>OZ024907.1:22642341-22824841 GCA_964017125.1 Flabesymbios commensalis | reverse complement strand
TTCACAGACTCAGCCAACTTTCTTTCCGCTTCAGAAGGCTGTATAAATTTTGAAATCCGTCCATAACAGTCTATTAGACTAAGTCACCGCAGTTATGACCGGCCACAGTGTATGTTTTGCGATGTAGAATGCCAAAAGCACTGAGACTATTTATTTAAATTTTAACAAAGTAATTTCAAATATATCTAAATAGATACGTATGCCTACTGGGCCTATATTATATGCATTCTACTAAACATGCTGGATGCATGTAACTTTTAAAGCTTCTAGTTTTAAGCGCCAAGTCAATAAACATTTCGATACGTGTCGATCTTCGTAAAATCATGAAGTTGTGAGCCTATGGTGGACGCTGGTTCAACATTAAACCAGTATAAATTTGATTAGATCAACTTCTTCTGAAGGTTGCTGCGATGTGTGATTGAAAACACACTTAAGAACATGTCTCGTACAGCCCTTATAATGTGGTAGGGCATAATCCTTATAATGCTGTAATAGTGTTAATGGCCAAGAATAAGCCAAACCAACATAGATGATTTACAACATAATCTGTAACTATTTTCCCATCCGTTGTTTAATACACTGATACATAATTGTTTGGTTATCACAAAACGCGACATTGACAAAATATATAATAAATAGGAGTAGCCATATAACCTAGGCCTATATGTTGCCCCTTTTCCAGACTAAAAATATAAACAGAAACAGAATAGACATATAATAAAAAATATGCTATATACGGTATGGGGGAAATGATACAGGGTTGATATTATACGTTTGTGTTAATTGGAACCAGCGCTGAAATAAAATATTACCCAATGTCCGTGTTGATCAACTGAATTCACAGATCTACTCCACAAAAAAACAATAGGCCTCTTTCTGCTTGTGATCAGCTCCAGGCCAATATAGGCCTACTCCACTGACAAAATTGGCAGTTAACACCTAGAAACATATTAACCCTTTGAAACACTCGCGCGATAACCTTCCATTTCTTTTTTATGATTCAATTTTATACAATTAAAATAAAAGTGGTAATCTATGCCTGTATCTTTTTCCCATAATATCTTTATAATGGTTATTTCCTGGCAGGATCTACATAACTAAAATCCGAGCAATACTTGTAGTTATTAGGTCCCTGTTGAAGCTGACGATTGTTTGATTTGATGTTCTCCGCTTGGTGAGGTGCCAACTTCAAACATAACCATTAGTGACATCACTCATCAACAGTGTTATCATCATAGGATATCCCTATAAAACAACTCGGTTTTTATTTTACGAAGCACAAACTATTAAATATTGTTCAAAGTGATACATATAGCTCAGCTCTGTTCTAGGCTCATAAGAAGTTAGCTAATTATGTAAATTTAAAGATTTAACGCCGACAGATGAAATCATGAATGAATGTCTAGAATAATTTACAGGTAGGCCTACTAGCCTACTTGATAACACGGAATTTATTGATTCCTTGTTAGTATTACAAGTCCGACATCACATTTATCGCATCACCTTCATCTTTAGGATTATGTTTTTATCAATTTGACTTAAATTCTCTTAATTTGATGTTTTACTTGTTTGTCTTTGTCATGTAGGCATAATTGAGGAAGTAATTTATTAATTTGTTATGAATATCATGTAGATATATTGAAAAAACCCATCTAGGCATTAGCTGAACATGGATTAATTAATGTATTTAACATTTCATAGGGCCCGCATACATAAATTACGATTTAAAAATGCTTTGGCCTTTTTAAACAATCACCTTTTTCAAATGTCTTATCGGAAGGAATTAAAATATGACAATATGCCCTAGGCCCATATTAATTGAAAATATCTGGTTATTTGCTTATTTTTCCCACCGTGTAAAAGTATTATGTACATGTGGGGCTCACTAGTATTCCATTTAGATGTTCTATGATAAAGAATTATGATCACTAGAGCGTGAACGGTGTTATGCTATGGTGAATCGGTGCGTGAATCTGTTGGTGTGTGTTTACTGACTTTCTGCCCAGCCTGTATTTTGTCTCACTGTGCTCTCTCTCTCCCTCTCCTCATTAGCATATGAAGCCAGAACGAGGCAGCGATCTGACAACAACTTCATTCAGCGCAGTGCCGCCCGTGGAGACGGCAGGAGTATGGACATCGGAGTCATTCTAGCTAGCTCTCTAGCACTCATTCTATATCTCAACACACTACCCGCGGATTTTGCTTATGACGATAGGTAAGTCATATTTGTACTATATTTTTACCGTAAGACATAGTAATTTGCTTGCACATGACGTTTTTGTGGGCGTCGTCTGCTAGGCTGTCTTGTTCTGGAGGGATGATGCTGTACACACCATCCTGTATGCTGTGCCTATACAGGCCATCGTACAGACAATGTGGCTGACAGCTCTGGCACATGGCCTCAATGCAACCAAACACCCACCAGCTTCCCACACTCCACAGCATCATACGTGATGCGGATTATTAAATCTATAGAGAAGGAATCACTCTATTAAAGACCACAATTCAGAATATCAAAGTGAAAATATAGAAAAACGATGCTGTTCCATGTGTGGAATGTGTGTATCTGTTTGTGCAAGCATGGTGTATGCGGTCTGTGTATCCTGCATCCCTTCTCAGCATCATTCGGCATCTGTCGTCCCATGTCTTATAAGACAGCTTCGTGTCGTCTGCAAGACATTGATGAAGAACAGCATTCTGAAATTCTGTAAAGCTAATGTCTTTACACAGCAGACACAAGACGTTGAATCAATGTTGGTTTAATGTTAGTCCAGCGTTGTAGACGGTGGGCCAACAATAAACCAACATTGGTTCAACGCCTTATGTTTGCTGGATAGGCAGTTCTAACCCTTTATGTCCAGGCGGCTCATTTAAAACATTTAAAGTGTTATTATCAAGAACAAATATTGTCTGTATTGTGTAGGGATATCATTTAAATTCCATTATCAGGTGATTATCTCTCGAGGTATCAAGTCAAATGTTTAGGTTTAGTTCAGAAAGTTTACGTCGGGCTATTTTTTATTCATTTGAAACTACCAGTTGCTTCAGCAATGCCGGCTTCACATAGATTTAAAAAGGCAAAATAGCACCTGTAGGCCTAATTAAGTTTCAAACTAAACCGGACCCACCTATATTGGTTTTTTAAAATTTGAATAACGTCTGTTATTTCTATGAAATAATCATGATAATGTAAACATAGTAAATAATCATTGGCCTTGTCATGCTAGGCCTAATATCTAAACGCTATGTTCTACGTGCACCATAATCACTGATAATACCACTATCTCCACGACATCTATACAATTTATATGCCGATAGGGCCTACTTTATAGCTGGCCTTTAAATTGTATTTTTTTATTGGTCTATAGGCATATAATCAGTCGGAGACGCTGTTGTTCACCTCAGGCCATATATACGTGCCGGCTTGCCCACATTTAATTTTAATTTCCTTGAACAATTTATTATAGCCTATATTCACACAAATGAAGAATTTATTGTCATTTGACACACGTTACAAAGTTTGCATGTCTGCAAGTCAACAAGCAAACTGTATTAAGCCCTTTTCTATAACTGCGTATAATTATTAATGGTGTTAAAGGTATTAAAATGTAGTTCAATTATCAGTGATAATGAATAATGCAGATATTTTAAAAAAAATATTCGTCAATAAATATCCCCGACATGTATGACTGGTCCTACTAATTTCATGCGATAAACGTTCACACACATCTAATATTTTCGGCTAATGCTGTGCATTGAATGCTAAATGGTGTTTGGCATATCATGTTTAGCATTCCCCCTGACTTGCCTTGTTGCCCCGTCTATGATGTTAGCAAGCTGTCAGATCTATAGGCTTAGTGAATGTTTACTTATGGTCTTTGTCTATGCAAGATGAACTCCAGTGAAAACAACCCGTATAAACTAGATGAGCTGCTTCTACACCAGACATGACCGCCTAAATCCTCCTCAAACATTCACTGTTATTTCATCTCTGTTTATTGTTGGTTTTAGCCATTAGTGAAAGCCGTTAGAACCCTGTGTATGTGGACCGAGTCATTCACGCACCTATTACCACCTATTGTCCTAGTGTGCTCTTAATTAGGACTGCGTTAATTATCTCTAACTTTAAATAGGCCTTATATAACATTAGAATAAACCGCTGTTTTGGTTACTTTCGAAGTAAACCGATAATATCGCGTAATTTATGAATTTGCACTATCGGCAAACAATTAGGCCTATATATTTAGGTTACCAACCTCTGGATATTTGCAATGATTTTTCGCTTCTAGGTTATTTCTTGTAGGCCTATATTGAAGAAACATCTTACAAAATTATCGAAAATGACTAGGGGCCTAATTGTTTTGCGTCTTTAACAAAATTTGTTTGTTGACATAATTTGCCTAAATAGGCCTACAATTACATTATTTTTTTCGAATCCTAATTTCTGCTTTTCAAAACAATTAAATAAATTATATTTATAAATAAAATGACATCGATCAGTTTGTAAATTGCAGGGTAAGTTTCTGAAACAGAAACACAATTGTATGGTAAATATTTTTATCTAGAATATAGGCTATGCGGACCATTTGGCAGCGGTACCTCTATAACGACAGTATCATATCTGTATGAACAATACCATAACGCACTGGTTATTACCTGCGCCTTTCCACATCGTGGAATGCCATTTGCAGCATGTTGTTTTGCCAATAATCAACTAAAGTCTTAGAAATCTTGCCAAACCGTTCTTGTTAACCTTCACAAGTAGAAAGAGTTGCGCACATTTTATATCTTACACGATACCTCTATAATATTCCATCTTATTTATGGCTGAACACACACGACTTCACTAATTACAAAATGAATTTGTATATTTAAATATCATCGCGAATCATACGAACGATTTATTTTTTGAAAAGTGTAAAAATATTTCCATTTGATATATCACGTGCATTCCAATGTCTAGGTTGAGTTGCATGGCATGCATCGTGAATATAATATCTCCGATTTTTCCTGCATGTAACATAACATTATTAAAAATAATAGTAGGCTACACGAAACTTGGACCGAGAAGTGTCGGGATCCCAGTAAACACAAAACATTTGTATAACATTTGTACAACGTCGGACCAACGTCTTCGACGTTGGTCCAACATTGTACAAATGTTATACAAATGTTTTGTATTTACTGGGTCGAAGTAAATACTTTGACTAATATTTAGTCAGTGGCTTGTTTGCGGTGACCAGTATTTGACAATAGGATTACACGGTAGAGTCAGTTGTGGGCTGTCCAGCCAAGGGTTGTGGTCATTATCTGCCGGACTGACCACATCTTGACCGGCCTTTATGTGTAAACTGCCGCCGTAATGCACCATAATCAATTAACAACAGATGACGCAACAATAATTAACCCTTTAATCTTTAACCGATATGCAATGTATCAGAAACGCTGGTTGCCGATATTGAACAATTGTATTTATTTAATGGTTGAAATAGCGTTTTTAAGGGAAACATTAGCGTGATCATCAAACTAGACAATTTTGTTTCAAGTTTTAAAATATAACTAATTTTCAAGGAAATGAAGTTGTGAATCGCGGTACGGGTAGCGAGACACAATTTCAAGTTTTTGAAAATTAACGTTTAGCGCTCTAAAATGAACACCCATTTCCCGCTATATTAATATCCCTATAGGCCTACGTGCGCCTTGCACATTGCTGCAGTGTATCGAATAATATAAATTGTGCCTCGTTATTCTGTATATATAAAGACCAATAACCATTTTGGTCCCGGTAATCACCCCACTCGAGCATAACTGACATTGTAGATAGTAATCTCGAGCATGACCAATATTAATTGTGTTTAATAAGCCGGTCGGCAATAAACGTTATATCATTCCCTCCACGCGGCACTAAAAATACCAACCCCAAGCAACATCATCAATCTAGTGAGATTTATAGTTATGTTCATTTGCATTAGAAAGTGAAGCCTGCTTAAATTATCCATGTTTTTATGATGCATTGCAGAGCAATAGATTACACTTTTTGCTTTAATTTTACACGTCTTTCAAGTAGAAAGATGAATCCTCGCGTCTTCCACATTCAATGCTAAGACTGGAGAAGATTTTGATAAAAAAAACGTACTATGCCGATTTTTCTTTGTGACAATCCTCTAAACGATGATATTACACTATATAATGTAGACATTAAACATTCATAGCGCCTTCCTTGCATCTTACACAGATGTATCATATCAAGGAATGTAGATATATAATACCATATATACTGTATACTATGAGGTGAGCGGTTGTATCCATACAGATACGACCTGACACCGAGAGAGAACCATTATATTATCATATACAGGGTAGGTGTGTGCGCAAAATATTGTCTTGCGTGATTATCACAATATCTTTTCAAAACAGAGCGCCATATTTTGGCACGGCCTGTGCGTCGATGGCCAAAGATAGGCCTGGCGGAACACTTTTTACATGCATGGTCACGTCCAGAAATGGTGTAATTGCAACAGAGTGCCTCGGACCATCGTGGTGCTATTCCCCTGTGCCAAGCCAAAAGGCAGTAACTGCTTACTTTTCAAGTGAGCAGTTACTGCCTTTTAGCTTTGCAGGGCGGTATTGGTGGAAATAGTTACCCTCTGTGTGCAACGCCATCTAGCGTAAGAGATTTAAACCGCATATTTTCAGAGCCAGTAAGCGCGTATAAGGGGTTCACAGAGGTCTAATGCTGTGTATTGCCAGCTCTCTGGATATCTAGAGATTGTAGGCGACAGGCATTGAATGGAGCTGCCTTAGGTTTATCTGATGTAGAGTTCGGGGCTGTTCACCCCAATGCTTACAGGAGACGTTTGTGTTGCTAAGGGCTCCAGTCACATATTACCATAGTACTATGCGATGATTGTGTTCTATCATCCGCTCACTTGTCGCCCGTGCACTGTCAATCTATAGTCTGATAACCCCAAGACACGATATTATGATCACCATGCAGAAAAAAACCTTATTCTCTGTATATATATACTACATTCTTATACTGTGAACACGAGGTGTCAGAAAATGAACGCACCCGCAGCCTACACTCGGGGTACAGATTTTATCACTCTGTAAAAACACAATGTAAAGAAATGTAACTTGATAGGAGGAGTGGTCATGTTGGTAAACCCTTCACAGTCTACAGTTATCTTTAATAAAAAATCGTAAACACTGGTAAATGAAAGATTCTGTTTGCCCAAATTCAAAATTCATAATTCAAGAAAAGTTGCCTTTGTTGCCTGAATGATATAAAATCAAAATACTTTGTATCCACGATGTTCACACCAAGTCATGAATAGAGCTTATAAAATTTCCGTTTGAACAATTCTAACCGTCTGAATGCAAGCTGCTATATTTGATCCCTTATGAAGGCTGTACTGTGTGTTATACCATATTATCGCTCAGTCAATCTCCACAGCACCCATATGACACTAGATCCAATCATAATCCACTCCTACCTCATATATATAATTACCATTCAACATTTAAGCGATAAATGTTTCGTTCCCTCGGGCTATGCTGTCGGCCCCTTCAGTTCTCTACTTTTTTTTCTAAATTATGATTTAGTCTGCATGCTGTGCCTCAGTTGAGAAACACGGACTAGACGAAAACCAATTAAATTAATTTCAAACGGTTTTATCAAGATGCAATAAGATTTGTATATTTCTTGCTGTTATACTTAAACCATTTATATACTAGTCTCTGACGTGTAAAACAATGACATATTTTATGATGATATTGAACATACACGGATACAAATAATTATAGACCCTAGTGCGCAAAATTATACAAAGTTTGTATGTTTTCTATTTAGAAATTTTTCAATTGCGTTTAACATCTCTAAAAATACCCCCCATATTATTCTGATATTGTATTATCAATAAGATAATTGGTATTAATATCAGCTTAGGTCATATATCGTCCCCTTGGAGTTAGAAGGTGCTAAAGTGGCAGTTTGTAAAGTGGCAGTTTATCACCTTCTAGCTCCAAGGGGACGATATGTGGCCACCGTTCACGAAGGGTTTTAAAGAAAGGCAGCACAATATTATCAGGTCCATTGGATCTCTCTTTTGTACTTATCTGATTTCAGAGGGCATGATACTGATATATATTTGGATACCAGCTTATTATATATATTGCAATTAAATATGTCACTTTGACATAATCAGTTGATCCAGAACAGATAAATTAAATGCACCTTTATTCACTATTTTGTTTCATTTCCATCGTGTTTGTAGTTTACCTGTTTCCTGCCAGGTAGCAACGAATTTGTAGTACCAGGGAGATGACATTTTTACTTGGTCTTTTTCAAGTATTTCGTTACTGAGTGATACACGGACATGGACACGGGATACTAGAATCGAGCTATCGTGATGGTTTGTTTGTGAAATGGATAACTTAAGTCTTTTACATTTCCGAAAAAATATAGCCTATAGATTATATTTCTATATTCTTTTTATACCTACACAAAAAAGTTTATTCGTTTCTCAATATATGTCCACGTATCATCTGGTCCACTCTTTAACATACTTAAATCAGTAAAATCACTTGTGGTTCAGCTTTGATACAGTCAACTGTAAATGAGCAGCACGTGTTGCCCGTGTTATTGTGGTCAGTACATACTTTCAGGTGGACATGATTGGCCAGTTATCTCGTGCAGTGAACGGTAGTACCTTAACACTTTAAGTACCGGTACTGACACCCCTTATTACCCTACTCCTCTCAACGAAAAATATATATACATGAAATACAGACAACTCCCCAAATTCAATTATTCAGCATTCACGACTAACTATCAATCAATTTCTGTTGCGTGTTATTTGGTTGAACTTTTCTTGACATATTATATCTACGGTCCCCGCAGCACAAGGGTTACATGTTAGTGTCTTATCCAATTTAGCCCTTGAACTGTTTTCTTCATAAGCTTTAAATTCTACAAATGTAAGTTATTTTTACCCACTTGAACTTGTGGGTCGCGGTAGCGAGACACAACTTCAAGTCGGTAAAAATTAAATTGTATAAAGTAGCACTTTAAGGGTTAAAAATACAACATGTACAATGTTGTCGATCATAAGAATATAAAACAATAGACAGACTAGGCTCTAAATGTCTAAATTCCTGGGGCATCACTACATTATCTGCTCTCTTCATCTGACATGTCTAATTTACTATTATTTAGTGTCATAAAACATGTATCAGATATGGGCCTACGTGCAGCGTTTAGGATAGTTTTAATACGCCTATCTTTAGGTTTGACGGAAAGAATATTTAAAAAGATTTATCATAAATATACTACCGTCTTGTTTGAAATATATTCCAGAGACGACGAGAAATGAAAGCAAATGTACTGTAGGAATAAATGTGAGGCGCTGATCTTAGATTATTTCAACATATATTTTAGTATATATGTGCATTTTTTATGAGAATGATATTTATATTATTGGACAATTTTTTTTTACCACAAATTGTTCATTTGTATTTTAATATCACACGTCAATGAAAGGAAACTCAATCTTTTTTATTCGAAACATTGTCCGAAATAATAAAAGACTTCTACCATGTTTACAGTAAACCGGTAGATTGAAATGGTTAATGAATTTCCAGTTGTAGCGGCCATGAACATGTCGTTGTGTGCAGTGTTTATGTGCATGTCTCAATCTGCCCAGCCCTGGTTTTATTGCAGATAGATCCACTATACTGTAGATTGATAGATGAATTAGGTACAAGTTTATGACCCTCCTTGTTGTGTCCACTTTAATAAGACATCACGTCTGGTGGGGTGGGGGTGGGAGGGGGGAGGGGGGGTGTTTATTGGGGTATGCTTTAGTGAACACGCACCATAAGGTAAAGGTAAGGGGTCATCTAGCTGACGATCTCATACACCTGTACACCCAGCAACCAGCACCAAACATAGGAAATGTGGAGATGTTTTGTTAAAATACAGCGTTAATTTGAATTTGAGCCAATAAATTGTTTTTATGTAGAAAAAAGGCCAATGTTACACCATCTTAGATGCACTTGATTGTGTTCTGTTATATCATCTAGATCAGTGCTACAGGGAGTCTGTTACCATGCATGATTACGGCATGTGCCTCTGTCATATCGCGATGTATAATATTAGGTCTGAAGAGGGGCTGTTAGGAGTTACGAGTAGAGCATGGACAAAATTATAATTGCGCAATTGTAAAGTTTTAACTATCAAATCATCTCTTATACAACAATTGTATTGAAACAATTTAAAAAGGTGTAAGCGTTCTGAATTTCTGTTAAACTGTGTAACTCAAATATAGTGTGTCAGCATGATGTACACATTATTTGCTTGCATATGAGGTGCTGTAATACATAATTATTTCTTCTAAATTCAGGCTTATTTCGCGAAATAATTTATTAACAAAATGTTTGACATTTACGGTAAACCTCAGTAAAAATGGATGCTCACTTAACGGTGGTGTAGTGGTCAAGATGAGGTGAACGGCTGTCCTCTGTCCATCACTGGTCATTTAGCTGTTATTAATGATGTGGCTTTTCAGCTGCTGGTCTTTGATGTGACTAGTGGTGATGTAACCTGCGTAATGACCATACTGACCACCTGCGGGGGTTACAGGCACGGCCAGATTGTCAGCCGGTGACCACTGGTCAAGGCCCACAGTCACGCTCATGTTGTCACCACGTTACCAGCAGGGCGAGACGCCAACCCAATGTTGTTTCAATGCTGGTCCACCGTCGCAGACGGTGGACCAACATTAAAACAACATTGAGTTAATATCTTGTGTTTGCTATGTTATAATTAAAAGAGGTGACCAATTCCTTTTTGTCGTCCTTTGTCCAACTTTCATCTTGAAAGACAGAAGCAGAAGGTACACATTATATAATGTTAAATGTTAAATTGCGTTAAAATAGAAATACTTCCAACTTCAAATGGTTTGAAAAAGTAATATGAGCAATTTAACACATAAACCATAATACTATTAACATGATTAATGATACAGCCCACCGTCTCTTATAGTAACAATTCAACACATACACCACAATGCTATAGTATATATCCCGGCATCATCTTTATGAGAAAACAATATATTTACCCAGTATTTTTTGTAGTTGGTTAGATGATTATCCAATATTTCCCTCCATACACCGACAAGTTAAAAAAATCTTCTCCGGTATTACTTACCTATAGTTAGTTCTGTTGGTAGTGTGTAGAGACAACGATGGGTCAAATATCAGACGTAAAGTAAATACAGCCACACTCAATTATGACTTAGTGAGTATTTGATAGGGATGCACTGACTTTCAATTAGTCATCCTACAGTCGTTAAATATCACTAAGTGCGCCACAGGAAACCGATCCCTGCTAATCCACATGTATAATGTCAAACATCCTTTGTCAGAATTCAATACATATTCCCCTTCCTTATAAATTATATTTGTTTACTGAGCTCTATCTGTCAATTCAAGGAATTTATTGATATATTTCTCAGTCAATAATATAAAGACTTAAGCATGTTAAGGTCACCAAAGTCGTATACAATGTGTTCTATGAATGATTTACATTTAATTGAGATAAAATGTTAGATTGTGATAGGCGACCCTCATTTTCATTCTGTATGCAGGTATGTGGGTTGAACAAATTATTCCGTTGTGAGTGATATATATATGTAGGCTATATATGTTATATCTATTTTTTCATGTGCATACGTCATATACAAACAAATGATTTATCATTAATTTGTAAATTAATACAACACATTCAACATGAATGTCATATGCTTGTCTAACATTACGAGGCAACTTTTATAGTTAAATCATGATGTACACTGGCGAATACAAAATAATAGAGTGCTAAATTGCACATGATATTATTATCAAATTATTAGTGGTGCTGTGGCCCACGGACGTCTATGCCTTGAAACCATAATCTCAAGACAAACGCCTTTGACAATGGCACAGTATCGACGCAAGACCATAGTTCATAGTTGGCCTAATGTTTTTGCTATAGGTGCTCATTTTCAGCTTCTGGCCATGTTTGGTCATCACCATGTTAAGTGACATTGGTCCAATCATGTTTAATGTTGTGCCGATCTCTTTGCCTTTCGGCCAGCATCCAGGAGTATTGGTGTTGCTGGTTTTCTTTGCAGGGATGGCTTCAGGGTAGGAGTAGTTACTGTCATACACGCTGTTTGATCTTGTAGGTAATATTCTTGTAAATGACTCGCTGATGCCTCATAAATGTCCAGTTGATGGCTAACCGGACACTGGCACCTCCTCTTACAGAGACCCCCTGGCCAAGACGACCGTCTATGAATCTATTATATCACACCCGCCATATCTAACATCATCAAGTCCTCGTAGAGAAGCCATGTACTTCACACAGCATATTCACTGATACACTGATATCATCCCAGAACACACGAAGCGTTGATCCAGTGTTAGTTCAATGGTGGGCCACCGTCGCAGACGGTGGACCAACATTGAACTAACATTGGACCGATGTCTCGTGTTTTCTAAAATAGTCATGGAACAGCGAGATCAATGGTAAAATGAACACAATGGCATATTTATTTCTTATCATATTTTCTGCATCTTTTGATTTAGAACATCTTTTCTTTTTTATCAACATGATCAATGCATGTATATCGTTTTAACAACCTTGTAAGCCCGGTAAATCGTCCAATGGGAACGAAAAGGTCATATATATGTTACTCCGACAAGTAACAGGTACGACATTTTGCTTCCAACAGGACGAAATAAATATACATGTCACAAATGAAATTAGAATTGTCATTATGTGACACTCGTAACGCTTCCTCGTGTTAGGATAGGGGGTGAACGATATATCGTAACTTCTGCACAAACATCATCTCTGTCATTTAATCTCAGGTGGCCGATACGCCCCTTTTCTACAGAAGTGAGTATATGTTTTTCACATCGCTCCTGTTTTGTTTCTACTTACCTCCCATTCTCCGTTCTCAGCGTTGTAGATGATTTATGAGCATTGTCAGGGGATACTGTGTATCCTCTATTATCGCTCAAACTAACACCCAGCAAGTGCGAGACTTTGGCCCAATGTCGCTTAAATGCTGGGCCACCGTCTGCGACGCTGGCCCAACATTAAAACAACATTGGGTGAACGTATCATGTTTGTTGGGCACACACGTCATGATTGATCAGCGTATATCATCAGCCAGTCACCGGGATACCAAGATGCCGGGATACGTCCCACTACCATACTGTCAATGGATACCTGCCTGACAATGTGGCCCACAAGCTGCAAAGCTAAGTTTGCGGATGGTACTGAGCTGCACTGATAATACTAGTCCGTGTTGTGGCGCGGTCGAACAAACATTTAAAATATTTGCTTCGCGGTTGAAAGCGTCAAAATCCACTTTTATAAGCGTTTCCTTTTATTACGCGATTTACTTGTATCTTTCCCAAATTAATTAGAACTAGGAGTAGTTTTGCAGTGATAGATTGACTAACTGTTTTATGAAGATTGAATTCCTGACTGACTAATGCTTCTAATTTGATGACTGTGATGGGCATGTCTTCTGAAGCCCTTGTTATCTGGCATCTTATATTTGATGTATCCTTGGTTGTTTCAATGACAAACGTGACTTTAGTTTAATTTTCCTAATGCATCTATTCATTTATCATCTAGCTGTTGCATAATTTTTTTTCTGTTCTAATGTGATGGGAATTAGTAAAAAAAATGATGAAAGATCAATAGCGTTTGTCGGTGTTGTGTGTAGCGAATTGAAATGTATACAATAATCTTTCCTCACAGTAAACACAAGAGATTGGTTCAATGCTGATTTATGGTTGGCTCACCGTCTGCGACGCTGGGCCATCCATAACTCAATGTAGGTTTAACGTCCTATGTTCACGGTGTTTTCTGTTTGAATGTTGACACTGAACCATCGGCACCAGATTAAAACAAGCGTCCTCTTCATGGTCACTCTACCAGTTTGTTGATGTTGGAACGTTCAGACTATTTGGGTGGATGTGCCAGCCTAGTGAACACAAAACATTTGTACAATGTTGGACCAACGTCGAAGACGATCTCGCGGGTACACATGATACATATCGTCTCATCGGTACACATGATACACATCAAAAAAAAATGATGCTTTCCATTTAGTGTTTCTGTTCATATTATGATAATGCTACATGTAAAAAAATGTAGATACATCCGTTTTGTATGACTGTTCTTATTAAGTAGCCAATGGCTCAACAACCAGTACATTGTTCGGCAAGAGTAAAATTGCACATTATGATAACTCAGCGAATTAACATAAACCCTACAACTAGTCATTTCACGGTAGCTATTATTTTCTCAAATTTCGTCAGGATAGCAGCTATAGTACATGACATAATAATGGCCCCCCAAAGTTGTACAATCATTATCACTGTCAACTGTTCGTGCACTGGGGGCGTTAAGAATTGAATTGAGTTGGAAATATGTTTCAAGAAAACAAGGGACGTTGACCCAATGCTGTTTTGATGTTGGGCCACCGTCTGCGACGCTGGTCCAACATCAAAGCAACATTGAGTCAACGTCACACTATACAATAGCACATGCCATTATTATTATTACCGGTATCATATCGAAACATTTCTACATTTATCATGTTTATGTTTAACATGTTTAAATACAAATTATAATGATTATTCAAATGACTACTTCGCTTTTTCTGTTTTATCAATGTTACACAGTTTACGTAATTCCCATCCACATTACGATTTCGGGTAAATATGTATTTCTTATCGGGGAATACAGCGGTGAAGGAGTCGGCCCTCAGCTGTCCTCATGCTAATGTATAGCTCACATTAGCACATAATAATAGGCTGTACCTGGCACAGACACAAAGAACATCACAGCCAACACACGACGTTGGTATGTCGTTGTTTTGTTTGTTGGACCAGCGTTGTAGACATTGTACCAACATTAGAACAGCGAAGTGCCAACGTCTCTTGTTTGCTGGGCTGCTCAGAATACAGAGAGCAAAATGTAGACCACCCCCTCTGATACTTTGTAACCAAACGGTAACTTTTTCTAGATCTGCTCCAGATATTCAAGGTTACAAATTGTATGGCGTGACATGTCTTTGTGCTGCTGAGAATGGGCTTCTCTTCTGAAAAAAAGTAAAAAGAAAAAGTTGATGCTGCCCTTTTTCCACGACAATCATTCATGTAGTGTACTGAACACTCATTATTGGTAGCTCCACATTACAACATTCAGTCACTGTTGGGCCAATTTTATGTGGTGTTGGACTACACCCGTGTGTATCACAGTAACACGATATCCTATGCTATTTTAATGTTGTTCCAACGTCTGCAACGTTGGCCCAATATTAAAACAACATTAACGTCTGGTGTTTGTTATGGTACTAGTTGGGTCAGTTATTGTTGGCCCGCCATTAACCCACGGTCGGCTGATGTCTCGTATCTGCTGTGTGGTGTGTGGAGTGTGTGTGCTGGACATTCCTCTGGTATAAGGTTCAGTCTGTGTTTGGCCGAGGCAGGCAGTGAGTCATGAGACATTGACCCGATGTTGAGCTAATGCCGGTCCACCGTCTACGACGTCAGCCCAACATTAGCTCACCATCGGATCAATGTCTCATGTTTCCTGGGACCCCGACTGTAGACAGATCCTGGTGGTATAAGTAATATTTGCCCTTATCCCGCTAAATTATACAATTTAAATTTTCACCCACTTGAAGTTGTGTCTCGCTACCGCGACACACAACTTCAAGTGGCTGAAAATTTTTTGCCACCACAAATTTGCAAATCTTGCTGTTTAAACACTCAATTCATTCCCAATAACTTGAATAAGTGTGATTTAATCAGCCAGTAAAACGGATTAAAAACGACTATAGTCATGATCAGCAAGCAAAGGGTTAAGATTATCTTAACTTTTTCTCACTTCCATTAGAATAGTTTAAGATTTATCTTAACTGTTCTAATGGAAATTAGATAAAGTTAAGGTCTTATTTTTAAGATACTTAAAGATCCCTGCCGTAGACAGATTCTGGTGGTATAAGATTCAGTGTGTGTTTGTCTGAGGCAGCCAGTGAGGCCTATCCCGGCCGTGTACTGATCCAGTGAGGCCCATCCTCACAGATGCTGACTGATCCATGTGTAGTTATTTATCTGGGTGACACCTGACACTGGATCAGGGAGTCAGACAGCCGTCGTCAGGCCTGACCTCACCCCTGAACCCCACACCTGGACTCGTTTCTCCACCAACCAACACGTATCCAGATTCCTCAGGCATAACATTCAACTTTTAGGTTTAGTGTCGGTAGAAAGTGATATACAAAACCCTTGAGCATTTATCTCGTTGATGAGCCATGTATACATTCATACATGTACATGTACGTAAATGTAAAAAATATACGTAAATCAATGTGCGACTTATATGAGGGATATAATGTACCGCTCTAGATGGTGGGATAACTGTTTTTTTCAAGCATGTTTGGTTAATACTTCCATGCATTTTATATCATGTAACAGTATTATAGAAAAAATCGTCAAAATTGAAATAAAACGGTACACTAAACATTATAGGTTCTTTAGAAGAAACCCTATTACCATGCAACCCCAGAAGAACCCTTGCAGGGTTCTCCTGGAGTTGCATGGTAATAGTACTGAAGGGTTCTTTCTAAAGAACCTATATTGTTTAGAGTGTATGTTTGCTAGGATTTGTGTCATCAACAGGAAACGAGCCGTTATATTTGAGTGTCCCGAGGACTTAAGGGCAGGCTGCACACATCCTTTTTTTCTGTACCTTTCACCACCAGCTCTAACTAGGGATGACTGAGACTATAAATGTAGTGTGACTTATGAGTTGGCAGCTGTGTAGTCCTGCTTAGTTAGCATGGAATGTGTTCGCAAGATGATTAGGTTGAGAAGAACAATGTGTACCGAGTTGACCCGACTTGAAAAATATGCTCAACTTGTCATTCCAGTTTAACTTCACAAGTTTAGCAGATGGCCAAGAAATACTAAAACTAGGTACAAATTTTGAAAAAATATCATTTTTTGCACAGAAACTTAAGATGTAATTATCAGATTTTGTAAGATGTAGTCATATCTAAATATATAGATTACCAGTATTTGGAATTCCATGATATCTCACACAGTTACAGCAAAATATAAAAAATAGCAATTCCACAACATTTCTATCGCATAAAATATCCGTTTAAAATTTTGGCTTTCAAAATGATTGTTTTTCTTGGAAAATAATCCACCTATCACAACCATGATCCGAGAGTTAATTCCGTAAAATCAGCACGATCTACTGTAGCTCAATTAGCGGGCCTAATTGGGTAAACGCCTGTTTTTTCACTGCGCGGGGATTATCTGTCAGTAATAGGTGGTATTTGGTATAAAACAGAGGCTCGCCTGGCGTCAGGATCCCCAGAGGGCAATTATGAGGCTATCAGGATCACCTATCTTCTCGCAGGCTGCGGGATCCAAGTGGTCCTATGTGATTACGGTGGTGACAGATCCATGAAGGACTGCCCGCCTGCATGGATCCACACTCCATACATCACCTCCGCCAGTCCAGCAAACAGTCTACGACGTCGGCCCAACATTGATCCAACATTGGTTCAACGTCTCGTGTTTGCTGGGAAGCGCCAGGCATGGATCCTATGTTGAAACAATGTTGGGCCAGCGTCGCAGACATTGAACCAGCATTGAATCCATGCTTCGTGTTTGCTGGGGTAGTCCCTGCAAGTAACACATAAGCACAATGCTGGTGAGCTGATGGGCCATCGTCTGTAACGTTCACACAACTTTGATCCAATGCTGTATTTTTTCAGAGGTGGCTGATCCGTGAAGGGGATCTGGGGGGGGGGGGGCTGGGGTTACATCTGGATTTGTTTCTGCCACCCTGTCTTTCTAGCTTACACACACTAACCATAAATCACTTGTCCACATCTTGATAGTAAACGTACGCTACAGTGGTTCATCACAGAATTCTCTCCATCTTGATATCTGAGATGTGTCTTTACACCTCCCTGTTGATATTAAGTGTGTACAGTCTCTGTATACGGATTGGGGTTACTTGTACGTCTGTTGCTGTATTGAGTATATCGTACTGTTATGTGGGGACCTGGGTGTGCCTGAACCTAAACCTAACCCATCTTCCCCAAACCTGGCCAAAGTTAGTTTATTTAAGCCATAGGGTCTAGGCTCAGAGAGACTTAGGTGCCTCATCTAGGGGTGTTGGTTAAACATTTAGATATGAAAGAGAATGTCCGGGAGAGGATGTAGTCCTAGGTGTAGCTGAGAGAGCATTGGGGTCCATGTGTTACCTAGAAAATGATTTCCGTTTGGATATCCGGGATTTGATGATGTACATGACATTTTCACGGAGATACCTACATGTTACGATGTAGATACGATGCCTACATCTTGATACATTGCTGATAGAATGTCTCTAATATTGTTATAACTTTTAATCAATTTTAGGACAAAAGTGATATGCTCCACTAGATACGGAGTCTGCTGGCCTACCATCCAGACGTCACCTAGCTATATGTATACGTGTCAAGTATAATTGTAGATACCATATTAAAAGACTTAACACATCATGAGGCAGCAATGTGGAAATTTCATTTCAGCAGAAAAAGCTACTTGGTAGGTTTTACAATTCAGAAACCCGGCATATATAATTACACTGCATACATCAGACCAGATAAAAGTAATTACTAGATGGCCCATGCATGTTGGTCCCCAAAATGGAGCTAAGGGGCTATTTACTATTACATTATTTAAAAGTTAAAAATATATTACATGCTCGGATTAGAAGAATATGTACCATGGTATGAACCAAACAGGGGTGTTGATGGAAATAGCATAAATAAATAAGCCCTGATTTAGGGGATGCGGCATTAAAAAGATTCACATTTAAGGTCAGGCAGGAGCTATGATTACGTTTATTTCTCTGGTCAAGTGTATATATCACATTTGTCCTATTGCAAACGGTAGGCCCTAATGTCAAACGGATTGAAAGTTGACATTATCATTGACATAGAAAATAAGCAGATGTTATAACAGGATCGTATCTGCCACTTTGTGACGTGGGAGATACGACCCTATGACCTCAAGGTGTGAACGTTATAATGCGGATGCCAGTGGTAGATGATGATGGTAGGGGAGGTGCACCGGGAAGGTGATGATGGCTGTACTAGGGGCATCTGGGGAAGAGATCTACTATCCCAGCAAACACGAGACGTTGAACTAATGCTGGGTTTATGTTGGGCCAGCGTCTTCAAAGGCAAAATACAGTATCTGTGTACTTGTAAAGTACGCAGATAATGCCTTTTGTCTTTGCAAGACAGTACAGGTCGTATGGTGTGTCAATGAACAGAATATCAGCAAATACGAGGTACATGTACCAACCCAATGTGGTTTTATCGTTCAGCGGTAGGCCAAAGTTAAACCAACAGTGGGTCAGACTGCCACGTTTCCTGGGTACAACTCAATACTCACTGTTCCAAGGCAGAAGGCTTCGTAGTTTTACGAGATTTAGATAGCCAGCGAGTATCAAGACCATATGTTACAAGACGTACACTGATGTAAGCTATAATGGTTTAACGTGAATGCACATCTTGTGGCTCAGGGTCTTTAAAGTATTTCAGTTTGATATATTTCCCATCTTTGAATATTGATTTTTCTATTATTACAATGGTTTTCGTGCGTCGTGGCTAGTTTCCGAGACGTCTGCTCGTATTCAATTTAATTTTATTTTGAAAGTAAAATTCTGACTTCAGATCAGATCAATGAAATGAAATGGATGGGGTTTTAGGCCACCTTTGTGCACATATAGCCTAAACTGGGCCAGGAGAACCCCCTGGGGATGGTGAGATGAATGAGATGACACTGCCCTCCAGACACAGGATTCGATCATAAATATAATACACCAAGGAATTAAATGAAAGCGAAATCACTTTGTCTTCTAGAAAACCCCTTAAATCGAGGTGAAGTAAGACTGTGTTATGATCTCAGTAAGGAGATATATAGTTCACATGTACTGAGGTGGCCGTCGTGAGAAGACTTACACAGTCAGGCTATATCTAAGGATTCAGCTCGGTTGCACGAACACAACATATTTGTTCATTGATTTGGAATTTGAAGATCAGTTCTACGTCCGTTCATCCACGCGTGAATTTAGCTTCGGGACCTGGACGTAGTTTGTGTAGCTTGAGATGATGTCACAACGTCGGTCAAGTGTTGGCCTAACATATCATATGTCGGGTAAACACTATCCCTGCATTGAACAAACATGTGTCGCTGTCTAGGATATAATGCACAGCGTTCAGTTTGTTTTCTGTCAGAAAACTTGAAATTCAATAAGACGGCTGTTTTCATGACCTCAGGTTAAACTGTGACAGACAGTGACACCCAATGTCTTGTTATATAAACCATTCACATGTAGACTAATACAGGCTTCTAGCCTTCTGTGCAGTTCTCTGTTATGTTAGCTTATAAATCAATCAATGTCTATAGCTGGTACAGTTACTCGTGACAGCTTCACCAGCCTAATTGATTGTAGTAAAATGTCATTGTCATCAGTATTTCACTAACACTATGGCAGGAAATAATTGTAGGCTTTTAATATTATTTTCTCAAAAAAACAAGGCAAGACTCATTATAATATGGTAGATTTGAATAGCAATGTGTGTATGGTTTATTTGTGTGATTTTTAATTAAATGCTTAACTATATATAATATGTGGGAACGCGTATTTATCAGATATATATCCCACAATACACGTAACGTACTAGAAATGATATTATGTTGGACACCATTCACGACGACGACCCGATATCAAACAAACATGGTAGAGTCCATAGCCTCGTCTGGGATTATGTTGTATTCACAGAGTCTATGTCACCAGAATTTCCGCGCGTACATTTAGCCGTCATGTCAGCTGTTTATCAATTTGTTCAAGTCTTTTGTGCCACCACAGCGAGGTGCAAGTGTGGCCTTTTTTCTGGGCAAGTCAATCTGTGTGATTTATTCTGGTAATCTGTCTTATTGAGGGAGGTGATCCGTGCATTGTTTAGTGGAGTCAGGGAGCATAAAGACAGGCCGGGCTGAGTTGAGTGTCGGCGGGTCCCGGGCAGACGACCAAACAAGCCGTGTATTCACGCTGTTTGTAGTCAGCTTTGTACAGAACACTTTGTGGGGATTTGTCACCTTGTTGACATTAGGGATTACAGCTACGTTAAACAGGAAGAGAGGCGTTAAATATAGGGTCGCCACGTGGCCAACTCACACACCAGAAACGATGGATAAATGCTGTACAGCGCCGGGCCAACATTTAGCCATCGTCTAGTGCATGTGATTCACAACCAGCTGGTTGGTGGCCGAAATGCCTCTAGTTTTAGGGTCCATATTGAGCAGGGTCCGTGATGGCAATGTACTCCTATCACCACATTGCCCTTTCGTGGCAGGACTCAGACGAATCCCATGTTTTATAGAACACGTCCTGCTATTCCACTACAGTGTCCAACAAGCCATTTAGTACACTTGAAGAGGATTATAAAGTTAGATAAACATTGTGGTGTAAATGGGGTAAAGTATTTAAATCTGTCATTTGTTTATCAGATTAAGCGATTTATTCTTACTGGCATAGACTGTTTGAGTACATACTAATCTAATTGAATTTACATCCACACCGGGCCTGGATCGCAGCATATGGATTGATGCAAATTCAGTTACATAATCATGTTTGAGTATTATTTCTCAGCAAAATGGGACGTTGGCAAAATGCTGGCCGAATGCTGGGTGATGGTACAATTTATGATAATCAATCTTAGAGCTTAATAATATCGTCAAAGATGGATTAGTGTGGTTTATTCTGATAAACACATAGATCATATTTAGAGGAATAATGAGTCCCGGAGAACTATAAGGAGTATTAAAATAAATGATGCATGGGAGATCTGGTAAATTAATTGAATTATCAGGAAAAGTATGCACATTGAAATGCATTATTTATCAGGTTAACATTGTTAAGTGATAGGTAAATAGATAGTCCTTCATAATAAAAATAGCTGTTTTACATGATATTCAATCTTTAACGCTTCACTGCTATAGCTTGTATGCCTACTACACGTGTATTTGTCCCAGGAGCCTCCATGCATCGCCTTGAGTGACGGGAGACAAATGTCAGCTGCCTTCTTCATCATCGTGCCGCTAATTGTAGTTTAATGCTTATCACCAGCAGTGGACAGTGTCCTCGACTTTTACAAACACTCACTCAACGTTGGGCCAGCGTCGTACACACTGGCCCAACGGTGAGTAAGCATTTGTGTTGCCGTGGAGACTGCGATACGAGAAATATCCCGAAGGAAATGAGGCGTGCTTCTGGGCGCGTTCTGAGTGGTAACCTGAGATTAAGGATAAACAGGACAAATATTACTTGATGATAAAGCAGCCCTAGTCCTAGTCAGAAGCAGATGCCGATGAAAGAGATGCGTATAGTGTGTTCAAATTCAGTTTCGCGGCAAACAAGCCGAGAATACGGTGGCCTTGCCCCTCCCCTCTCGGGGGCATGGAAACGACGGCCCGGAAGATAAAAATATGAGCTGTTTTGAAGGTCCATTAAATAAGATTGCCCCCCTGCAGGGCGATAGATTGTTGAAGACAGAGGTAAGGTGGTCATTATCGCTCAATGGCCGCAGGCTGCACGGGGCACGCACAAAGTCGCTGCCCTTTTAGCTCCATGGGCCAGCCACCAAAAATGAGACTCAATGTATGTTTATTGCTGGTCCAGCGTCCGCGACGCTGGCCCTACATTAAATAAACATTGAGTGAATATCTCGTGTTTTCTGCGACTGTCACAACCAGTCCAACACTGCGCCGATGTTGGCCCATACTGTGTACCAGACAATTTGTGCTGACTGGTTTGACTCTCTTTCCTGTCTGTAGGGCTTCTTTCTCTTTAGGTGTATTATAACAGATACTCTATATGCCTCAATATAATATATTGTTCTCTATTATGAGTATCATGTTTTTCACATATAATGCATGTGTTGTTTTTGTTCACACCTCTGAATATTAGTGATTGTTTAGAATCAAAAGCTTCGTTTATCTTTCAATTCTGCCCCTGAGGCTATATTTTTATCAATTATTACGGTACCTGAAATAAGAATGCAACCATATGCTAACAACATAATTTTAATATTGATGACATCTGGCTTATTGGTGACTGTATGCTAGAACATGAAATGTATTTTTCACGTATTAGACTACTAGCTCTTTACTCAATGGCATTGATTTCTGATACATGTACATGTAATGTCATGCTGCTCACAAGATATATTGTATGCAAAGACAATATAAGATGAGATTGGCTCACCCGGCTTTAAAGATTTTGTTGAAGAGTCTCGTTCATGATATAAGTGCCAATCGAAATGTATTTACGATGTTTACAAGGACTGCAGGATAATAGATTCATATATGATACATGAATGATCAAGTAGAACTACACACTCAACAACACGAGACGTTAATCCAATGTAATCAGGATAATGTGGGTCCACCGTCTGCGCACTGGCCCAAAATTAAACCACCATGGATTCAACGTCTCGTGTTTGACAACACGTAGGCCTATGTCTTCGACTCATAATTACAAAATAGAAGAATTAGCCTCTATACCCGAATCTGTACCTCATAATTTGTAATCAATCAAACGCTATAATTTGTGGTCTTTGGCTACACCAAGGAATATGGAACCATCTGATTGTATTTTCCTTGGCCACAAACAACACAACACACAAACAACCGCGGTTACCTAATTGTCAGAAACTCATACACATATTTATTGTTATTTCTGTGGATATTCTTGATGACCACAAGATACGTTGCTTGTTTGTGCTGATTTAATGTTAGGCCAGCGTCGCGGACGGTGGCCCATCATTCAACCAACACATGGTTTATTTCTTGTGATGCCTGGATATAGCCTGTTATCAGAAATTGAAATCTTTATCTATTTCTGCTGTTATTGATGTTATTCTTTCATGTCAAAATCTAACCCAGCGTTTTGTTTTTATTGTTACAGTCGGGCGATCCAGAAGAATCCAGATTTGCTTCCGGAGACGCCGCTTGTCAACCTGTTTTACGATGACTTCTGGGGCACACCGCTCACCCATTCCGGATCTCACAAGTCCTACAGACCACTGTGTGTGCTCACGTTCAGGATCAACTACCTCCTGGATGGATTCAAACCCGCGGGCTTCCACCTGGTCAACGTGTTACTTCACTCCCTGGTCACCGGACTGTTCACAGACACGTGCGGTCAGTTGACCGGTCAGATCTGGACTGCTCGCCTGGCTGGGCTCCTGTTCGCCAGCCACCCCGTGCACACAGAGAGCGTGGCAGGGGTGGTGGGACGGGCAGATATACTGGCATGTCTATTCTTCCTGCTCGCGTTCAGATGTTATGCCACATATTGTAAGTTCCGTGATAAGGAGGTCCTGGATGGTCAAGATGAGGTGACCGTCCGCTGGCGACACCTGGTGGGCGTAGCTGTGTTCGCAGCCTGTGCTTTGTTAAGTAAGGAGCAGGGAGTGACAGTGCTGGCGGTGTGTGTCATATATGATGTGTTCATACATAGTAAACTCAGACCACAGGATCTCATCACATTATATAAGGTAAATATATATATATACGTCTCAAACTTCCCAGCAAACACAAAACATTTGCATAACATGTGTACAACGACGGCCCAACGTCTTCGACGTTGGTCCAACATTGCACAAATCTTATACAAATGTTTTGTGTTTGCTGTGTTAGTATAGGCCTAACATATAACCTTACATTCGTATTAACCTTTCTTCTGCTGTAGCTGTACACACGGGTTTAAGCTAGTTTTAAACAAAATAAAATGCCACTGATAAAATAGTTTGATGCTCAGTTAATCAAATAATTCAATTTGGGAGATGTCTATTTTTCATATAAAGATATATTTTTCATTCATTTGAAGCTGGAAATTGCGTTAGCAATTCCAGCTTCAAATGAATGAAAAATAGTAACACACAATTCAGCAGTACAAGGGTTAAAAGGTCGTATCTGACACTTTGCAGTCTGGCAAATACCACCCTTTTATTCACGACACATCAATATTTAATTCAGGTGAAATATATCCATACTGTTAAATTAATTGTACATTTAATCTGACAAATACTTGATCCATCTAAACATAAGTTACTTTACCAGTTAACATGTTTAGGGTCACTCTCTGTCACAAGACATGCGACCGAATTCTATTCTATACCAGTCAACCACAATAAACTCAACACCAGTAGAAAAAAGCGTCTTTTGTAAGGCGTCTGGGCTGTTGTGTTGTCAGTTGACAGAATAAGATCATTGTCCTGGTCATGTGATAAGCTTTATTGTTGCTGGCGGCTTCCGCCAACAGACAGCCAGGTAAAAAACCAACACCTTCTCCTTGCAACTGTACGACATGTTCATCTACTGATGTGACACTTGTTCGTGAAACTAACATGGGTTACATTTCAAGCTCACTGGGTTTAAATTTCAGATTAATTGAACATAAGGGTTAAAATATTAATTTACCGTCCATATTAAGTGCTAGTCCACGTAGCGCATTCAGTTTGAACTGACATTGGAAAATAAACTCTGGAAGCTTGTAACATAATCCCTGATAACATAACCTCTAATTTCGTTTATCATGTTTATCCACGATTACTTTAACACTGTTTAAATTTACAATATGAAAGACAATATACTTATAGCTAAACATTTAACTATAACCTTTTTCATGTAATCCTGGTAATCAGGTAATGTGCTCTACACAATAAATTGAGAATATTTTTATCTTGAACATATATCTTTCAGACCAAATCGATTCTTTGTTTATTGATGAGCAAACGCTGCCAACCTTATCCTTTGACCAAAGATGCATCGCATGAGCAAACGACTAAATAAATTTATTAATATTTTTACGAAAGTTTGATCTCGCTAGAGTGACTGGATTTCTGGTATTTGAAAAGTTAGGACGCTATATGTAATAATATACATATTGGTGATATACATACCGTGGTAAGGTTAATAGCAGTAGCTGCTTACTTTTCAAGTAAGCAGTTACTGCTGTTTGTCTTTGAATGCTAGGGCACTATGTAGTCACCAGCACTGCTGATTTGTCATATATGCCTGATGGGCCTGGTTATTTGTGTGCTAATTGCTGACTGCGGGCGCCTTGTTTCCTGCAGTATGAGCTGAATGATTTAATAATAGTCTACAGACGTACACGTGTGCAGAATGGAATACCGGGACAAATGGCAGAGAAAATACGCTCAGTTTCCTTCACATGGTTGACCTGCATGTGTTTGGTGATGGCATCAGACATGAGTGATTGCTTCAGGATTTACCATTCACTTTTCTTATTCACTATGCAACACGGTACATGGATCTAACGCCCCTTTCCAGTCATACATGTAGGCCTATGCTACATGTAACTTATGTTAGTCATATTTTTATGTCGTTCCTTTATGCTTAAATGGGGATGCTTGCCAGCTTTTTAAAACAGGTTCGAAGCACATAAATTCCAACAAGAATCGACGCTAAAGTCAAACAATTATTCACCACCTATATTGACTTCACGTTGTTATCTGTGGTGACGGGGGAGTGAATGGTTTTTTTTTATTGCGTTATTGGGTAATCTATCAATGCAAACGAGAAACCGGTAGACACGGTGCTTATGTTTGTGGGTTTATAAACCTTTTTTGTTTGAATTACTTCATACATAATATAGTACAGTACTCAAAGGGTGTCTAAGTGCGACAGAGAGTTGTGCGGTGGGCGGTAAATGAGATGGCCAGCGCCAGACTGACCAGTAAGTATCAATTTATCCACTCCTTTAACTGACCAATCCTGCTAATCCCCACCCGCTGGTCAGTTAAGGACGGTGCCAGATACTGCCAGTCTGCCAGCGTCACACGCTGGACAGACACTTGCCCCATATCGAGCCAATGTCGCAGAGGCTGGCCCAGCATTGCGCCAACACCCCCTAGTTATGTATGACGTGGCCCCAGCAGCCCATTTGAGCTGCAGGATACCATCATTAGGGTGTGGCTGTGGGTGTGAAGTCAATGCCCAAGGCATAACACGCTCGTCTGCAAACAATTCCCAAGTTAATCTACCAGTTTTATATTCAGCTACTATGATCCGCGCCGCACTGAATTCATAACGAGTTATCAGTTAAGATTAATGTAGAGTGACGCCCAGACTTTATGGTACATGTACTTTAACTCTTGCACTGCCGAATTGCGTGTTATTATTTTTCGTCATTTGAAGCTGGAATTGCTAACGCAATTTCCAGCTTCAAATGACGAAAAATATCACTTTTTATCACAAATACACACCACCCAAATTGAATTATTAGATTTACTGAGTATCCACCAACAAATATTTGATAAATTTCAATGACATTTTTGGTTCAAAATTCGTTTAAAAACGTCTACCCAGTAGCACAAGGTTAACCAGTGTGTCATGCCATGGATGAAGGGGCCCCGATGGCTCAGAGATGCATGGCGTGTTACCACACACCCTCATACATTTAAATGCCCTAAGCCCGGGGAGGGCCAGATATTTTTCTGCCCAGTCGTTCATCATTCCTGAAAAATTCATGATCCCGCTGAGTCGGCTGGGCCAGTCTGCTGATATAGGCAGTTGTTTAACATGTTCAGACCTTTGATTAATCTACTTGCACCCGTGTCTAGTTTCGAAAATATATAAATTTATACCATTTCATCATCCTTACTAGATATTAAATGATTAAATTTGACACACGCTATTACACGGTTTTATTATTGCAAGACAAGTGAATTTAATAGTTTATTTATTGAGGCGGTTACCTAGCCCAAGGGTATTGTAACGAACTTCGTTGATTTGAACAATTAGTAATGTACTTTTGTTATTTATTAACATTGAGAATAAATATGTTTACAAATTACTGTAAACTAGATCCCAGCAAACACGACATTTTGACCCAATGCTGGGCTAATGTTGGCCCACCGTCTACGACGCTGGGCCAACATAAGCCCAGTATTGGGTCAAAATGTCGTGTTTGCTGGTAGGGCGATATAGCTATCCATACAGAAGAGTAGATGCTTTCCTACACATGTTATGGACGGACGAAGCACATTACAATCATTATGTATCATGTGTATGGAGGAAGGTCCTTGGGTTGGAATAACGTCTTCTAGTTTATGAGTTTGTTGCGCTGTTAGCATGGTTAGAAAAAAATGCAGATAAATATAAAGTAACTATGCGACTCGTAATACATTGCGCCATTATCGGACCAGCATGTTATTATCTGTCACCCACTCTGACAGGGATGTTCTCACACTGTGACAGTGTCCAGGCTTATTGAGCAGTCTGTGAGGACATTTGACCTCTTGACCTGACGTCCATCCACCATCAACACGTCCATCTCGTGTATCTGGATTGGTTTGCCGTCTGTGTCACTGACTTGAGACGGAGAATGAGCGAAGGAAATAAACACCCCTCCAAGTCTACACAACACAGTGAGCTACGTAGCCTAGATCCAATGGGCTACATGTCTACCACAGAAAGTACACCGTCTCATAGTTGTTTAGATGCAGCCTCATCTTTGTTGATTGCACTATAAAATGTATGTCATCGTGAGGGAATTAAGAAGTTTTATGATAAAAATGTTTAAAAACAGGGCGATTATGTCTTCTCGTCGTCATCATTCTAGCTTGTTATATGCTCACTATTAATTATAACAAAACCTATCCAAGCTGATGAAAGGAAGTTATACAAGATTATTTTCTAAAACGTTTTACTATACATATAGGAGTATGGTTTTCGATTTTGTCGTTTTATCAAGATTATTTAGAACAATTCATTCAAATTCTTGTAATACTCTGATAATACTCTGATAATTACAGTAACACGAATACAGTTACTTGACAAAATACATCTGAAATAGCTATTTATAGCCTGAAAAGCGAATATATCCATTAGACTGAATCAGTGTGCAGTAGATTATGCATAAAGACCAGAATGACAACTCTGTAAGCCAATATTTCTCTGTCATTGATTTCTGTACTTGGGCAGTCCCCATGCCATTATGAACCAATGTACTCTCTGAAGTAAACACATGGTAAAGGGGTTCTGAAAGCAGTCTGGTAATAAAATCATCATTGCTCAAACAGACAGCCCCCGGTACATGGTACAGTGCGGCCACTGTGGCTTCAACATTAGCTTACTCAAAGCTTACGGAGGAATCAGACAAATTTATCGCTCTTTTGGGACGGAGCAAAGACATTCATGAGGGACAGAGCATCTGTTTTAATCTCGGCTAATGATGCTCTTTTTCTCGGGAGTAATACGTGCTTGTCATGCTGAATTTATTCCCAGCTAACACGAGGCGTAGGACGGCTTAATACTGGGCCAACGTCACAGACGGTGGTCCAGCATTAAGCCAGCATCAGGTCAATGTCTCGTGTTTGCTGAATTCTCGGGTCGGAAAGAATTTAAGTCTGGATATATACTGTGGTTGCAAGGATTGTGTCTAACATGTTTAAGGATTAGTTATATGGCTAAGCATGTCTTAGAGAAGAAGAAAATCATGTTATATACATCTTCCCGACAGCAAGGCTCGCTGCTGCCGAGGTCGTAGACCTCGCGAGCAGCGAGCCTTGTGTGGGAAGATGGCTATATATATATCACACACTGCGGCTATACAGAATCAGAGTGATGCATTCATTAACCCTTTAACCGCCGGTGCCGCATATATTCGGGTTTTCATTTGTTGTCAGCAAATTAAGTACCACATTTTAAACATGTTAAAGATAAAATCTGACGTCAATCAGCAATATTTGAGAACAGTTGACCTCTATTTTGTCAAATCTGAATAATTTTCACTCACTTGAAGTTGTGGATCGCGTCAGCGAGACACAACTTCAAGTGAGTGAAAATTCAGATTGCATAATTTGGCGGTTAAAGGGTTAAATTATGCGATGAAAATCAATATACCCCGCAGGTACTACTAAACTTGTTCAACCTGACGTTTGAACATGTTGAAGACGTGGGTTGATCATTGTAGTTGTGGACGGTTTTGGACCAGTGACTGACAGTTTCCTGAGATGTTTACTGCAGCACAGGTTGTACAGAATTGATGACTACTTCCACCAGGATAGGTTTGGCACTCGTTACAAACACAAGACCATGGTCCAATGTTTAGCCAGTATTGCGCCGACGTATCCGACCCTGGCCCAATACTGGTCAAATCTTGGGTTGATACATGCCGTTTTCAAAGCGCTCCATCACGGGTTTGAGCGTTGCTGTCTGTTGGACGTGTCTTTCTGTCAGTCGTCTACATTCCTGGTTCTAATTGACCAGTGGTGGTTGCCAGGCAGACGCCAAACAATCTGAATGGTCAGCCTGCTCTGGTTACACCAGCCTCTCCAGTCACTCCATCAAACTACATCCCGGCAAACACGAGACATTGAGCCATTGTTGGCTCAATGTTGGGCCAGCGTCGTAGACGGTGGACCAACATTGAACCAACAATGGTTCAATGTCTCGTGTTTGCTGGGACACACTCTAAAATAACCATTAAACAGTGTTGTTCTAATGTTGGGCTAGCGTCACAGATGGTGGTCCAACATTGAACAAGCATTGTTGCAATGTCTCGTGTTTACTGGTCAGACTCGCCAGTCACTCCATCAAAGTACCACACACTCTAACACCTCCAACATCAAAGTAGGCCACCAGAAAATCCTCTCCGATTACGTTCTGGTCAACATGGGACTATATATACTATATAATAGCTAGTATACGTACGTGCCTTAAAATAACATTTTATTGAGCACTTGCTATTTCAAGTGTTTGCCCTTCGACAGCGTACATTCAGCTGTCCAGTATTGTTCTGCGTGGGTCTCAGTAAATACATCGTGCATATTCAAAGGTAAAATGTACATCCATGGACGAAATGACGCATCACTAAAAGATGATGTATGTAGGTCATGTAGACAGTTACGTCATCTTAGCTATCAGACTATGGTACGCACATTATGGTTCTTTCTAGTCTCTGATGTCACATCCCTCTTCTTACCTCCAACCTAGAGATGGTTGATATTTCAGTGTGACGTGATAACATGGGGAGTGAGAGATAGTACATCTGTTAGTGGTTGTCTGTGCGGCCTTCACCTGGCTATGGTGCTGGTCAGTCAGTCCAGGGAGGTGTTTCTTTCCACCCTCTGACTGGTTTACACCACGCCTTCTGTGTATAGTTCACGTCTGACCCTATGTCCAGTCTCTGTCACTGACTGTCACAACAAAGCAACCTGAAGATACTGGAGATACGCCACTCTGCAGATACTGGAGATACGCCACCCTGCTCCAATGAATGGCATAGAGTACAGGATCACAGAAATATAATCAACCCAAACCAGTACCTCCCCAACAGCCAGTAGACTCTGGCTCAACGTCGGCCCAGTATTAATCCAACATAAACCAAAACTTGCTCCTGTTTTTTTAGATTGACTTGACAAGACGATGCAATTTCGTAACTTAACATGGAGGATCGAAAAAAACAAAATTAAAATATTCAATAAAAACAATAGGTGTTGTTTCCACCATCGACACCTGTATGCTCAAAAAATAATGATACATATCAATGTTGGCCCATGTATGTAGCCATGGTAACCGATCAAGCATCGTGGCTGTCGACAACGTGGGGAAAATCAGCTAATTTCCACCCGTAATTCTGTAAAGTGTGGGGTAGACGTGTACGTATATAAATATCACACATGTTTGTTTGCCGTTTAGTCCGATTTTAAAGTTAAACTTTATTTATTAAATAAAATTGTATTAAAGTTAAATATTATTATATTGATATCTTATGTGTGTATGTGAATCACGGTATCGATTCATAAAGCACCCAGCTGCTGCTCTTTTTGAGGCAGTTCATATAGCTCAGCACTTGTTCAAGTGGTCATACCATCTGTGTGAGAGAACTTGATCTGATGGAGTGGTACTTGATAGTGCTAACGACCCTGACGTGGCCAGGAGAGGCTTGATAGACTTAAGCCCCTCGGAGGATAACAATAAGACAACAATTAGTATGTAAACCCAGCTGTTTATGCGGGAGACGTACATTGTGCTGAACAAGTTCATGTTAACCCTCTACTCTCAAAGACTAAATCATCTGAAAATCATATTTCACTTGATATTAGAATTATTTCAATTTAATGTGTATCGGTATAATATCTTTACTATACGTCCTACATCAGAAGGCGCTGTGTGGCAAGTACAAACCATTACCATGATTGAAGTGAAAGGCACCGGTATTTTATATTATGGCAACGTTTTTGTTTGTCTCGTTTCCAATCTGAGAAAGGTACAAATCACTTAAATATTGCCCAAAAACAGCACTATTTGAGAATTAGAAATTCAATCCCATCTAACGTCTTGCAGACCAGGATATAGAATTCAACGCATCACTGTTAAAAACTCACACTCAAACGACATATAATAATATTTAATATTTTCGCGAATTTGCAAAGAAAATGTAGGCCAATATAATACAAATACACGTGGATGAAATAAATTTGAATTTAGTAGACTTATCTTGACAGGTCAGCACTTGAGGTTGGCGGGATTTGTCTAAGCTTTATCACACTTGAGCCCAATGCTGGTTTAATGTGTGGCCAGCATCTATGACGCTGGCCACACATTAAACCAGCGTTAGGCTGACGTCCCAGTGTTGCATGTAGACATGAGGCCTAACCAGTGCCCTATAGCCGGGTACTGTTTCCTCATTTGGAAGTCAAGTTGGGGGATATATCCCCCGGTGAGAAGTCTCTTGTTTAACCAGTATCAGGGTATAGTGTTACCATTGTCTGAGAGAACAAACACGGTGGCCAAGTGCCGCTTGACCTGTTGACATGACAGAGCCCGTCATATACACCCTGACTGTCTGGCAGCACTGGATGTCCAGCTCTCTGACTGATCCGTATACCTGGATCTCACCATGATCCCTACACATGATATGCTTGTGGTGTAGAATTCTACACACGACGCTCGTTATCCACATGAGAGCAGTGGAAGAGAAACTGTATATAATCGTACAATTAACTCTTAACAACGTATGTCAGGAGTAAAGCCATTTTGGTTGTATTTTTCATTAATCAGCTGTTTAAAACATTTTTATGATTTCACAATCGGTTTATGAAATTTAGTTCAGAGCAACACCACCATGCTAGTTATATGTACTTATAATAGGCCAACTAGTATAATTAATAAATTTTGAATTTAATAAGTTTGAAGGGGAATGTAAATTAGCACCACTCGTCACTTGAAGGGCGGGGGCCCTAGGGTAGTGGTTAGCACCGCTGCCTTTCACGCCAGAGTCCGGGGTTCGGTTCCCGGTCTCGGCGGTTTGAAAGAAACAAAATTGTTTCTTCCCCATCCACGTGTGAAAGTTAGTATTGTGGGGAGCCTCCGTGACCGAGAGGTAGCGTGCTCGGCCTCAGACCGCCAGGGCTCGAATTTCGAATCCTGTGTCTGGAGGACAGTGTCATCTCAATCATCTCACCATCCTCAGGAGGTTCTCCTGGCCCAGTTTAGCCTATATGTGCACAAAGGTGGCCTAAAGCCCGATTCATTTCATTTATTTTTTTTCGTCACTTGAATGCCACCTTTCTGTAATATTAAATTACAATAATCACTGATAATTATTGTAATTTAATTTTCGAGGCCATGTGTCTTTAATGCATAAAGGGAGGTGCTCGGAACATTTGATTGATTTGTCATTGGCCTTCTACCATCTCTACCTACATGCGGGTCGAGTGAAAATTTCAAAGTTTCATACATTATTAAGTTATATATTATACATGATATTGGATTTGAATGTGTGTCCGTCCCTTTCATAGCCAAGCGACACATGGGTTAGTTGTTTAGACACATGAGTTAGTAGTTTAAAAATCAATACGAAATAGATATTGCAAAAGATATTGGAAAAGTTTGTATCCAAATTGAACAAATATGAGTAATTTTCAGCCACTTGAATTTGTGGTTCGCGGTAGCGAGACGCAACTTGACGTGGGTGAAAATTCAAATTATTTAATTTAGCACTTAAAACATCGTCACTCTCAAATAAATTAAAAGAGATGTACACATTAAAAACTCATATCATATAGCAAGTATTATGTGTATACTCACACTTGTCGTTTTACATTACTATAAAACTATAGCTGTTAAAACGTACTTAGTCACAAACCAGTGTGTTAAGTAGGCACTGAAGTGACAGTGGTTACAAAGAGAGATGATACAAGTGACAGCCTTGTAGAACTGGCGATTGACTCGGCATTTACATGATGTGCCGGGCTTTAAAGATGACTGCCGCCGTTTGCTTTTTGTACAGCGGTTCTGCATATTGAGAGACGCGAATGTTGACAGAGTAAACGCTGAAAACTGTCATTGGATAAGCGAATAAAGCCAACAGTCAATACACCCAGGTCGACACCATGACCCCCAGAACCCACAGACAACCCGCGGGATAACTGTGTCTGTAACCGGAATATCAACCCAGCAATCAGGAGACGTTAGCCCAATGCTGGTTTCATGTTGAGCCAACGTCTACGACGTTGGCCCAACATGAACCCAGCATTGGGTCAATGTGTCCTGTCACTGGGAACAGATATAACAGAAGCAGACATAAAACATGGAAAACTGTCAGCGTTTCAATATTAACATGTACACACTAAAAATAATTCTATAGGTCTTAGTGACATAACAGTCTTATATATCCTTTATTTTCCCATCAGAAGAGACGTCTTTTTTAGACTGTTTGGATTGAGAATGTTTTTTCTCCAGACGTTTGTAAGCAGGGATAAATAGGTCTACGGAGAAGGTGGCTATCATATTTATCTGCAAATTACACATTGTGTGTTTACATATAAATAGAAAAATTTAGGAACCAAGTCCATACTAGCGAAAAAAAAATATTTTCCCGGTAGGCAAACTAGAGATATATTTTCCCATTTCTTCACGAAAAATATTCGAGTGTTTTGTCTTCAAATGGTATTACAAACAAGAAGATGAAAAAATATATCATTTGTACAGAGCTGTGAATAAACAGGGTACAAAAAATTACTAATGTAGTAAATATTTTGTCTGCTTGCTTTTCTTCTGCTTCGCTTCAATAGTTGATTTACACTGTGGCGCCAGTCAAACTTTTTTGTCTGGCTGAGAGTTATTAGTATGCGTCAGAGAGTGACATTAAAACAGCGGCAGACGTGTAGGATTACTATGTGACTATCACGCGATCAATCTGACAAAACAAACAGCTGGCAAATATAGTCCAAAAACACAGGTAGATCACAGCTTTATATGACAAGGCTAGATTGAAATGATGAAGACTGTATAGCCGCTATAGACATACCTTAGTTTCTTACGTGGTGCGTCCTGTACTGTATGCTTATAATTACTTGTAAATAGATTTGTGTCATCGACAATTAAACTGGCATTCGTCTTCAAAAATTCAGAATTTGATATCTCAGAAAGGCTTCCGTCTGAATTATAATTGTATACACCGATGTTACAATCATAAAAATGTTTTCAACAACTAATTAGTAAAAGAGTACAACGAAAATGGAATTACTCTCGAAATACATTGTAGACACTACTTATATACTATTTCTCCCGCGGTACTTTCATTTTAATAAATTATTATGAGAATGATTTCAATTCCTCAGATAATCCATCATTGCATTTGTTTCATGAAATAAATGACTAGAAATTGAATAAATGTTACTACAATAATAATCATGTATGTCATTGTTTGCCCTTATTATTTCATGATCTAATGTCTTATTATTGGTGTGTTACAGCGTGAACACCGTGGAGTGTTGGAGGGTGTTATCAGCTTGGTGGGGATGTCCATCACCTTCATCTTCTTCAGGTTGTACTTCATGGGAAACAAGGCTCCCGAGTTCGCACCCGCGGACAACCCAGCCGCAGACTCTGACCAGCTGATGACCAGAGTACTCACATTTCTACATCTGCCTTTCCTCAACCTGTGGTTGTTACTTTACCCTCGTCTCTTGAGCTTTGACTGGTCCATGGACGCAGTGCCTCTACTAGAGTCCCCATCAGACCCTCGTAATCTATGTACCCTGGTGTTCTATGTCACCCTGGGTTACATAATGTGGCATGTATATAGAGACCTAAGTGGACCTGGTGATGAACCGTGTAGAAGCAGGGCGAGTAGTGGTTCCAGAGATAGGACTCCTCCACCAAGGATACCAAGGACTAGTAAAGTACACAATGGTAACGGATACACCCTTACCAATCATAGCAGCCATAACAACCACCACCTCACCAGCCTTACACACAGTGGCAGTACCAATGGACGAGGTCCCAGACGGCGGAGCTCCAGGAGAGGCTCTGGTAGCTCCACCAGTAGTAACGAGGACACGTGGAGCTGCTCTCAGGTCTCTGTGGAGCACAGAGTCAAGAGGAGCAGTCTCCTCATGTTACTATGTCTGTCATTGCTAATATTCCCGTTCCTGCCCGCCACTAACTTGTTCTTTTACGTGGGTTTTGTGCTGGCTGAGCGGGTACTGTACATCCCCAGTACAGGGTTCTGCTTGCTGGTGGCTCAGGGTGCCACCATGGTACACCAGAGACATAGTCGTCATACAGATGACACACCGTCACATAGACTCACATTACTCAGGGTAGCTATAGGAGGGCTATTACTGGGCTATAGCCTTAGAACTGTGGTCCGCAATCAGGATTGGAGCAGCGAGGAAAACCTATACAGAGCTGGCATCGGGGTGAACCCCGCTAAAGGTACTCTCTTAATTACAACTATATTTGACAAGACTTATCTCATATAAAAACATTCCCCTTTTATCAGGGTTTATATGTTGATTGACGTGACGTTTAAATGTTTGTAGTATGTATAGTATTTTCAAAGCTAAATATAATACAACATTGCAGCGATTGTCAAAAAACGTACAGGCGTTTGTCAATGTTATATATGTGAACGGTTTAAACATGTTCATTATAAGCTCTCATAAATTTGTATTCATGAAACATAATTTGTCTAGTGGCGACGATATCGTCAAACCAGGCGCTAGACAAATTATTTCTTATGAATAATATTTTAATGTATTTCTGTAAGCGGCCCAATTGAGCATGTTCAGCTGTAATAAATGATAAATACCCGAAATAGACGATGTCGAAAGTCACGACGATGTCGAAAGTCACGTTCTCCTCTTGAGAAGGCCAGGCTTGTAATAATATCGTTAACCCTTTGTCCACCAAATTTTCACCCACTTGAAGTTGTGTCTCACTACCGCGACCCACAACTTCAAGTGGGTGAAAATTACTCGTGTTTGTTTAATTTGAGACTAAACATTGCAAATCTTGCTGTTTAAACACCAATTGCATTCACAATAACAGTGATTTCATCGGCTAATAAGATGGATTAACAACGACTACAGTGTCGCTGAGCATTCAGAGGGTTAATTTTATTCGTGACACGGCGATCATGTCCATCATGTTAGTGACCGACTGCCTAGCTGAGCTGAGTGAACTAGACAAACAAGACACCAAATTTTCACCCACTTGAAGTTGTGTCTCACTACCGCGACCCACAACTTCAAGTGGGTGAAAATTACTCGTGTTTGTTTAATTTGAGACTAAACATTGCAAATCTTGCTGTTTAAACACCAATTGCATTCACAATAACAGTGATTTCATCGGCTAATAAGATGGATTAACAACGACTACAGTGTCGCTGAGCATTCAGAGGGTTAATTTTATTCGTGACACGGCGATCATGTCCATCATGTTAGTGACCGACTGCCTAGCTGAGCTGAGTGAACTAGACAAACTAGACACCAAATAAGATGGATTAACAACGACTACAGTGTCGCTGAGCATTCAGAGGGTTAATTTTATTCGTGACACGGCGATCATGTCCATCATGTTAGTGACCGACTGCCTAGCTGAGCTGAGTGAACTAGACAAACAAATACCCCCTGATTTCCTGTGTTTCTATTAGCAGCAGCACGTGCCCGTGTTAGACATACAGATATCTATGATGTGCACTTACTCATGCTCTATCCTAATATGGCTCTCTATAATGTCCTGTTCAACATGTTAAAAATCATGTTTTATGAATTAGCATCATAACATTTAATAAGGGATTTTCAACACCGGTTACGTATGAAACACGTACATAAGCATGAGAAGCATGATAAGGGAATAAATCCAAATGTATATATATCGTATAGCAGTTAACAAAACCATAATCGTTGTTAAAACATGTTATTTCGTACTTTTATCATGCTTACTCCAATGAAAATATATGCCATACCTGACAGGATTTAAAATGAGAAAAACGTTAACTTGTTGACTAACGTTGATTTGTTTCAATATATAAATGGGAAATGACTGATTGAAACTCGACTCTATTTTTTACGGACACACCAGGTGACATCACAAAAACTAGATATATAATGTATTGTTTTTGAAGAGTGATGACGTCGCGTGAGAGGGGGGGGGTGACAAGAAACAAGGGATGTTTTGAATGTTGTGTTTCTGGGTGAGTGATTTGATTTGTCTGTGTGTTTTCAGCCTGGGGGAACCTGGCTAATATCCTGAACCAGCAGGGGCGAGCTGCTGAGGCCGAGTCAGCCTACAGGTCAGCATTGTCACATAGGACCAACATGGCAGACGTGCATTATAACCTGTAAGTACTAGTACACTACTGGTCAAAAATACATGCATATCTGATCTTGTCATCATTCTCTTAGCACACGTCATGTCATACTACATGTCCTTAAATATAGTATGATATACTATTATCTGCCTATTTCTAAAAGGGACACAGTGGTATCAAATCCTGTGTAATTAATGGTAAACTAGTTATAAGTCATCCCCAGTAACTACAACTCTTGTTTTTGATCATCTCATAAATTATTTACACCACATTTAATTTGACAATGGCTTGTTGTATGAGATTTCAAGAGAGAGAATCACTAAGAACTAAAATTCTACAAAGCATTGTTCTCTTGTTATGTTTTATATAGCTTGTCGCGTTGTCTGGGATACCGAGACAAGATTTAATATGTCACGTCAACTTTTCAAACTCAAAGGGTGTATTCGTTTTTCGCCATTGGCACCCGCTTACAACTGACATATGTCTTTGTCCACAGTTGATAATCTTTGTATTGTATTATAGTAGGACGTGACACAACTCAGATGCTATAGCATGTACATAGGCCTAGTGCGGGCCCACCACTTCTAGACGATTTCCTCTTCTTGTATTTGTCATCACAATACTTCCAACGTATGAAAGTCACACTTAAATTTTAATACGATTTGATTTTTTTAAAATTTCTATGTAAACTGGAATAACTAATGTTAGTGATTACAAATGACATTTAAAGGGCACAAATGATCCTAGGGTCAAAGCGATGTATCCGCGACTTCAAAAAGTGGCAGATAAATCCTTTTATTACTAAAAATAACGTCCAATCTCCACACAATAGACTTGAAACAGGGTATCGTTAACAGTGTACATATATACCCCCTTGCCTCAGGCGCATCTCATCTTAACCCTTTAACCGCCGGTGCCGCATATATTCGGGTGTTCGTTTTTTATTAGCGCATTAAGTACCACCTTTTAAACACGTTGAAGATAAAATGTGACATTGACCTCCATTTTGTCAAATCTGAATAATTTTCACTCACTTGAAGTTGTGGATCGCTTCAGCGAGACACAACTTCTAGTGAGTGAAAATTCAGATTAAATAATTTGGCGGTTAAAGGGTTAATCTGACCTAACTACGGTGGACATGAAGGTGGACATGAAGTGGGTCGGTGATATGACAGATCTACAATTTCACCTCTAATGGATGTAATACTGATCGTGCTGATAGTTGGGATGTTTTTGTTTGCTTTTTTCTCCACGATAGTAGATTCTTGTTTGTTTCTCTACTGGGTAAGCGCGCCAGAATAACCCGTGCTTCAGGCCAGTTCAGACTGCACTCAGCCGTGTGCGCCTGCTATTATTGCAAATGAAAACCAACGCCGTAAGGCCTCCTCAACAATACCACAATGTAGGCCTTAGCTTAGGCAGAAAGCCACACAATTACGTAAAATGCCGCTTTCTTGGGTTGCTTATTTAAATTCTTACTTTCATTCAATACTCATATTACACTATGAGGCAGCGACTGCACTTACTAAAGTAAACACGTAACCTGACCTAAATTGCTGTAAACATAATGGTAGATTCTATCATGTGTCATGTTTACCGTGGTCTACGTATAGGCATAAATTATTATAGCCATGATAACGTCATCCTATTTTCATTTTCTGTTCAGTGATCTGGCTTACTTCGAAGAAAAAGTAATAATTTTTTGTCTACGATACATTATATTCTGACCAAGATGGGCATTTCTTATTTCTATATACATTATAAATATATTCTTTCAATTCCGGATATATTATATTAAGTTGCAACAAGACACCGCACTTTAATTAGTAATATTACCATCGCTTTCTGACCGTTATCATGTTATGATCATCCTTTCTGCCCTCTTTGCCAACTAAAATACAATGGGCCAATGTTAGGCCAACGTCGCTCGACGTTGGCCTAACATTGGGCCATTGTATGTTGTCAGCCATGAAAAGAGAAGTGAGAATGAGCTGAGTGCACAGCCTCGCACTCAGTGTGATTAAGGTCGCCCAAGCAGACGACCGGTTTTAGTTGATATGCCGTCATAAATCATATTTGTATATGATCAGGTCTTGCTTGGCTGGTGCGTTGTGTATGAGCAGTAGAGCGTGACGTAAAGAGAGTATGCTGGCACAGCTCCTGCAAAAAAAAACATTATCAATTGTTCCAGTTGATGCTGTTTTATTTTGCAGAAAAAATGTAGAGCATAGAAAGCTATGAGAACGTCTCAGATGGAATTATTTCATCATGAGTGCCTCGGTAAGGCCGCGGGGGCCGTCTAGGCCTCCGAACAGCGACAGGCGGCTGCTTGATTTTGAACAGGAGTGTTGTTTTCACAATCGACCTGTTTTGTATTGGTTTTGCCTGTGTGACGTGTTCAGGGCTTTAGGGTGTCATTTTCACTTGTGTCAACCCTCTCAAACCCAGAGGTGACATCTGCAGTGACGTTCTTTATTTAGGAGGTTGGAAATTAGGTACATAAAATGCTGCAATGATTTTATCGTATGGATGAATTCAGCCGTCATGCTCTTACGTTAGGAGGCTTGTATGCTCAGATATTTATAATTTCAAAAGAAGTCCGACAAATATCTATTTGGAAATGTTATGTAGGTCTACTTGTTGTGAAAAATATTCTGGTAATTTAAGCGTAACGGACAGTGACATTATACCTGTATTTAATTGACGGGGATTCTGTCGCCCGTTTTACGACAAAACGAGCTGGTTTTCTCCGGGCACACTGAACCATCCCACTGGACACACAACGTTGTTACGACGTTGAGTCAACGTCAATGACGCTGATTCAACGTCGCAACAACGTCGTGTGCACATTGGGATTCGTGTTGTAAATATTTCAGCCGTGATTGTGAGCCGCGCTTCTTGGATCACTCATGGGACTCTTTCCTGTACTGGGACTCAGATTATTCATTACAGTGGTAACACATGGATAGAGACAGATTTGCATATATGCAAATCTGTCTCTATCAACGTGTTTCCTCTGATAGAAACACTTCCAGACGTCTAATGAATTCTCATTACCATGATTACCTCTAATCTCGATGAACACATAAATTGTTTTACACGACCCGCGGTTTGTCCAAGGCTCACACGAATTGATGATAGATTTGCATATTCTGTTATGTTTTGCTTATAATCATGGTACTTTTAGTTGTGCCATTAGTGATAGATATCAATATATATACATACATACATACATACATACAAGCGATGGTTCATCGTTTTGCATATTATATTATTTATATGGTCATATAAAGTGTCTAAAGGCTCACGATATCCCTGGCATGGTAACGAAGTATACATTCAATACAAGTGACTCATTTTGACAATGGATCATGTACCAAGTAGAAAGAATTTATGAGGTGTTGTCGCGTCGACTGTTGAACTGAGACGACACTGTCAGTGTCATTTTTATAACCAGGTGAATTATCAGTGGGATTCTAATAGGTGTAAGAAACAAACCTTATTCGCCGAGTGTTAAGTACAAGCAGTTTACCCAGAGATATATCAGATGTAAGTGTTTTTGTATGTTTAATATAGCACATGCATGTCCTTTCTAAACGTTTTCATTAGCACGATCTGCTGACTGCCGCATAGCGTCCTGAAGGGGCTTCCTGTCGTCAACTTCACCCCTAATACATCCCACCAATCCATAACTACTTTTTTTCCACTCGTCTATTCCACTTGGCCAGTATATTATTCATCTAGCATCCAGCTGTCTCTATCCGTTCAGCTCTTTTCAGTGGAGGACACCTCTGGGTCTCCTGCCAGATTAGCTGGGGACTTCTTCTCATTATTGTCGTGAAATGGGTAAAAATAGCCGTAACCTTCTTTAGACATCTTAGAGGTTGGAATAATTAATTCCCTTTGGGAATACCGACCTACCCATCTAACCCTTTTAGCGCTTGGACCAACAGTGAAGAATTTGTCTCATATTGTCTCGGTGCGAGCTGCGTATTAACCCTTTAACCGCCGGTGCCGCATATATTCGGGTTTTCATTTTTTATTAGCACATTAAGTACCACATTTTAAATATGTTAAAGATAAAATGTGACATCAAACAGCAAGATTTGAAAAGAGTTGACCTCCATTTTGTCAAATCTGAATAATTTTCACTCGCTTGAAGTTGTGGATCGCGTCAGCGAGACACAACTTCAAGTGGGTGAAAATTCAAATTGAATAATTTGCCGGTTAAAGGGTGAATATGGTTAATCAAAATAGGACAATGACGAGGTCAAGTCCATTGTATCCTTTCTAGACTATCAGCACACAGCTAAATGAAAGAGGTAGACATAACCGCGCAATATTATATGGGATGGGGAGGCACTGAATCTGATATCTACACGGACCAGACTCCTGTCTTTACTAAGCGGTGGGGGGTGATTTATTTCGCATGGTTGTCATCATGTACTAGTTCCATGGTTGGTATATCATAGTGTGATATCAGAGTATTATCATAACTCGCTGACAGCAATCTGGAATATTTCTGGGCAATAATGACGCCTTATCTTTATCGTGTTTATAGTAAGATATAATTCATGGTAGTTCGCAAAATTAAGCTTTAATATATTATGTACATCATTAGTGTGGCTGCAATTTGAAATACTTCTTCAATCTGTTCCCTTTCATCAGTTCCTAGGTTAATACATTGCCAGTGTGTGTGGTGACTCGATACCCGTACCAGCAATCACGAGATATTGTCCCAGTGTTGGTATGATGGTGGTCCACCGTCTACGCTGGCCCAACATCATACCAACACTGGGTGAGCATCTGGTCTTGGCAGTGTCTCTCAGTGTCTGTTTGATTGATTACACACAGATCACCACACACACATTTCCTGGCTCTTAACCCTCAAAGCGCGGAAATATTTCTGTATAAACCTCACGCGGCCTCAATGTGAAAAAATTACAAATGTTAGCTCTTTCCGCGTCATTTAAGTACCTATGTTATGGGTCTAAGGCCTTTATACAAATATTTTGCCCTTACAGTGCGAATCTGACGTCTAAAGTTGATCTCCGTCTTATGTGCCTCTGATTTGTGTTTCGCGGAACGTAAAGATGCTGCTGCAGGTCAAGGAGAATTGAGCCAATCTTCCTAAACATCACCCAAATTATCCTTGTAGATGTTTTGAACACGTAAACTGAAGTCCATCTGTTACAGAATTTGGCCTAAATCTAGCAAAAAATGATTACAATACGTCTGAGGTATATAAGCTTCATTCCATTGACTTATCAAATCCCTGCAACGGTTCAAGACTTGGTTGAATTTAAGATACATTGAACGATCGAAATTGTTTCACGAACATGTAAGCCAGCCAGGTAGAGCTACGACACATACCAGCTCATGCGTCGATCTATCATTTTTTCAAGTCTTGGGGGTGATGAAAGTACAATCAAATGTAAAGTATATATAGATAATCTGACATAAATAATTTAATCTCATTGAACTATGAGTTGTGATAATTAGCAGTTCTCAGTAATAGTCTCTGCCAGTGCATGTATAACAGAATAAGATGCTCACATAAATCAGATTGTATTGTGAATTAGTGGCAGATCGTCCGCCACTCTGAAGACGTGCTGCGTCTGACACATTTATTTTGCGTAAATGTGAAAGCCTGTTAGGAGATGCAAATCCGATTTGTTTGATGGAAGAAGGCGACGTGGGACAAGACCGAGGGTGATCAACGGGCTTTTCCGGAGTCCTTCTCTTAAGCCTGGATCTGCTCCCCAGGAGTATGAATAAAACAGCGAGTTTAACGCCGTAAACAACCTATTGAATCTCCGAGAGAAATAGTCTAATAACGGAGGTTCTCCTCATGTATTTGAAGATGGAAATCGCTAACGCGATCCCCATCTTCAAATACATGAGGAATATTGCAGCAGATCTTAGATTTACGATGGCTAAAAGGATAAGTGCGGCTGGGGTAGAAGTAGATTTGTTGACGGGTCCTGCTAGATAATCCAGTTTCTGGGTTTCCAGAGCCCCGTCTGCTACAGGGGGCTATCCAGCCAAGCTGACAATTAATAGCATCCCCCCCCCCCCCCTCCGTACAGGAATCTCTTTAACCGAGCAGAAACGCCTTAGCTAGCCGCTGGGAAACTTGAAAGAAAGCTTATTTATATATTTCCCATTAACGTGATTCTATTGGGCAGAACGTTACCGCGCGGTGGGTTATTGAATCAACGGGATCGAGTCCTACAAACACACATTGAAGTCACCTGGCTAAATATAAATTGTATTTTTAATATCACGAATATCGCAGGAGATTATAGTCGTTGACAATCCCGGCAACAACGAATCTGTTTTTAAATGTATTGGAGGCTGTGACAAATATGATGTGACCGAGATGAAATACTCTGCAAAATACAGACACACCAGGGAAATGAGAGGATGGCTCACCAGATAATGTGACACGCTCATCCAAAGTTGGTTTGATGTTGCGCCACCTTATACGTCTTGTGACTGCTATGATTCCAGTAGTGGTGTGGCGGCGGCGATTGTGGGTTTATGCGTTTGGGATTTAAGTGTTTTCCTGCTCTCCTAGGATGAGATCCATTGATCTTATTGCGTGCGCGGATTTGTTGTTTACCCTCAGTCCTCTGCTTCGATGACTTTTATCATTGAGAAATATTTTTCAGTGAGAAATATTCTGAGATATTCACTAAATCATCATTTCCTGCCTTGAATTATAGAGAGGTCACCAAGGTGACGTGAATTTTGTGTAAGATACAGAAAGTACAAAAATGTAGTTAACTCAAATTAGCTTACATTAAATTTGTCAAAATAATGGTTGCACACTATGTGTAATAGATTTTTAGAGGAAAAATCGGCATAATTTATACTCACACTGATCCAGATATAGGCCTAGTTGGTTCGATAATTTGTGATAAATACAGGCCGTGGATGGTTACTGTCTGAAAGACATGGTCCGAAAGATCACCGGATCTCAGCCAGTCGATTAGTGTTGACCCAATGTTTCAGCCATCTGCCCAGCCGTCATTCCATGATATATATTACTATTTTTTGTGGTTCACAGACAAAAATATTAGCACAGTGTATGACTTCATATGGCGCATATATACTTGTGGTGTTTTTATGTCTCCCAGAGCCGTTTAGAATCTCGAAATAGAGGAACAAAAGCTATGGAAACAAAAACAATAAAAACGAGCACCTGTATTAATATTATCGTCATCATACATGCCGTTACAGAGATACATAATTGAGAATCAAATATTTCGTATTTAATTGGACGAGCCTTTTGCTAATATAATTTGCTAATTATCGCTCCGATTTATTATATCAAAACTTTCAACCAAGTGGGATTTCTTGATTATAATTATGTTCATGATAATAAAATAGTTTTTTCTATTACAATATCTGGTCTAGATGTCTTATAGTACTTAATCTTAACAACCTGTTACATGTACATTTAAAATAGACGTCTGATTTTTGTGGTCATCTGCATTGATAACTTCATACGTTGACCCAATGCTGGTTTAATGTTGGCCCTGCGTCTGAGACGCTGGGCCACCATTAGGACAACGTCTGATGTTTACTGGGGCAGTCCTGTCTGGATCGTAGGACAATTTCACCTGTGCCCTCTGTCTGTAATTGAGTTGACTATGGATCTGGTCCGGGGTTACTGGGCGATAATAGGCCATGTTACATATCGATCTACACATGCTACACTGCAAAGTCGTGGTTCCCACCCAATTCTGGTTTAATGTTGGGCCAGCGTCGAAAACGCTGGCCCAACAAAAAACAGCATTGTTTCTACGTCTCGCGTTTGCTGGGTGCACACGTCACTACAGCTCTCTAAATATATCCTTCATTTTGGTCTACATACTCTCAAGTTTTCACATGGAAAATAAAAATGAGGGAAACATTGCTTTTTATTTCATTAAGTTTATGTTTCTGATGCTGTTTGTGTGTAGCTTCATGCATTTTTTAGAGATCGAACAATTTTTTTTGGCGAAATCCTGCAAAATTATTGCATACTTGCATGTGTATTCAGAGGATGTAATAGCCAATGCATTTTTCATATAAGTTCTGTCTGTATTGTTTACATTGATCATGTTGATTGCCATGACCACTGATCATATCATTAGTGAATTTAATTAGTAATTTTGATCGGTGATATGTTATATTAAAATTGTGATACATTTTGTCATTTTGTGGTTATTTTAAAAAACATTTTCCAAGGCTCCGTCACCCCACATGGTGTAACCCTTTTAGCGCGGGGACCGTCAGATTCTGGGCTCAAAAGACGGTCCCCGCATTGACAGAATAAAAAAAATATAATGGTCGTTTACCCATAACATAGGTATTCAAATGAAGCGGAAAGAGCTAACTAAGAAATTTATGATGATTTCAAATTAAAAAAAACTTTTGGTCTCCATGGTTTATACAAAAATATGTCGGCGTTGTAAGGGCCAAGCAGTCCAATGTCGTTCTCTGTCTTGCCATACAAAAGATCAAAGATATCAACAAGTATATGTCATATCTCTGGTCCAATTCAACCTGGTTATTATAACTCAATAGTTACGAACAATGCCGATCCGGCTATATGAGCCTGCAGTGACCATACGGCATTATTATTCTTTATCACTTAGTTTCGTATTATAATAGCTCGTCTCCTATTGGCTCTCTGAACCTGATATCTGATGACCAGGCTTTTGTCAGCAGTGTAAGGGCTCGCCGGCGGCGTTGACAGATTGATCGCTACTTTTGACCACGTCTGTTATCTCGTCCATCTACGAGATAGTGTACCAGTACAGCTCCCTAACAAATAAGGTGTCCGTAGGGTCAAGGATTCTCGGTACACCAGAAGCAGGTCCAACGTTGGCCCATGGCTGGGCCAACGTTGGACCAGCGTCTTGTGTTCATCGCCCACCTTTCTAGCGGGTGTCACGTGAACGTGCTGTCCTGAAGTGGCCGATAATATAAGCTTTGAAATGAGCTGCGTTTATTATTATTCAGCCATACGCGGGTCATTTATGTCCCGCTGAGAGGCACTTATGTTATAAATTCTTTATGATTGTGTTTTCTAAATTCTGATAGAGATGTAACACCTGCCACTATGTGCTCCCCCACCCACCCCACCCTATTTCAAACAGTTTATTTCTTAAATTGGAAACGGTTTATTAACTATTTTTGACGGTTTATTTCTTATATCTAAAATTTGAAAATCATGCATCGTGCAGTTCGTGATTTCCACCAAAAAATTGCAAGTTGAGTAGTTGCATTTAGTTGGAAAACTTTTATGACGCAGTACAAATATACTGTCGCACAGTCAGTCGCGCCTTCGCATCGAATTGATGTATATATATACGACTCTTAAACTTAAACTCGTGAAAGTGAAATCAAATCTTCCAGTTCACGACTTCCTAGCAAGTCAATATTTGTATTTCTGTCATAATATTGTATATTTGACATTATTTGTGTTGTACAGTGGGATCCTGCTACAAGAACAAAAGCGTTATACGGAGGCTGTGGAATCCTATAGGATGGCGATCCAGTGCAGACCTAGACTCACGAGTAAGTACTTTATTATATACAAGATTAAACTGGTCCAATCTGATTACGTCATATTAACTTCAAGTTGTTAATGGTGGTAGCAGAGGAGACAAATCCAAATAGTTTCTCATCAGACACGAGATATTGAGCCAATGCTGGTTTAATGTTAGACCATCGTCTGCGACGCTGGTCAAACATTAAACCAACATTGACTCAATATCTCATATCTGCTGGGTGGAAATTTATTTATCCTCTTTAGCATTCCTATCCACACCACTGGGCCCAATGCCGTTCAGATCTCTCCGTTCATACATTGTCATTGCGATGACCAGCAGTAACATTACACTTATAAATGGTTCACGTTGGGGACACATTTCTGTCCGCATCACTTCTAATTCAACGTGGCATAAATACCAGAAAAATACCCGGCTCTCAAGTGAGCTCAATCAATCTCATATTGAACAGGTTAATGAAGGAGAATGGTGTAGAATTGATGTTGTCGTGTATGAATTACTAATGATTAAGGTTTATAGTATACACCCGGCCCCAGGGACACACACGACTAAATAGTATTGTGGATATTAATGAACAGTTCTAGTCGACAGATTAAACGGTAAATTATAGATATTTTCTGATTGAGTTTTTTTCGAATTTAGGCGAATCATGAATAATTACTTATTATTGTTAAAACGCCTTCAACTCCATATGAATTTTGTACTGAAGGTATGTACTGGGTTGTCATCCCGGTTGAACCGTAGTTGAATATTATCACCATACAGTGTTCCAAACTGTACAAATCTATCGGCTGTTCGTTGCTGGCTATGGGCTATGACACTGTACACTATGAGGAACATTATTCTATAAGATAAGGGCTTCCTTCTGTCGCGATATTTCCCAATGTGCAGGGAGAGACGTAAATCAATATTCACTCACTTATATTATTAAACTCCTTACTTTATTCCCTGGATGACGGGAAATTTATCTCTTAAACATGTTAAAATGCGTTTAAAATGCGCAAATATTCTGCTGTTTTCCTAATCGTTTCTAATTGGATAACATTTTAATTTTTACAATAAATGACCCCCACATAAAGTATCTAGGTGTCGATTACTGTTTATCATTCTGGTCGCCAGCGGCTGTCATTTATTGTCCACTGTGTTTGACAATCACTGTCATATCTGATGGATTTGTGTGATATAACCGTTATGTAAGCCTCATTATGTCAGCTGTCCACATACATAATATACTGTAAATAATCACCCATAAAACCCAGGAATAACTAACTACGTACGGAAGGTTTTACTGATGACTGCACCATTTGTTTTCTCAAAAGTTCTTCCTATAATCATGTGATTAAATGATTGAGTTATTGAATCGGGTTAATGTTGGGCAACCGTTTGCGACGTTGGCCCAGTACCAACCCAACATTGGGTGAACGTATAGTGTTTTCCGGGTATGGTATGGTATATTTCTTGTAGGGGTAGTCCCTATGGGGTGGCGCTTGCGTGAGTGTATGAATACATGGTGGATTGTGGGTAATTGCTGTTTGACCCCGCGTGACCTGACCTGATTATCTCACCTGTCAGACCCTGAATGTAGCACTGGCAGACTGGTCTGACACACCAATACTCTGACACAGCATACAATCTGACTGTGCACGCAAATCTACATTAAATATTGAAATCATATCCACAGAAATGATTGGCTGATGAAGCGAAATACATCCGTTAAAAGTAAATTCAGGCCTACAACTCAGTTTGTTCGTTTTTATTAACAAGATTAGTAAAAAATCCATGAAGAAATGTATGGTCGTTGTGGTAGCCGTTTCTCTCCGTTATGCATATTTAGTTGGATTTAAAGTTTAAATATTCTGTAACCATACATATTGGACTGGCTCTTATGATATTTGGCAGTTGTCTGATCACAAAACCATTTGTCGCTGATTTCTTGGTCATTGTAGACCTATTGATCATCTTAACCCTTTAACCGCCGGTGTCGCATATTTTCGGGTTTTCATTTTTTATTAACACACATTAAGTACCACCTTTTAAACATGTTAAAGATAAAATGTGACATCAATCAGCAATATTTGAAAACAGTTGACCTCCATATTGTCAAATCTGAATAATTTTCACTCACTTGAAGTTGTGGCTCGCTGACCAACTTCAAGTGGGTGGAAATTCAGATTGAATAATTTGGCGATAAAAGGGTTAAGGGATTTTTTATTGCTAATTTGATTTGCGATTGCAATTCCTTTTTTGACTGGTAAAATCATTTGTGATTTTATCGTAATTGAATATGGATGATGTATCGGTCATTTCAGTGACGATTTGATGATTGGTGCATCTGTTATCATCTGAGATTTAATCATTGATTCAATCGATTGTTGGTCTGACGCTTTGTTTAATTGGGTGTGTTCTTGCTGATTTCATTAGTGGTTCGTTCGTGGGTTTCCGTGTTGAATTGATCGGTGGTTTGGTGGCTGATTTGATTGGGTGATTAACTGGTCAGGGTTTGACCTCTACATGTCAGGACTGCACTCCACCCGTCCACTGTTTGACATCTGGGTCCCTGGAGTCCGTATCTGTACGGATCAATCACCAGCCCTCCTCCCCTCAAGGCAAATCCATGTGGCGTTCAGTAAAAATACGACGCGATAGCCATGATAGCGCTGGCCCTACATCTCTTAGCCGGGTATAGCGTCTTTCCAGTAAACAAAAAATATTTGTATAACATTTGTACAATGGTGAACCAACGTCGAAGACGTTGGGCCGACATTGTACAAATGTTATACAAATGTTTTGTGCTTACTGGGTTGTCTCCAACAAACACAAGATGTGTTGACCCAATGGTGGATTAATGCTGGATCAGCGTTACAGACGCTGGGCCAGCATTCAGACAACATTGAGTAAACGTCCCTTGATTCCTGGGTGGTCAATCGCCAGGGAATTTAGCGAGGAAAGCGGACCACTGATGAAGTAGATTGGAATTTAGATCGCTTTTCTAATAATGTGTTATCTAAGCTGGACACATCAATATCTCAGTGTAATTATGTGTGATGATGACAAATTTGGCTGGGAATGATGATAGAAATAAGTACCTGTCTGTTAAATTAATCTGATATGTGATTGATTTGTATGAGGTTTATAGATGGATTCCAAGCTCGGGTGACCAATATTTCTAGCACTAGGCCTGGCATGCTCCCATTTGACTCATAAAGCGCTAAATTATAGAATTTAAATTTTTACCCACCTCAAGTTGTGTCTCGCTACCGCGATCCACAACTTCAAGTGGGTAAAAATTACTTATTTTTGTACGATTTCAATCAAAACATGTCCCGATGTAACAATTTTAATGATCATTTTTCCTTCAAATCGTCTTGTTTGAAGGTCACGTAAAAAGGTTAAAAACGGGGTATAGAGGTGATTAACAGTTACAATGTTAATGCCTAATGAATCCAGAAAGTACTGGTTGTTCTCGCATGTTTCTGACAGGGTGTGATATTTATTCCGCATGGCTGGGCACACCACGTTTAACGTGTTATATTCCACGCCTCTACAGCTCCCCATACAGTTTGCCTACCAGCCGTAGAGAATAGCAACACAACCACTCCGAGCCTTAATTGTAATTTACAACCTCAATCTCCATCTACGCTGGTAGTGCGCAGATACATCTTACTCAGCACCCATCAGCTTTAAATGGTCCCGTTATTGCTTCTAACAATTATGCTGCTGGTAATCATAAATAGCTTGGATATGATATCGTTATTAAAATGGTATTTCACTGAAGCTTTGCGATATCGATTTTCGTGATGAACATTTAAAGCTTTTGGTTTTGTAATTAAACGTGCGTAATGCTCACCAATAACTGATATTGAAGGAAACATGCAGCTACATGTTGTTCTATTAACGACTTTTTTGTAGTTCATACTGGGAAATTGACAGCTGTGCTATTTTTATAAAAAAAATAATCTCATCACTCTGCTGACGTACAAGAGCAAAAGGCTGTATGAGCTTACTTGCCAAGTAAGTTGATACTACCTTTTACCTCTGCTGGACAGTGTGATGAGAGAATATGTGAAATTGCGCGCGCACACTGTCCAGCAAACACGAGGCGTTGATCCAACATTGGCGGAATGTTTTTTGTGTTTCTGTGTTTCTCGTTATCATTGTAATTTACCGGCTACCCCTGGTTATGGGCCACACCCGGGCGTCTGGAACACTTACTACTCGAGTGGTTCAAGGTTGATGGGTGCGCAGTGAATTCCTGGTGATATCACTCACTGTCCACCCCAATCAACCACAATATAACCTCATATTATATAAAAAAAAAACACTCAATATTCTCCCACTTTACAGAACTTTGTCTGGGTGGGGCATTGATGTCGAATATAGAAGCGTTTCTCTGTTCTAGAAAAGAAACATAATGGCCGAAATCTGGAACACTGTTATACTAATGTGACTTAAACTTCACAAAGCCAAGTAATTTTCAGTCACTTGAGGTTGTGTCTCGCGGTAGCGAGACACAACCTCAAGTGACTGAAAATGTATTTTTGTTATTGTATTCGTCATGTATTCGTCATTGTTGGGTCCATTATTTTTTATAATCTTTTGAATCATCACTAGTACGTCATTGCGTATGCTGTACAGGTTTCTTATGATTATTCTTGATGTGTTTCAGTGGCTCATCTGAATTTAGCCATTGTCTATGGAATGATTGGCAAGAAGACAGAAGCTGAAGAGGTGAGACAAGCAACATAAAATCTGTAAATTATGTGCCATCATCAAATGTGTTGCTCAGTAGTCAGCCACAAATGGCTATTTACCCCCCCCCCCCTACTACTATTGTGTACTTACATTGTACTTAGAGTATTTGGCACAGTTGATAGAGAAAAATTGTCGACTTTTTGAGTTGCTATGATAACCCTATATGGTTACTGGTACTCTCTCTCTCAGTTGTGTATGTGGCGATAAAGATCTGCTAAATGTTAATACAATTCTATGTAATCTCCTTTACTTGGTAATATTTACAATCACCCGATGACTAGCTGGTTCAGATGTTTTATCCCTGGTTTTGTTGTTTTTTCAGATTTACCGTCACTGTGCTGAGATCGACATTACAGGTCTGAAGGACCCCCGTCTACACGAGCAGACCAAGGTGTCCGCCCTGTATAACCTGGGTAGACTACTAGCAGACCAGGAGAGATATCAGGTAAGGGTGTCTAAATGCTTAGCAGCAGTCCATTTACTCCCTGGTATTGATCCATGTCAGTGAAATATATATGCGGGGTGAATGGGAGTATTTTTAAAGCAAAATTATGATGATGATGATAATAAGAATAATAATATCATGCATTTTCTAGGACAATGTGTTAATTTGAGTTGATTTATTTAAATTTTCACCCACTTGAGGCTGTGTCTCGTTACCGCGATCCACAACCTCAAGTGGTTGAAAATTACTCTTATCTGTATAATTTGATACCAAACCTTTACAAATCGTGATGTTTAAACAGTCATTGCATTCCCAATAGCAGTGATTTAATTGGCCAATAAAACAGATTGAAAACGAAGCAGGCAAAGTGTTAATTTGGGTCCCTTCTTGTACAATTTGATTTCATTTGACCCTGGTGCAAATCAAATTATACAAGAAGGGACTCAAATTAACACATTGTCCTTCAAACACACCATATACAATCAAGTAACATTAAAATATTTCAACATTGGTATGTCTAAACCCACAATTATGCTTTTAATAAGTGCACTCATTTTGACTGACTTCTCTGAACCTTATTTTAAACTTAATTTGCAATCGTTTAGACCTACATCGATGTATTCGTACTAGATATTAATTGACAGGGTGATATTGTTTGTTGCAGGAAGCAGTTGAGGTGTACCAGTTGGCCATTAACAGACGACCCTCACACTATGCCCCTCAATCCCTGTATAATATGCTGGGTAAGGATCACTGTCTGACATAGTTGATATACGGGGTACTCAGCAAATTAATGATATTTTGTATATATGAAATGTGGATAGAATCGCAGAAGAAAGTGTTAATTATTTATATATTACATCGACATTTTTAAATACGTTGATTTTATGCTTACATATGGCTATTGTAATAAAACTTCAAACTAGTACAAAAACTAGCGAAATTTTTTTACTTCTACGTGATTATGTTCACTGTTAGCACGCTAAGTTTATATATTTTATTATGTATATTTTATTATATGTACAGGAGAGGCGTATATGAAGTTGAAGGATTATCACGAGGCAGAGAAGTGGTACGTGTCAGCTCTGCAGGTGAAGGCCGATCACATACCAGCCCACCTCACCATGGGGAAACTATACGCTAAAACTGTAAGCTTGCCACTTATATTATCACAGTAAAATTATATAGATATATACACACTCCATATTTGTTAAAATACATAATCCAACACGAACAAAATGTTGTAGCAGCTGCAGTCATTGTATAATATTTGTACTACATGTGTGATTTTAGGGTCGTGTACAGAGCGCAGAGGATTGGTTTCTTAAGGCCAGGTCACTGGACCCCAATGACGCAACTGTCTACCAACATTACGGTAATAATTATTGTCAACTGCAATTATTCATCAAATATTTTTTCAATGGTTAATTGTCTTCTAATATTATCTCCTGTGTTTGTTAATTCTAATGGACATTAAAGCTTTTTGTTGGGCTCAATCTAATGAGATGACAACAAACTTTATTTTGTTGAGTACCTTCTTTAATGTTAGCATACTTTACTATCACAATCGCATTCCTTTCGTTCATTACTTAACATGTGTATCTGTTGTTGTAGGTCAGTATTTAGGAGAGACAGGTCGCCACATAGAGGCGGCAGACAGCTATCTCTCAGCAGCACGTATTCTCCCTCATGACTTTGAGCTCATCTTCAACACTGCTAATGCCCTCAGGTAACTTACAAAGCACACTCTTGTATATTTAAAATTATAAAAATCGTAACCTTGATATTAAAGGGTCGTATCTACCACTTTAACAAGTGGCAGATACGACCCTTTAACCTCTATTCTGTTGTGACCGTATATACACGGGTTGAAGCTAGTTTCGAACAAAAGAAAATGTCACTTATATTGATAAAATAGTTTATAATGGATGCTCAGTTTATCTAATAATTCAATTTCGGATATGTATATTTTCCATATATAGATATATTTTTCGTCATTTGAAGCTGGAAATTGCGTTAGCAATTTCAGCAGGTTAATACCAATGTACGTGGAATGTCCACACATACTTGTAGATGTACATTTTACTCAGTATGTCTCTTTATGCTTTACAGACAGTGTGGACGGAACCAAGAAGCAGAAGAATACTATAAGAAAGCCGCGACACTCAAGCCACATGTAAGCTACATAATGATATCTTCATCAGTGATATTCGCGGAGAGGTTACCCTAGATCTTAAGGATGTGATTGGTTGCCATCTCGACCAATCGCATGCCTAGAATCTAGGTCGAACTTCGGTCCTTGTCTGTATTTTTAGACGATACATCCATGTTCACATAATGGTGACATTCTCAAATGTATAAACAACAAGAGCTTATTTAACTTCAAGAAGCTATTTGTTATGAAACAACACATTAATTGTCCCTACTTGGTCATAATGTGAATATATTTTTCATTTATTTTCAGGAGGCCACGGCGCATATGAACCTAGGAGCAATGCTGCATTTCAACGGCAAGCTGGCTGAGGCAGAGCAGAGCTATCTGGCCGCGCTCAAATTCAAACCCGAAGACGACACGACGCGCACAAACCTGAAGAGGCTGAGGAACCTGATGGACAGATCCAGTACTGACCAGAGGTGACACTGTCACAGTGAGTCACCGTGTGTAAAACCTGGATCACTGAGAAGGACACGGACAGAAAAAAGGGGGAATACCCGTCCTTTCTGAACCTGTGACCGATCCACGGGAAGTGTGTGAGGATTGAGGGATCTGCGATAAACACCTCGTCTTCAGGGGTTGTCTGATGTTGACAATTAGCCCCAGCTCATCAACTACCCAGTAAACACAAAGTATTTGTGTAACATTTGTACAATGTTGGACCAACGTCGAAGACGTTGGGCCGACGTTGTACAAATGTTATACAAATGTTTTGTGTTTGCTGTGCTAAGACATGTAGTCATGGCCTAGTCATCACATGATAAACCATTCTAGTGCTACTGTATCTATACCCGTTACAACGAACATGTAGGGGCCCACAACAAGTTATTCCATTTGAAGGAATTGTCGTTAGCAATGGAAACAACGAGCAGTATAAGTTAGACGAATGCACGAGTTCTGAGATAGGTATGTAGTACCGACGAATTGATGGACGATGGATGTTCTTAAAAAATCATGTGATAAACAATCAAAAAGCCGCTGTGCACTGGCGCCACACAGCGGAGACACTCAGCCAATCACAGACCGCGAGTCACACATAGCAGCCATGTGCAATTACTCAGATCGAGGCTCACAGGAAGTGTTCTGTGTGCTGATACACCAGATTCTATCCGCCAACCAATCATGTCTGCGCTACCATAACAGTGAGTGTGTCACCATAGCGATGCCGAATAATCACTATGGTAACGCGAAACGTTTAATCAATATTGTTTTAATGTTGTACCACCGTCACAGACGGTGGTACAACATTAAAACAATATTGGTTGGAGATATGTTGTCACGGATAGGAGTCGTTATATAGCTTTAATATTCTAGTCACGCTGTGCAGAGCTTAAGCCCTACAGGTACCGGGCTTCTTCGTGGTCTCTCATAAGCTGAGATCATTTTGTGCCTTCGGCGGTCAAAGGGTTCGTAAGAGACATATCTTCACCACAATAATAATCATTTATATTTAATGAACATATGTTTTGATGTGACATACACTTCATGAGATCGACAATAATACATGCAGACTACGTGTACACAGTGTCATGTATATATTGAAATCACTTTCGAAAGAAGCAACTGTACGATATGTTATCAATTTATCGGTTCTTGCTTGACTCAACATGGGTTTATATTATTTCTATCAATAATTAGCATTGTTTAAGGCTTGAGACATTTTTACCATGATTTAGCGGATAAGTTATGAATTGAAAATTTGGTTGATGATTATATTATTTAAATTTTATTATCGACAATATGTATTTAGTTATACTGTTAAGAATAACTGTTTGTTAATGTGAGATAATTGAACTGTTAAGCTTGAAAGTTGTATTTAATTTCCACATTAGCTTATTACAAACAACCAATCAGATTCATTGTATCATATTATAATATGAAGATTAGCTAAGCGAGCAGATGAACATGTGATATAACTTTTCATGTCGCCTTATATCAGGAGGTTTTCAGTGATAGCTTGATGATGACCAAGATCTGGCACGACGTCTTCGTGTTTTGAACATAATCCTTGAACTCATACTTGGTAAAAACTGCCGATATATTACAGTGATCCTTCTTCACAGCAAACACCATATGTTTACCCGATGTTAATTTGATGTTGGGCCAGCGTCGGGGACGGTGGCCCAACATCAAATCGACATTGGGTAGGTGTTGCATGTATTCCCAGTGATTTTTGTTACATTTTGTTGCTTTTGTAACATCATTTTTTACCATTATGTTCTTTCCCACTAAGCTACTTAATACAGTTCAACAAGAACTTTGTACAATTCGTGGTGACATTCACTGTTTATACGACATGTGTTGGTCATGTTCATTTTCACTGTAGTTTATTCCTGGTTTGTAATATCATCAGAAAATCCTTAAATATGTGTTTACCTGTTTAATTAATTTCTGCATATATAAAAATAGCTGGACAATTGATGACTTTACAGTTTTGCAATAATCTCTCTTTTAAACATGGCATTTTCATAAGGTTTATCATTTTAAGTTCTGAACCTGGGAAACTTTTATTTGTTAAAATGTCGCTACGAAAAACAAGTAACTTAACTATTTCCCATCCTTTACAACTCGTCCTTCTGTGATTAAAGGGTCGTATCGGCTACTTTACAGTGACACCCTTTGAATCCCGAGGGTTCGCATTGTTTGCCCATACATAGTGTATCATTTACAGAAAGTACACTTTATTAACCCTTTGACTTCCAGGCCGGAGTGAATGCCAGGATCCAGATATACTGGTGTAGGTGTTCTATTTTTCGTCATTTGAAGCTGGAATTGCTAACGCAATTTCCAGCTTCAAATGACGAAAAATACATAAATGTAGTATATATTTGACGAAAATTTGTGTCATTTTATGGTTACGTTCATTGACGAATTACGACGGAAATTTCCGTCATGTATGGTAGTGAAAGGGTTAAAGAGAATGTAGAATTGATTGTGATAGATAATACATAGCTAATACGTTAACGCCATACCATATCATAGACCTCATTTTTGAAATATCCGTCTCGTTTTTACTAGTGTAATACTATTTTACCCGATGAACAAGTATTATAGGCCACGTACAAAGCTTACCTTATCATTTGTTATATATAGACCACGTCGGCGCTTTTATTCAGTTTCCCGTCTTCCAATCAAATAATGTGACATATGCTTTTAATTGTGAAGGCTAAGATGGTCACAACAAGTGATATAAGCTTCTACATTGTCCTTTAGCTGTATAGTTTATAAATCCAAGTATAGCCATTTGATGCGTGACGTTACATAGATGCTAAACTGGGCCAGGAGGTTTTCCTTGCCCAGGTTAGCCTGTATGTGCACAAAAACGGCCTAAACCCCCATTCATTCATTTTGCCCAATCCTCCATGAGATGACCATATTAAATAGAAATAATTAATTGTTGTTTACAAGACCACACTTGATGCACTATGACACCTGTATACTTGCACCCATGTATAGACATGTATGACTGCACGTTATTCTAGGTATGTGACTGTATAACAGTACATTTTGTTAGTTAACTTATTCATCAGTTGAATCCAGGATTCACCTCATCTCATCTCATGTACAGGTCATCGTCTAATGTCATGTACAGGTTCACCGCTTGACAGAGCCCCAGTAATCACAAAACATTTGTATAACATTTGTACAATGTTGGGCCAACGTCGAAGACGTTGGGCCGACGTTTTACAAATGTTATACAAATGTTTTGTGTTTACTGGGGGGTACTGGACACTTCACAATTACTGAAATCATAATATTATTGTCCTTCACGTGAATTTATCTCCATAAATTTGTTCAATTTTACACGATTTTCATCAAAAAGACTGTATTCATTATTTAAGAATCACCAATATTTTTGCCTCCAATTTATGGAAACTAAACATTTTGTTCACATAAAATTATCAGATGATCGTAGTTAATATTATACCTCATTCGGAACAAAATGAACCAAGTAAAATTGTGAGCATGTTGAGAGAGTTTAATATTTTGGTTTCGGTGCTCGCTCACTCAAGCTGCTTTGCTATGTTGCATTTATTCTGATATCACGAATGCCTGTTGTACGCAGTCAGCTTTCATCCATTATTAATGACACTACTGTATTTATTGTTCAATGATTATCACTCACTGATCAAAATTGATCATGTTTGTATACATGTGTGAATACATGGACTATCCCAGCAGACACGATACATTGATTCTATGTCGGTTTAATGTTGGGACAGTGTCGCAGACGCTGGCCTAACATTGAGCCGACATAGAATCAATGTATCGTCCTGAACTATACTTACAGTGTATGTTCACCACTTGATTTGATTATTTCCACACGTGCCAGACAATCATCATCAAATAAATTATTTTGTTATCATGTACGACTTTGTCTTTTTGTCTCTATTGCCTTGGTCTGTGAGACGTTCCGCATGAATGGAACTTGAATTTTTACAATAAAATACTTTAGCGCACAGTCCTTTTCCATGTTCAACAGGCACCTTTCCAACGTTTTGTGCACAAAAAGTGGATAATTTTTGTCTCACCAACTTAAAAGTGGAACCCACTCCTTAGTATTCGTATGTCCCTGTGTAAAATTAATTTAAATTCCGAAAAATATATTCCGTTCTATTTGCTTTTTATTGTGAATGTGCTTATTAATTTGTCAATTCAAGCGTTAAAGCCAGTTCAGTTTATAGGGGAAAATGGATAGACTAATGAAAAAAAAATGTTACTGTATAATCTAGATCTGGCAAGGAATTTTAGGGGGGGGGGGGGTGAATGAGGCCAATCTGATTATTCTGCTGATGTGTTATAATACAGCATTATGTAAAAGCTATTAATGTGTCAAAATAGGGATACGTTGACACGGCTAATGCCCATGTGCACAGTGTATCAGGTTCACTTGGCGGAGTTGAGAATCGGGACCGGTACGCTCCACAAACCTGACCTATATCACAGGCGTGTGATTGGTCGAGATCTTGATCTCGACCAATCACATACCTGAGATGTAGGTCATATTAATGAAGATTACCAGCATTGAGGACAACACATGTGGCATAACACATATGTGGAGACGCGTTATTTTTCAGGGACAAATGGCCGATGAAAGGTTCAGGTGAACTATAGAGCTAGTTACGCGCACATATCTCGCCGTGAAAAAACTGCGGGACAAAAGTCAGCCATAAAATAGTGTCGAGTTACAGCAGCACCAGATGACCCGTACCCTCACAATGAGGCTGTGTCGACCCTACAATAAAGTTTTGGCGCACAACTGAAGCCATGCCCATGTAAGACATAATAATGAGTCACGTCACTAATTGGTGGGATAATAACACCGGATCTAATTCATGCAGCTTACATCATTAAATTACATTAAATTAAATCGTGTTTTTTTATACCGGGTGAAATATCAGCAAGCGAATCACGCATCTTGGATGTGTTGATTCAGGCCTATATTTTTTATTCGTGACACTTCATCTGAAAAGTTGGCACGAAAAAGAGGTTTGGTCAGTCGCGTCGATAACCATACCTTTACTGCGGCATTGGCGCACACCTCTACCATTATATATAATATGACAAGATAACGTACATGGACTAAATAATGCGTCTACAGATTGGTCAGCCCTTTCAGCGCCGGGACCGTCTTTAGACGTCAGAATCTGACGTCTATAGACGTCAGATTCTGACGTCTAAAGACGGTCCCCGCACTTAACGAATTAAAAAAATTATAACTAAGCTAACTAAGCTAACTAAGACATTTATGATGATATCGAATTGAAAAAAAGTTGGTCCCCATGGTTTATGCAAAAATAATTCAGCGCTTTGTGGGTTTAAGTCACCATTTCTCCTTGTGATATTCTCGTGGTACATATAGACCTACCTCTTCACAGAGGATGACGGTATACTAGAAGCCAGACATTAGATTTATATGATCTGGATATTGACTACGGTGATTTGATCATTGATGCACATTGAGGACAGTAGTATTTATAGGCAATTCATAATAATAGCTGAGATACCGTCTGGATTAATATCCGGAATCTTCAAATACGTCATCCTCAGAGCAGACGTATTCCGCTCTGTGTTAGGCCTATAATGCTGCAAATGGGCTGGGACAATTTCCACTCCATTTCTATCCTTTTTCGCGTACCATGCTCAGCATTTCGTAAACACTGAAGGGATTTTAAAGGGACCCCGTGGGGTGAGACATTTTCAATTTTGTCCTTTAGCAACCGTCCTTGAGCAAGTGTTTATGTATACAAAAAGTTTGTTTGGGTTTTAAGCGGATTCATAGAAATGTTGATAAAAAATATTTTTTAAAATCTAAAAACTCTGAAAAAAATAAAATCATGATCTGGGGGATACACTACTTTCATTACAAAACTAAAAATGAAAATTGATGTTATCCCAAGGAGCTGCTTTGAAAGTAGGCAAATTGGTCTTTTTACAAAGGAGATATGTTAACCCTTTAACCGCCAAATTATTCAATCTAAATTTTCGCCCACTTGAAGTTGTGTCTCGCTGACGCGATCCACAACTCCAAGTGAGGGAAAATTATTCAAATTTGACAAAATGGAGGTCAACTGTTTCCAAATATTGCTAATTGATGTCACATTTTATCTTCAACATGTTTAAAAGATGGTGCTTAATGTGCTAATAAAAATTGAAAACCCGAATATATGCCGCACCGGCGGTTAACGGGTTAAACCTTTAAGTGCTAATCACGTATAAAGCTGTTTTCAGCCTTTTATTTGTACTTCAAACAATGACATTTGAAAGAAAAATTAACATTACATCTCCTACGCTCGCAGATCTATGTAGGTATATGTAGGTATATAATTGTACTTGAAGCTGTGGATCGCAATAGTAAGACACAACTTAAAGTTGTGTTTGTTTGCCTGATATTCCAGTGACATGTGAACAGATATCTTTGATAACTTCCGGGTGACGAGTGACTGGCGACAACAAAAGTGATTGTAAGCGAGCGTTTCAGTCATATACTGGTGAAGTACACGTCAGTACTAATTTGATATCGTTTATGATCCATTTTCAAATCACTTTTATTTGTAATGAAATGTGAATGACCTCTGGATCTCGGATATGACCTCTGGATCACGGATATGACCTCTAGATCACGGATATGATCTCTGGATCACGGTTCGCACCCCAAACGGACACGTCCAACTCTGTAACACACAATACATGAAAACAATGATGGTTGAAAGTTCGCCCACAGTCTGCCACTCTGGCCCAACATCAAACCACTATTGTTTCAATACATCGTGCTTAAACACAAACATCAAAGCAATGGTGGTTTAATATAAGCCCACCGTTTTCGACGGTGAGCCAACATTAAACCAACATTGTTTCATTTTATCTTGCTTAAACGCAATACATCAAAGCAAAGGTGGTTTGATGTTAGCTCACCGTCTGCGACACTGGCCCAACATTAAACCACCATTGTTTCAGAATCACGTGTTTACTAGGATACTGGAGTCAATTACAGTCGGGATCAGAGGGCGGGATTTATTTAGCTGGAGGAGTCCCGATACGTCTTGGCAGACTGGACCCAAGGCGACCCAGCACTCCTGAAAATCCTCTGCGGATTTAGGAAGTTGATAACTCACCCCATAACTTGGTGTTTATCTGACCCCGGCTTCGTGTTTCTATTTGCTGAACCATTCGCGGGGTCTTAACGGTCCTAACCCTTACAGCGCAGAAATATTTGTATATAGGCCTAAACCAAGAGACCGGAGGTTTTTTTCAATTTGTAATCATCATAAATGTCTTAGTTAGCTCTTTCTGCTTCATTTGAATCCGTATGTTATGGATCTACGACCATTATAAATATCAACAACAAATTCAGAAACACAATCAATGTGTTCCTGGAGGGGGTGTGGTAGTTAACGCTGCCTGCCTGTCACGCCGAATCTGCACGGTTCGTCCCCTGTTCAGTATTCGGGTTTCAAAGCAACAAAATGTTTCCTTTCCGCTCACTCGTAAAGATTTAATATTGTGGGAGCATCCGTGACCGAGAGGTAGCGTGCTCAGCCTCAGACCCCCGGGACTAGAGATCAGTGTCTCAAATCCTCAGGAGGTTCTCTATAGGCCCAGTTTAGCTTGTATGTTCATTCATTTATGTCATTCATTTATTCATGTATATTCATTGATTCATTCATTCATTGATTCATTCATTTATTCATTCATTCATTCATTCATTCATTCATTCATTCATTCATTCATTCATTCATTCATTCATTCATTCATTCATTCAATATCAAAGAAACAGTATGCATTAGAGCCAGTATAATAGTACAGTTTGTCAGGTTTTAAGCACATTCTTGTTTTAAGCACATACAAAAACGTTGACCAACGGTATTAGTCTAAGGGGACGTGGCGCAATGGGTGGAGCGCCTGACTGCCTCGCCAGTCATGCATTCGTCCCGGGTTCGAACCCCGCTGATCTTGTGTGGGGTTTTCAGAGAAATGTCCTTGTTTCACCCTTCTCGATGTGACTGGGCGACTGGCGGCTTCGTCGAGTTAAAGTTAAAACCAAAAAAAAATGAATCGGGCTTTAGGCCACCTTTGTGCACATATAGGCTAAACTGGGCCAGGAGAACCTCCTGAGGATGGTGAGATGATTGAGATGGCAATGTCCTCCAGACACAGGATTCAAAGTTGAAACCAATGTATCGACGTTATTTCGCACAGGGCCACCCGCTGCGCGTTCCTCACACACTAGTCTAATTACACAAAAAGTGATATAAAACTCATATTTATTTAAAAGCGACAATGTTCTTTGTTGTGTGCATATCGGCTATTTTTAAAAGTAGGATGTATTTTTATTGTCAGGTCTATGTATATGATTTTAACACTGGTCAGGCACAAATTGACCTTCTCAGTTTTTTCCAAATCTATATCATGGGCATGGCGTTATTATGTGGTTTGGACACGTTGATGTTATGGTGATTATAATATTCAAACCGCTTTAAATAATTCAGTGTTCTTGCGAACGTTATTTTTAAAACGTGCATAAAACATTGATGTGATCAGGTGGCGGTATCCGGCAATAATGGAACGCCAAAGGGACGCAGTGGACAAACGTTGGCCCAACATTGTACAAATACATGTCCAGAAAACATGCCACTGTGAAACAATGCTGGAATAAAATTGGCCCTCAACATTATTCCAACATCGTTTCACCGTTAGTTTATTACCAACGACTGGAATCCAAAGTTGTGTACCATTTAACTGTCGCCTTCTCAGCAAACACGAGGCATCGACCCAATGTCGGATTAATGTTGGGCTAGCGTCGTGGACGATGGCCCAACATTAATCAAACATTGGGTTAACGTCTCGTGTTTGCCGGGTTGTAGGTGCTGGTGATGGTGGTGATGATGAGGAGAAGGTCGTCATAATTTTGCAGGCTGTTTTGACATTAGACCCAGCTAATGATCTGTTCCCACGTGTAAATGACACGAGGCAGGCGATCATCAAACGGGAAACCTGAAGCTATAAGCAGGCATCTCAAGATCACAGAAGGCCCTGAAACGTACAGCGCCTATAATTAAGCCAACTGAACATCCCAAAGTGCTCGTCTGAGCGTTCAAAGATCTAGTATCTTTAATTAATCTACATTTTTTCTCTATCTATGATGTGAAATATATTTATAAAGTAGGCCCCTAATGGAAGTACTGTGTTATTTATAATATTTTGGCACAAGATATCCTCAAAAGTAATAGCTAATATTCCACAAATAAAATATAATATAAAAAATATACATATAAATATAATTGAATTGATGAGATTTCACACGCTTAGTACTGGTACTTAGTTTGTATCGTTAAAAAAAATGATTGAACATTATTTTAGAATACGCTTTGTAAATTACGTCTTAAGATATACTTATAAAAGACAGATTAAGATAATAAGATTTGTTTTGTGTATCGTCTGGAGGTCTGCGACATTCACCCAGTAATATAGCCACATATAATATAGAGTCCAGTTCTCTTGGTTACTGTGGAGATATATCAAAAAAGCCCTGTAACCCTTTCAGCGCGGGGATCAACTTTAGACGTCAGATTCTGACGTCTACAGGAGTCAGATTCTCTGACGTCTAACAAAAAAATGAAATAAAATGAATGGGGTTTAAGGCCACCTATGTAGGTTAAACTGGGCCATGAGACGTGAAAAAAGAGCTTAGGCCTAATGTGTTGAATCTCATCCATTTCTGCAATCTTTAAGTTGATATAGACTAGGGATCGACTTTAGACGTCAGAAACGGGGCTTGGGCCGCCCCAGGGGGCAAGTTTTACAACCAACATAAGAAGACAAAAAAATGAAATGAAATGAATGGGGTTTAAGGCATGCACCTATGTACACATGTGGGTTAAACTGCGCCATAAGACGTGAAAAAAGAGCTTAGGCCTAATCTGTTGAATTTGATCCATTTATGCAATCTCTAAGTTGATATAAACTAGGGGATCGGCTTTAGACGTCCGATTCTGCGTCTACAGACGTCAGATAAAATCTTGTTTTACTTCATTGTCATTTTTAATATCATTTTATCAGCATACACTTAGCAGATAAGTGTATGCTGATAAAATGATATTAAAAATGACAATGAAGTAAAACAAGATTTTATCAGTAATAACATTACGTCGTGATATGACTGAGAACGATAAACTTCTTCTGTTGTGCGTCAAGCTGGCGTTAAACCTGCCAGCATCCCGTCTCCATGGTGACGGGATCTACGCCATAATCCCGGCTTGGTCGTCTTCCGTCGATAAGGAAACATCCAGGATCCAGATATTAATAACCTTGTTTATTGTAATACACGGATGTCCGCACCAATTTGTGAAGAAACGACGGACAACATTTTCAAGACGTTGCCTGGGTGTGGGCCTGCATTTGCAATGCCGGCCCCACGTTAAGCCAACGTCTTATACTTGACGGGATGTGAGAACCTTGATGGAGTCGATATGAAGCCAACTAACGCTCCCGGGGGACAGGGGAAGTCCGTAAGTGTCCAGATCTTGATGGGAGAACGGGGAATAAATCAGCCGGACACCCGCGATATCAACCCGCCCGCAAGATGCAAATCCAGAGTCCAGTCAATAGCTGTAATCCGTCAAACAGATCCGGAGAGTCCGAAGGCTAAACACCCCCATTCTGACGTACAAACGCGAACGTCAGTAACTGCTTACTTTTTAAGTGAGCCGTCACTGCCTTTCACATTTGCATTGCAGTATTTCTAGTAAGCACAAAACATTCGTATTTCATTTGTACAATGTTGGGCCAACGTCGAAGACGTTGGGCTGACGTTGTACAAATGTTATACGAATGTGCTGTGTTTTCTGGATTGTAACGTTTATCTTTGGGTCAGGGTCTGCGGCGTAACGTTGTTCTATAAGGGAGTGGTGGCTTGCAGTTCGAGGGGTCACTGGTTCAAAATATGACTAGCAGTGGTTACATGAATGACTCATCTCGTCGCGATGTGCTGAACCAAAGAGTTTGAAATAGTTTTTTGAGCTTCCTGCTAAACTCATTGGTAAAAACACCCGGTAACAAAAGTATTATGTTATTAAATGAGGTATGTCGTCAACTATGCGCGTGTATATTCGCCAGGAGAACCCTGCAAGGGTTCGCCTGGGGTTGCATAGTAATAGTAGTGAAGGGTTCCTTCTAAAGAACCTATATTGTTTAAAATGTATAATAATTTTCTTGGTTTAATTTATCATACTCGCACCAGTATCATAAAAAAGTGAATATAATATACAGTAAATAAATATGTAAGTCATCGTCCATGCATAATGTACATAAATAGCAATAATGCTTCACTGTAAAATACAAAACGTATATTTCGAAAAAGTGTCAGTGTAATAATCTGCAAGTACAGTCATCACACGCAATTTAACGCGATCGCGTTACCATGGAAACGGCACGGTTGACATTTCAATGTATTGTTCGTTTTTATTAAATGTGTCATCCATCTGATGCTGGCGCAGCCCGCGGTGAGAATCATGATAATTTGTATTTTATGATTCAATTTCATCCTCCCTTAATGTACGCATTACCACATTTCAGCTGCTACAACCATGCTCGTGGCAACAAACACAATTTACAACAAATCTCAGCTGATGTTGCGAAACGGCATGCCAAACCGCAAAATAATGTTAACGTTGAAACATAACCTTATGTTGTAAAAACGTGATCTGCAAGCTACCTATCTGTTCCAGACAAAAAGATATAAGGTTTTTCTTTGTTTATTATTTTTTATTATTATTCAGCCAGGCATGCAGACAGGCAGGCAGGCAGGCATACTCTACTTGAGATATAAATATCTACATTTAAAATATGTATCAAAACCAGAGCAAAAATTATATCAGAATATATAGTTACACTTAAATAAATCTGTAGAAAGCTATGTGAATTTCGTTCAGTTATTCTCATTATGAAGTACCCTGATGACACCGCATGTATGTCTGTCTGTCATGGCTCTGACACAGACCTCCATTTTTAAATGGCATTGTTTAACCTTTTCACCACTGAAGCCGTTTTTAAGTGCTGAATGCCATGGCATTCAGTACTTAAAAACGGGCTTCAGTGGTGAAAGGGTTAATACGACCTCTAGATTTTAGCAGCTGAAAATGGATCAGTTCTATAGGCCATCGAAATAGAAGTCTCAGTTTCATGGCATCCGAATTTTTTGGAAGGGGCGCTAGTGTCGTTTTTACACAGCTTGTAAATAAAATCGTGGCCAGGCCTGTCGCGAAGTGAGTCAGGTAGCCAGGTGATGAGGCAGCTCCGCGCAAAATAATGTCTGACAAAGAAACTTGGCTGATCATAATGCTAACGACCCCCTAGCTTCATAGAGTCGACCGGGCTCCGGTAATTGGATTGCCTACTCTCATTCAATATACTACGTCAATTGCATGGCTTTTAAGCATCGACAATTTTTCTGTATTAGTATCCTCCCCAAGACAGACTGGTACAAGTACATGTACGTTCAAATATTTTCACAATATAAGTATGTTCTGTCGCACAGACACATCTAAGAACGTATGAGTCGCCAACACCACAACAACGTGACATGGACATATCGTACCCTTAGATACGAAAGGGTGTATCTGCCACCTTACCAGGTGGAAAATACACCCTTTCATATCCAAGGGGATGACATATGTGCACCCAAAAAATAAGCTGACTACAAACAATAACCAGTAGGTGAGAACACACTACACTACACGTATGCATACTATGTCATGAAGTTGTACACTAAAGATGGCAACCTTAGCCGAGTGTAAGACCTACATCATTCCAAAAATGAAAACGTGTCCCATTGCATGGAACAGGAGGATTACGTTGAGATATTGTTTGTGGTTCATCTGGTGACCTAGATGAAGGTTTAACATGGCAAGCAGAGAGCTCGTGTAGGCCTAATTAGCCGGAATCATGTCTGCGCCAAATACATTTATACATGTAGAGTAATCCATAATTAAGGCAACTCCAACCAAGGAGGTTATATAACTTCCTTGCTCCAACATACATATCCCTGCAGAGCACGACATTATATCTGATTAGCTGCTAAAATGAAAATGAATTATTTTTCGATGATTTTTTACATCAGTTCTCATGTCGGCTAACTTCAATAAGGAGCCAATTTGTATATCTGTCATAAAACCATATTATATTACATACTCTCTGAATCTGCTATTATAATCAGGATAATATCTTTACGATTATTTTTGACACACCCATCACTTTACGATCATTCTAATTGAATGCATGGTATACAGAGGTAGACTATACTTATCTGTTCACAGATCAAGTCATTCTTATGAATTCACGATTTAATTAAGATATCGTTTTTATCCCTAGATCTAATACATATATGATAATTCTATCAATGTTTTGTTACTGCTTCCTACAAATATTCGTCATAACTTTGAAATATTTGTTCTGAATTAATTTGCGACAAGTTTGATAGTCTTACTATTTAAGACAGATAGTAAAGAAAAATACTTTTAGCAAACAGATATAACATATTACCAACTCATTTTGTCTAACTATTCAATTAGAAAACACTGCTCGGAAATGTATTTTGTCATGACATCCGCCTCGGCCAAAAATAGACTATAATTATGACAAAAATGTTCACTGAGTACATGAGCTTCTGCTCCATGGAAGCTGACTAACAAGATTTTCTTCAAAGTATACTCATGTCTTATAACATTTAAAACTGACATGTTTCATTTCGTAGGGTACCCCCCGCCCTCATACATGTATTTACATGTGTCATGTGTATGATATACATGACCATCGTGTTAGTGGAGACTTCCCATTGGCACATGGAGATTACAAATTAACATGTTTTACCCTATTCCCTGACAGATTGATACGCTATACCCTGTTCTCTGACAGCTCATGACCAGCAAAAAAAATGGATTGCAACAATTTACACTTCTAGGTGAAGCCAGACCCTGGATCAAGGTTGCTCCAACGTCTGTGACGTTGGAACAACCTTAATCCAGGGTCTGGCCATCATTTTATATGGCATGTGTGAATTGGGGTCCACAAAGATGGATCACCGTGAATCTGATATCGCAGAAGACGCGCACAACACGAGAGGTCTGCCCAATGCTGTATAGACATTGGCACAACATTGTCATCAGTCTCCATCAACTCGTACTCGTATAGGAGGGAAGTCATGCATTATGCCACTGTAATGTTCACTTGTGAATTATTACTGGTACTGGGTCCGAATTACATACGGTACTAAACCTTCAAGAGTTGGGACTGCGCTAACATTCTAGAATCAAAATAATAAAATAATATGTTAAGACCTAACATTTGAAATATATATAAAGACAGAGACAAAACCGAAACAAGGCCTATCATCATTATAAAGATCAGTGTGAATGCTGATGATATAGTCAAGTCAACTCAAGTCAAATGTATTTGCTTCACAAATGTGACACTGTGTTTGCAAAATGCAGGGTTACAACAGTATATAAAACAAAATATTAACAACAGTACATAAAACAAAAAAAATCAGCATAATACACGCGTTACTAGAGCAAACTTACGTATTTTTACTTGTCTGTCCATGGGTCCATAAATAAAATGATCTGTCTTCTGTTATCTATTATACCATATAAAACAGAAATCTACTTACAGGGATAATATATTATTGTTAATATTGTATCTGTTCACTTTTCGTTTAAGTAGTTTCTGTTGTTTGTCTTCGCACGTGATAAATTGATCACATAGTTTAACAGGTACAAAAAAAGCCAAATTCAACGTACAGTTCAAGTATTTTGCTTTTACGGCCATTGATGGGTTGCAGCTCTAATCTGAGGCTGAACAAACACCTCCAGAGATCCATCAGTCTAGTCTGCCTCAATGACGGCAGAAGTGAGCGATCACATGACCTGACCTCACCTGACCCAGATACCGACTCTTAACTTCAAAGAGAAATAATATCACATTTCATGAACAGCCCGTCTTCTCAATCTCAATCTCAAACTACCAACATCAATAACAGAACAACCACTAAGCTCAGGTTACTTCACACGAAAAATCAACCCGTCCTGCATGAATGATTAAGCAGCCCTCGCCGAGGCGGGATGCTTACTGTATTCCACACGGTCCGCCACCGCCGCCGCCGCCGCAGTTATTTGTTTTCAAGATAGCTATTAATCTATCAACATCTGCTCCCCCATACTTCGCATAGCCATCACATACCACAGGAGAATTGTTTTGGTGACATTTTGATCCCCATATCATCAACCCTTTGATTACTATGGCCACTAACGAAGAAATGCTCGTTAGCGCATTTCAGGAAAAAGTTGCCATCAAATCATATTTTAATTTGGCAATTATGTTCAGCTATGTCAGCCAATGACCTGATTAACTTTTGAAATCAAACAATTTTTAAATGGCCGTTTAGCGGCTATTTTGAATTTTGTAATATTTACTTAACTCAAGAAATGCAAAATGACTGAACCATGAATATAAAACAAAATGTAATGTCTCACACAAGGATAATCCATACAAATTTCTAAAAAGTCCAAAATGGCTGGCAGTCGGCCACTAACAAAGGAATACAGATCTTCTTATTTGGCAAATATACACAGCAATGTCAGCCAATGACCTGATTAACTTTTGGGAGAAAACAATTTCAAAATAGTGGTCGAGCGATAACGGAGGGCTGCGTTCGTGTTCGTTTCCGAACAACTCTTTCTAGTGTAAATATTATTCGGGAGGTATTGAAAATTGCTACAGTTATATAAAAATGACGTTTGAATGGTTTGCAATCGACGTGGAAAATGGTTGCGCATCTTGTGTAATTAACCTTCGAATGCAGCTTGTGTAACCTGAGTACGAATATATGTAATGCTGTCGCAATACTGTTGAGATTCCGGGGCATTTGAGGAAATGCTTAAATGTTTTTCGAATTCTGTACGACCGAGTAGAATGCAGTTCTATATTCTCTTATTCAAATTCGCATCCTTTGAGTGAGACCAAAAACATTAATTTTATATTAGGGCGGCTACCAGAATAATCACAAAAGGGCCCGAATGTTTGGAATGCAACCATAATTTGAGGACAAACTTTAGAATCCACTTTTAATCCCCTGGAAAGTATAAATATAACATTCCGCGACATTCTGTCATATTCTTTTAGCACTTGTTTAGTGTCGAGACAGTCGCGTGCGCATGCATCATAGTATCACTGCTAATCTCGCTTTATCGCTTGCATCACGCGATTAAATCATAATCATGCATAATATGTGTGTCATAATTACGTAAACTGGTGCAGTCTGGATTTTATCTTGAAATAATTGCATTAATGGCTGGAAAAACAGCCAGTCTCAAATAGAATTACTCTGCTTCAACCTCTACAACGTTTAAATAGTTTTGCATAAACCATGGAGAACAAAGGTTTTTTACAATTTGAGATCATAATAAATGGCATAGTTAGTTTGTTCCGCTTCTTTTGAATACAGATGTTATGGGTCCACGACTTTATAAATATTTTATATTTCAGTGCGGGGACAGACGTCAGATTACGACGCCTAAGGTCGGTCCCTGCGCTGAAAAGGTTAATAATACAACACGAAGAAGGTACAAACAGATCTATAACCTAGTTATAAGTCATTAACAAATGGGTATGTAATTGAATTCAAAACTATCCAGGGAAAGGGTTTTTATTTCCATCATGCTTGTCATTTTACGCTGTAATTTGAATGTGAAGTAGTCCTCTCTCCCTCCAAATAATTAACCCTGCAACCACCAAGTGATCTTGTTGAAATCTACACTCACTTGAATTTGTGTGTCGCTTAGGCGTCCCACAATTTCAACTAAGTTAAAACATTTCAAATTTGAAAAAAATAGAGGCCAATCCTGTTGCAATCAAGACACATTTATCCTTTTAAATGCACTGTTGAAAATGCTAATACTAAGTTGAAACGATTCTAGTGGTGATTGGTACTTCAAGGGTTAATCCTAACCGTGACAGACACGCGTCCACTGACTGTCATCATGACAGGGGGCATGTTGTGACGGTCCTTGTCACTACAAGATATTAAAGTGAAGATTGCCATGGGAAGATTACAATCCGTGTACCAGACTACAATAGAACATCATGGGTATTGATGCATTGAAACAATGTTGTTTTTATGTAGGCCCACCAGCATCAACACAACAATGTATAAACGTATCGTATTTACTGGAGTCTCACCCCGGGAGGCACGTGGCGTTGAAACAACGTTAGCTTAATGTTGGGTCAATGTGTTGTACTCGCTGGGTCCTGGATCGTATTTTACTAAGTGTGCACAATATAATATCAGTTCAATAAATGTGCACCTAAATATAATTATCTTTACTCAAATTTACTTATCTGAACACTCATTGAATAAAAAAACATCTTTCAGTGACTGTGTTAAATCCAGGAGCCATCGCATAAGTTCACAAATATCACATACTTACAGCATTTCATATAACTGGGGGGTGGTTTGCTCGCTACGTATTTTTGCAAATTAAAAAAAATCTGCAGCCATTCTTTGTGACATGCATGTCGTCAATTTGGGCTGATTTTTTAAATTTTTTAAATTTTTTTACACTTGTCAATGTCAGCTGATATTTTATTTGGCTTCATATATATTTTTCGATATACTAATTTTAAAAATATAATATTTCAAATAATTCTTCGTGATTGCGTTTTTCATAGCAGTCGTCGTTGTCACTCTAACATGTTTAAAATGCCCGAAGTCTAAACGAATACTAAGTACTATGCTTTTTGAAGTGTGAGATACTATGGGACGGCTGCTTAAGATCATCTTTTGACACTCACAATTTTATTTGCACGAGCGCCGAACGGCTCTTTACTAAAAAGACAGAATTAAAAATCATAATCAGTTGTCTGAATTACTATTAATTAATGCGGGATTAATCCATATAATTTTAATGGAACCCCTCTTCTGGTTATGGCCATGATAATTACCTGATTAAATCCCATATAATACTTGAGTTTGTCTCTGCGATGTCTTAATGTTGGGCTAACACCAAGGAAGCGTTGAGTCGACATGATATGTTAGCTGGTAAACGAATTTGCCATCAGCCTTGACTGAAAAATAATTAATAAACATTCAATATTGAGTTATAATTCTTCAGATGGCTGCCCTGATAGCATGACAGATGGGGTTCCATCTTCACACTGACAAACCCACGAACACTGGTCAGTGGGTCTTCATACTGACAAACCCACGAGCACTGGTCAGTGTAACCCCACGAACACTGGTCAGTGGGTCTTCATACTGACAAATCCACGAGCACTGGTCAGTGTGTCTTCACACTGACAACCCCACGAACACTGGTCAGTGGGTCTTCATACTGACAAACCCACGAGCACTGGTCAGTGTAACCCCACGAACACTGGTCAGTTGGTCTTCATACAGACAAACTCACGAACACTGATCAGTGTGTCTTCACACTGACAAACCCACGAACACTGCTCAGTGACAATCACACTGACAAACCCACGAGCACTGGTCAGTGTGTCATACTGACAAACCCACGAACACTGATCAGAGTGTCTTCACACTGACAAACCCACGAACACTGCTCAGTGACAATCACACTGACAAACCCACGAGCACTGGTCAGTGTGTCATACTGACAAACCCACGAACACTGGTCAGTGTGTCTTCACACTGACAAACCCACGAACACTGCTCAGTGACAATCACACTGACAAATCCACGAGCACTGGTCAGTGTGTCACCAGACTGACAAGCCCACGAACACTGGTCAGTGGGTCATCACCCTGACAAACCCACGAGCACTGGTCAGTGGGTCATCACACGGACAAACCCACGAACACTGCTCAGTGACAATCACACTGACAAACCCACGAACACTGGCCAGTGGGTCATCACACTGACAAATCCACGAACACTGGTCAGTGGGTTTTCACACTGACAAACCCACGAACACTGGTCAGTGTGTCTTTACACTGACAAGCCCACGAACACTGATCAGTGTGTCTTCACACTGACAAACCCACGAACACTGGTCAGTGGGTCATTACACTGGCAAACCCACGAACACTGGTCAGTGTGTCTTTACACTGACAAACCCACGAACACTGGTCAGTGGGTCATTACACTGACAAACCCACGAACACTGGTCAGTGTGTCTCCACACTGACAAACCCACGGACACTGATCAGTGTGGCTTCACACTGACAAACCCACGAACACTGGTCAGTGTGTCTTTACACTGACAAACCCGCGAACACTGGTCAGTGTGTCTTTACACTGACAAACCCACGAACACTGGTCAGTGTGTCTTTACACTGACAAACCCACGAACACTGGTCAGTGGTTCATCACACTGACAAACCCACGAACACTGCTCAGTGACAATCACACTGACAAACCCACGAACACTGGTCAGTGGGTCATCACACTGGCAAACCCACGAACACTGTTCAGTGACACAGACAAACCCACGAGCATTTGTCAATGGGTCATTACGTTAAAAACAATGTTTGGCGTAGATGCTCAGTTATTTAAACAATTCAATTTAGGATATGTTTTGTTTTGAATTAAAATAATTTGCGTCATGTACACGCTTTGTCAATACTTTTTATGCAAAATAGTAGTTCGCAAATATGTTAAACCATCGCCCGAACTGCAACGGTATCATTGTAAACACGCTGAAAGGTGTTCTGTGGTCAACTCAGGCTGGAATTGACAGGTTGAAAGTCAACCATCAACACAGTCATGGCCTTTGATGTACATAGGCCCTATGTAATTAAAAAAATCGCTTATCTTAAAAAAAAAGTTTAAGTGCAGGTATGTGTTTATAAAAATAAAATGTTGAACTATCGATATTATATTCTTTGCTCCAACAAATTATGTATCAACTGTATATTGTTGAAATATACAATAGTTTGTAATTGCACTCCACCAGTATACACCACTAATACAGTTTACATTAATTACTTGGTTTAATTTAACATTAGATCATTGCGGATACTTCCTGCAGCAAGCCACGACCAGTTTGGACTAAAAAACACAACAAAAATTAGCTCAGTAAACCATCTGACGATCTGTACATTCCACATCTTGTCCATGTACCACATGCTACGTTGCCTGTCTGTCTACCCGTCTGTCCACTGATGAAACAGTCAACACTACGACTGAATGTTTAGAGTCTGGGAGTGGCAACAACGTGTCAGGTTTCTGACACAGACAGACACTTGAATGTGCTATACAGACAGCCAGTCAGACTGTCACACAGACAGACAGTCATACAGCAATCAGTACTTAAGCAGCACACTGTGAAAGACATTAGTATGGCTGTGTTCATGGATCTAGTTCCACGCCCCAAGTCTGGCATATCACTACGGTTACAATTTGGATTGGATTTCAAAATGCTACGACGTTTCTCTTTAAATAAATGGATTACTCTAACCGATAAACTTCCTGAGAATTAGATCAAATTTGCATTCACCGTGGCGTGGAAATGACTAGCTGAAAAGAATATTATTTTGTAAGGATTGAAGTATTGATTTAAAAAATATCACATGGTAGGCCTACGTATGTGGGCTTTGTGAGCTTAAAGGGTTAATGTAGTATGGACTGACTAGAATGTAAAGGGGTAATGTATGATTGGATCTCTGAAAATAAAAATTGTACTGCATTATTAATATCTGTGATTTAATCGGTTGATACAACGGAGTAAAAACGGCTGTAGTTGTGCGATGAAAAGGTGAAGTGAATGAAATGGCAAGTAACCTAGTCCCTCCTATATCATGCAGTTGCCAACTGGTTACGTGTACTGGAATGAGCATTTCTATTTACGTGTGACATACATTATTCTAACTTGCCAAAACTTGTTTGATGACGCGCAACAGTTACTTTTAAAGCTGAAAAGTGATGATGCACGAGCGACACAGCCACGCGCGTGGTACGGTGGGCGTGTAAACCACATCGTATTGTGGATTACATTTAGCCATTAATTTAGCAATCAACTCTTTAAGCGCCAAATTATCCATTTTTTGTCCTACTAACTTGATATTGTGTTTCGCTGACGCCACCCATAATATAAAGTGAGTAGCAATTGTCTGGATCTGTTAAGTATTCTCAAATCTGGCTTATCGAAGACACACTGCACTTTTAATATATCCTGTGTGATGTGCTAATGAAAGATCAAAAACGATTTAGTCATGATTGGACACAAACCATGGAAACCAAAGGGTTTTTCAATTTGAAATCATCATAAATGTCTTAGTTGGATATTTCTGATTCATTTAAATACATATGTGATAGGTCTGCGACCATTATAAATACTTTTATTCTTACAGTGTGGGGATCGACTTCAGACGTCAGAATCTGACGTCTACAGACGTCAGATTCTGACGTCTAAAGTCGATTCCCGCGCTGTAAGGGTTAAAGTGCTGACCACGTCCCCAGCAAACACAAACATTTGTATAGCATTTACACCTTCGACGTTGGTCCAACATTGTAAAAATGTTATGCAAATGTTTTGCGTTTATTGGGTCAATAGTCGTTTTCAATCTTTTTATTTGCTTATTCAAACAACGGAATTTGATGGAAAATCAACATTAGACAGTCTAGATTGGCCACATTTTGGTTCAAATTGTACCTAAATAATATGAACCACTTTAAGTGGGCACAAATTTAAATTATACTTAGTGCGTCAAGGTTTTAACCACTCAGGAGAGATCATAAATATCTCTGTAAAATGACATGTTGACGACTCCTAATTTCCAATGTATGACACATCCATTTGTGACGAGCGATGATCCATGTAATGCCAGCATTCCACCCACCGCTATATCCACTCCCTCACTGCGACAGGGAGACGCATTACTCATAATTCACACTTAAATTATTTAGTGACGGAGGAGTAGAAATGAGCGTGCGAGTTATTAGGACAATCAACCAGACCATCTACTCATTTATCATCAAATAAGCGGCTACTCTCTGAAAGAAAAATAATGAAACTTTCATAATATATGCACCGGGTTCATCAGCCTCAATCAATCACGTGGAACCAGCATTGGGATAACGTTTGGTGCTTGTTGAGAAGACACCACTGATTTTACCCAACCTCAAGACAGCTCAGCTCAGCGAAAATATAATACAATGTGTGCCAATTTAAAAATCTTAAAACAAAATATCTTGTTAAGCCACCATCAAAGTGTATGCGAATTAAAAATATCCCACAATACTGTAAATTGTGTACAGTTTTTTTTTCTGGAGTAGATACAATAATGTACGCCCTATCTATGTGTGTAGGCTACTATACTACACATTTCCATAGGACATTTTGTCAGATGTCTGATTTAGGGCAGGGTATAGCTCTTAACAAATACATGTAGACATAATGTATCTGATATGCATGGTATGCTGGCGTACGAATACTATCAACTATTATAGTTACCATAGAACTAGAATACCTCTTCAGTTCTATTCAGTTACAAAGCTTTAATAAATTATGTATATTAAATCGATGTGAAGATGGCATTTCAAAGAAATATGTAATTTACAAGATCAATTTAAAATATTCAATTATTTACCTAGTTATGTAATCAAATCCACATTAATTAGTAGCAGAAATGCATAACATTTCTGCTAGTAGCCATTTTATGTTATTTGAACGAAAAGTATTAGCCAAAGGTGCCAAATGTTTGGAATAAATTCCCTCTAAGCTATTCCAGGTAGATCCAGACAGGCGAGGAGATGACCACCCGCCTGATCCAAGGCCAAGCTGACCACTGGTCAAGTCACCACAACCTGCATATCCATCACCCCATATCACTGACCCCCAGAGAGGCAATCCACACTCTGTGCATCCGAATTTTTTTCGAGTGTTAAACCTTGCGCTGCTAAATTGTAAGCTAGTATTTTTCGTCATTTGAAGCTGGAATTGCTAACGCAATTTCCAGCTTCAAATGACGAAAAATATGTTCAAAAAGAAATTCAACGCCTTTTGTTTGCTATGATATGTCCTAAATTGCATTATTTGATCAGCTGCGCATATTATACCACAAACTCTCTGATCAAGTTCAGGGATATTTCATCATGTTGGAAATTCATTTAAAAAATATATAAATGAAATGTGAGTACAGCAGGACAACGATTTAATTGTAGTACCTTTGAAGGTACTAAGTGTGATTCTCCGCTTCAAATCCAGTGCAAATGTGGACAGCGAGAGAATCTCGTGTAGAGGTAGGTAGGGTCTATACACATTTCTTAATCAATCACTGACTTTTCTGATCCGTGGGATGGTGTTGAAAACCACGATGTCCAATAAGAGCTTTCTATATATACACTTCTTCTCAAGCAGAGGATTTATTTGCATTTGGAATGATGGTACATTTTTCTAAATGTGGCCGATCTTAATTCATTGAATAGACTAATTAATACTCTTGAGCTATTGCCGACTCTGACGCATTATTTTGAATAAATAATTTAATTTTTCAATTTTAACGGGTAAATCTATTTATTTAACCATGTTGGTGAGAAGAGATGTCGGATGCATGACATCTGTGGTCTTGGTATGAATATGTGTAGATGTATATGACACACTGTTAATCGCCAAATACAACGCTTTAATCTCGAAAGGACCATCTATCCTTTGAATCTAAATATAACAGACTTCTCAGGTAGTTGAAGGGTTAGAACATCCAGTCACAGGCTGTGTAATAAAATTAATTAAAGACAATATTAATTCAAAAAAGTTACTTAAACAGAAATTCGCGCATTGCAAAAATCAGCACAGCATTTACAGCTACAGTAGCTGCTTACTTCTTAAGTGAGCAGTTACTGCTGTTTATTTTTGTACGGTAAAAGCCCAGTACAGCCTGAGCCCCTCACTGTAATAACGTGGCTGCCTATTACGGCCACCTGACAATAACGGCCGGGTCTGATGAGATAATAACTCACAGGATAACGGCCAAGGGAATCAGCCCTGAAAACCTGACCTGAAAGCAGTAGTACTGGCAGCACTCAACCCTTTCAGCGCGGGGACCGTCTTTATACGTCAAAATCTGACGTCTGTAGACGTCAGATTCTGACGTATAATGACGGTCCCCGCAATGAAAGAATTGGAATATTTATAATGGCCGCAGACCCGTAACATAGGTTTTCAAATGCAGCGGAAAGAGATAACTAAGACATTGATAATGATTTAAATAAATCTTTGGTTTCCATAGTTTATACAAAAATATATCAGAGCTTTAAGGGTTTACAGTGATAACAAGCCACCGCACAGCAAACACGTAGAATAACCAACTATGAGGCAATGCGAGTCCGACGGCTGAAGCGTCGGCCTCACATTGCCTCATTGTTGTTTTGACGACTTTTGTTGCTTAGAATAGAGGTGCTGGTTTTTAACTAAGGTGCAGCTGTTTGCAGGGTAAGGCGAGAGACAAAACAATCCATCCGGTTCAATCATCTATTTTTCAAGAATGTACGTTCGGAAAGAAATAAGTGAATTATTAAATAGTTAAAAAATTTAAAAATTATCATGACAATGAATTTATGCGACTGTTATTTGGATACATAAATAGTGTAAATTATGATGTTCATATCGAAACAAAGGCAATGGCTAATCGTACGTGATTCATTATAATGTAACTATGGAAAGCCTCGTTTACGGAATGACGGCATCCGGTCACTGACTGTAATTATAAAAATGAAATAAAATGCATCGGGCTTTAGGCCACTTTTGTGTACGTACAGGCTAAATTGGGCCAGGAGAACATCCTAAGGATAGTGAGATGAGTGAGATGACACTGCCCTCCAGGCACTGGAATCAAAATTCAAACCCTGGAGGTCTGAGGCCGAGCACGCTACCTCTCGGTCACGGAGGCTCCCCGCAATACTGAGTTTTACGAGTGGATGGGGAAGAAACATTTTGTTTCTTTCAAGCCGCCGATACCGGGAAACGAATCCATAACTCTAGCGTGAAAAGCAGCGATGCTAGCCTCTACCCTAGGGCCCCCGCCCGACTGCAATTATAACTCTGTAACCATTTCGTAAAAAAAAATATTCTGAAACATGCATGTAACATACTGTTAATTGTAACTGTCTAAATATGTCAGGGCTATGACAGCTCAATGGTTAGGTCCTTTAAGCGCGAAGACATAATCTTTACGCTATCCGGTATATTATCACCGATAAATATAATACCATTGAAAATATTGATACACCAATAGAACTTCTTGCTGTGTCTACTTTAGGAAAATATTTTTTGTTTTTGCTCAAATCTTGAGCCTGTACGTTAAAGTAGCTGTGTCGTTTTGCTTCACTAAGCCATACTTTGCGGCCGACCCCACTCCTGGTGACGTTGACCATGATGCGCATGCATGGGCGCCCAAAATGTTTATTCAGAAAATCACGAAGACCCACCTTCTTTGAGGTTCAACTAAAAATAAGTATATGAATGAATGATAGTTGACGTGCGTAAACACTTGAAACAAAAAGTGTACACTGTAAGAGTGTGCAGTTGATACAGATTTAATTAATTTTAGTATTTATTTGATTTCTGGTTAGTATACATACATATTAATGATAATAGATCGTCACTATAGGCCTACCATTATATAGATTGGTATAACAGTTGGTTTAATATTGTTGGTTCAGTCACAGAACGATGGGAATCCAGTCAATGGGAGGGGGTTGAGAAAATACGTGGTGATTACAGATGCAGTTAATGTAGGAGGGGTTGGGAGAATACGTGGTGATTACAGATGCAGTTAATGTAGGAGGGGTTGGGAGAATACGTGGTGATTACAGGGATCCCTTTGTGATCCCGTGTCAGGATCCGCCTGTTTCGGACTCAATATTTGCACATTGGATCACACGTGTGACGTGAGGGCCAAAGGCCACGTCTACGACGCAATCAATGCTCCCTGTGCGGAATAAAGAAGAGCCTTATCAAATCCCCCCAAGCTCTGGAGCCGCGGCGTACCGGGCTACAGGCGGGGGGGGGGGGCTACAAGGCCGGATCCGTCTCTTACGGATGGCTGATCCTAAGTCAGAGTGGATCACTCACGGTGCTGCGGGATTGACATTTTCTTGGAAGGTGTATATTCCTAAATGAGATTCAGCTGTGCCGACTTATTCCCAACAGGCCTAAAATATAAGCATCACGACGGGAAAAAACTACCTTTTACATTGCACTTAATAAATAAATGAGCATTTCTCAATTCTGATATCAACTCAAAATTATAATAGAAATATCCAACAGCAGACATTTTAGTCTTCTTCACAAAGAAGATAATTTATGATTTAAGAAAATTATGACAAACTGAAGAGAAACTTGCATTTTGAAAAAGTTTCTAAATAAAAAGAGCAGACATGTTTATTAGCAGATGGACGTTTTCACCTATAATATATACAGCCTCTTTTTATCTTGGCCTTCAGCTATACTATAAATACTACCAGAAACACAGAATACATGTACTTCCGAAAGAAAACATACTTTACTGCGATAATTTAATCTTCTAACTAATTTGCCCCGTAGGCCTAAAATAATTTTTTAATGTTATTTTACAACTTAAATTGGAGAAATGCTATGATTATTTTCCAGACCCACTCAGTATTAGGCCCAACTACGTTCACACACACATGGTTCACATAAGCTGATAATAATAATATGGACGCTAACAAACCGACCGACCACGTGGAAGATTTGCCAAGTCGAGTGGGTTTATAAAAATATTCAAATCTACTTTCTCCCAGGGCAGAAATATATTGTATGGTCTCAAGTTACACCACAAACCGCTGGACACAGATGGCTGCATTATAAGCCGATATAGGCCTATGCTTCGTGTGGTGCGTAGACATTGTGATCGTGGAAAAGTATTTCCAAAATAATGAACAAATCCTTTGTTTGATATTATTTTTGCGAAGCTACGTAGATATGACTGTTTTTGGCAATATAACGATCGTTATTCGATTGTTCCAGATCCTTGTTTTTAGGAGATTTATTGATCACTGAACATTTGTTTGTCACGTAATAGTTTCGCGCTAACTGTGAAAATCACTTGTTCGCATGCTTGGTGGAACTTCAAAAAGAGAGTGACGAATCCATACAGGAATTTTGAACTTTTGATCAGATGAACGCGTGCCAATGAGAACAAGGGAACCAAAAAAATAAATAAAAACACTATGGTGGTACAACAGTCATGACACAGGACTGGTGATACGACAGAATGTAGATCAGAATGCACTGTGAAAAATGAGATCCAACAGACAACTATTCTGACAACTTGTGAATACGGCCATTTTATTGTTCTGGTTTTTATTCATCTCGTCATTTCTGATTCTCGTCACGTACTTGTTACTGGTATTGTTGTTATTATTTATTGGTCTGTGCTGCAATCACTTATACACAAAAATGTGTAATAAGATATTTTTATACTGTACAATAGAGTCACAATCAATGAGATTACATGTATACATAGTGAGTGAGTGAGTGAGTGAGTGAGTGAGTGAGTGAGTGAGTGAGTGAGTGAGTGAGTGAGTGAGTGAGTGAGTGAGTGAGTGAGTGAGTGAGTGAGCGAGCGAGCGAGCGAGCGAGCGAGCGAGCGAGCGAGCGAGTGAGTGAGTGAGTGAGTGAGTGAGTGAGTGAGTGAGTGAGTGAGTGAGTGAGTGAGTGAGTGAGTGAGTGAGTGAGTGAGTGAGTGAGTGAGTGAGTGAGTGAGTGAGTGAGTGAGTGAGTGAGTGAGTGAGTGAGTGAGTGAGTGAGTGAGTGAGTGAGTGAGTGAGTGAGTGAGTGAGTGAGTGAGTGAGTGAGTGAGTGAGTGAGTGAGTGAGTGAGTGAGTGAGTGAGTGAGTGAGTGAGTGAGTGAGTGAGTGAGCGAGCGAGCGAGCGAGCGAGCGAGCGAGTGAGTGAGTGAGTGAGTGAGTGAGTGAGTGAGTGAGTGAGTGAGTGAGTGAGTGAGTGAGTGAGTGAGTGAGTGAGTGAGTGAGTGAGTGAGTGAGTGAGTGAGTGAGTGAGTGAGTGAGTGAGTGAGTGAGTGAGTGAGTGAGTGAGTGAGTGAGTGAGTGAGTGAGTGAGTGAGTGAGTGAGTGAGTGAGTGAGTGAGTGAGTGAGTGAGTGAGTGAGTGAGTGAGTGAGTGAGGTTGATGGCCGCCGGTCGGTTATTGTAGGCCTCCATCTGTCGATAACTGATTAGAAATACAGTTTGTATAATTTTTTTTATTTTTGGAATAAAAATGTAGGTAATTTCGCCCCTTTCATTATTTTCATTTGATTGACGTACAATGGACATCAACATGTGTGACAGCGGTGTCCGAAGTCGAACACGATATTGCTAAAATATTGATGATTCATAATTCCACATTCATCAAAGGCAATGCCGATAACAAAGTGGATGCCTGAACAATTGTGAGCACCGACATTCATACAGAGCGATTATGGTATTTTCACAGGTGGTTAAGAGCCAAAATATCCTGACACACAGGAATAATGTTTCTTAAGTATTAAATATTGATGGAGTACATATTCGAAGTATATGAAATTATATGCGTAATTTTGATCATTTTTTAAAGTATGATGTTTTCATTTCATAAACTTATTTTTATTACATTTTGGGGTCGAGTATAGTGGTATTCTACCTTTATTTTAATCACAACCAAATAACCGAGATTATCAGCTAGGTCCTTCATGTGACAGACTGCACCTTCAGGAGTATAATATATACTTTATCACTTTTCTGCTATTTTAACACTGAAACCGCTGAACGACAATAATTGTTCGTGTTTGTGATCAAAGGGTTATTTATCCAGGGTGAAGAAGCGGGCTGTACATTCAGCTGTCAGCTCATTATCTGATCTTCCTCATACCAGCAGAGACTTTCCCCAGCAATCAAGAGCCGTTGACCAAATGTTGTTTCAATGTTGGGCCGACGTCGAAGACGCTGGACCAACATCAAAGCAACATTGGTCAACGTCTCGTGCTTGCTGGGTTTTTCTCTCAGACACGACATACTTATTTTTTTTAATTAAAATGGATTATTGTGTGTATATTTTATGATTATAAAGAATTATATTCACACTAAATATTTGAAGACCGTTTACATTATTACACTAATGTTTTAGATTATAATGCCAGCGTGGAAATGTTGTCACCCATTTGACAGAAATCATGTTAATCTCCAAATAGCTAACTTATTGTCAAAATTCACTTTCAATCTTGTGAATTCCCCCATTATTGTGACATTTGAAATGGTTGCAGGTTCAAAAATTTAAAATTCGTTGCACAATAATATCATGCGGTGTGATTATAGATATTCGTCACTGGATGTTGTATCACTAATTGCAGTCCTTCTTGCGGGCTACATTTATGTAACACATCCCTTGGGAGTCAAGGAGTTAGCGAGTCAAATCTAGTTAATTGTCGCATGTCATTTCTCAATTAACCATTAGACAATATTACATCATGCAGCCGCACACAGTAGTAAATGAAAGACGCCCACATAGCAGCTTATGACAGTGTCAGATGATGACCCGTAGCAAGCCATGCTCAATGACCAATGTCGGGGTAATGCTGGGCCACCGACTGCGATGTTGGCCCAACATTAAAGCAGCATTGGACCAACGTCTCGTGCTTGTGGGCACATCGCCTTGTTGTATCTGATCTGCCGACAATAAACTATCTACCAAGAACGTAGGTTATATTGACAGTGAGAGTGTCAATAAGCTCGTATCTTCACATTTTGATTCGTTCACACTAGAAGTAATACGTAAAACCCCCAAATCAGATACACGTCAGCCCTTATGAGCAGATAAACACAATCTCAATAAAACATGCACCCATTATCTATAATGCGCAATTTACATTAGAAAAAAAAAATGAATTTTGCATTAATTATTTATATTTTGTATGTTGTGTTTATTTCATATTGTGTTTTTGTTGGTTTTGACAATATAATGGTTGATACATTTTTTCATTTTGTCCAAGGCATTCTTATTGGAGTGTGAAATGTAAGCTTTAAATACGATATAAGTACACAACATCGTTTCATATCATTGAATACATCGTCATCATGACACAGAGTTCGGTCAATGTATACTAAATAGCGTACATACATCATCGAACCATTTTTTGAAAGCGTGTGAGGAAAACATGCACACAATAAAGTCTGAAATCCCCATTTTTTCATAGTTATCGAGAAAATAAAAGTAATAATATATTCATGCCACTCATATCCAGAAACAAATATTCAACATTTTATATATGAGCAAAATTAGCAAATACAGTGCAAATGTTTGCATATATAAAATTCTACAGAGTACTACTTTTAAATTTTCACCAATAACACTAAGATATTATCAGATATAGAAGAACCGTCAAATCCGTAAGACTCGTCTAAAAATTGTAGTGCATAGTTATTTTATATTCAATTTCAGTTACTTTTTATAAACTACAGCTTATTATTTAGCATGTTTTTAATTACGACCAATAGTTAGTATCACATCGATAATTATGGATAGAATATATCTTATGCGCGATCTAACAAATCCTTAGACAATCATAACAATTGATCATGTTAATGAGAAATATAGACACATTAGTTTACTTGGTGATTAACAAAAACATGGTATTTGCATTCATGTCAGATGTCATTACCTGGGCCTACCACATGGTGCCATTCTACATTTAACACTGTTTAATATACAATATGTTAAAAAACGCTGTGGCAGAAATTTGAAGGTATGATTTTGTCATTTTGATATTAGCCCTAAAATCGCTATGCACGGATAGAGTCGTTTTTAATCCTTTTAATTAGCTGTTCAAATCTCAGTTATTGAGAACGAAGTGTGTGTTTAAACATCAGGATTTACAAATGTTTGCTCTCCTATTTAACAAATATGAGTAAATAATTTTCTTTAGCGCGTTAAGGGTTAAAGAGTCATACATCTGACACTTTGTCAGATAAGCTATTTAATGATAAAAAAAAGAAAAAAAATGATTCGTACCAAAAATACAGAAATTGCATTTTTATTATAAATAAACAAGCAATTGCAATATATTAAACTATTTGAATTTGAACAATATTTTTATCTTTAAATTGAAGCAATACACATAATAATGTGGTAAAAGGCTTCGCTCGAAAAAGGTAAAAATATGGCACGTTTGGCCAAATGTGTTTTGCATTAAAATTGAACCTAATAGATAGTAAAAAAAGAACAGTGTTAAAAAACAGATGAATATGGATATACCCACAAGCACGAGACGTTCAAACAATATTTTGTTATTTTAGGCCCATAGTATAGTCCCCCGTTGGCCTATCGCTGATCGGTAAGCGGAGCGAGTCGCCTGGTCCACGGCTAACGTTGGCCCAGCTTTAGAACAATATTGGTAAACCCTGGGTGTTTGGTGAGAGGGTGGTGTTTCGTCCGTTTCCAACAAAAAAAGACGTTTACCAAACGTTGTTTTGAAGTTGGCCTACCGTCTTCGACGTGGGCCGACTCAAAACAACGTTAGGTGAACATATCGTGTTTGTTGAGTTGTCAATTGTGGATGGAGGCAGTGTGACTTGAGAGTGGTAGTGTTTGTTGATGACATAATAACATGGATGTGATCCCGGTGTGTCCTGTTTGTCAGTCTGGAGAGGCATGGAAACAAGGACCCGGGCGTGGTCCAGCTAACACGGAGACCTAGTCCCAATGCTGGTGTAATGTTGGGCCAGCGTCGCAGACAATAGCTCAGCATTAAACCAGCATTGGTTGAACGTCTCATGTTTTCTTGGAGCACTGATATTGTGCCGCTTATGAGTGCCGAAATAGAAATGGGCGTATCGTTTATTAGCGGCGTGGGAATTGTTTGATTTCCAGTATACTTCTGGGATATACTAATATTCAAATTAATGTACACCACTGTTTTCATTAAATTGACAAATTTTCAAAGTTTTCTTTCATGATGCCTTCATGTCTCTGAAAGTATGTATTATTTTCATCATAACATAACTAATATGTATTCAAAGCAAACGAAGAATTGGATATGGTCACTTAATCAGTTAATGGATCGTATTATTTGGAAATTACAGTTTTTTTTGGTAGTCCAAGGTACTCGGGTTTATATTACAAATATTTTACAAATTCTATACACATACAGATCAAACTGGGTTTCGATACTGAAAACTGGGTTCGAACCCGGGCGCAACAGACGGTGACAATTGCACCACTTATGCTAAAAATGTTTTTTTGTAGATACTCACTAGATGTCCCTAATGTATGCCATCTGCTCACCAGGAGGCCTTGTGAGAGATCAATAAGTCGTCTGCTCGCAGCGTCTGCTACTTCTACTTGCAGTATAAAATAGATAAAAAGACCTTCTTGAATTCACGGCATGCATATTTATATTATTAGCTTTATACTACATGGTTTTCATATTTATTAGTATTTAGTTTTATTTTGTTACTCATCAAATGATTGTTAGGCTACTCCTGGGAAAATAAGGAAAGAATAAAAGAAGCTAGGAAATCAGGAAATAACAAAAGAAGAGGGGAAGGAAAGAGAGAAAGAAAAAAGAGGGAAGATAAGAAGGAACGAATAAAAGAAAGAATTACAAAAAAAAATGAAAGTCGGAATAAAAAAATGAATGAATAAATGAATTATTGAACTGTATGCCACATCTGCGCGCATTTTTAGGCATATGCCACATCTGCGCACAATTGTAGGCCTACAGACGGAACCGGAGATATATATATAACAATGTAAGTATATAAAATATAAATATAAAAACATTAAGTATGAATATAATACCACCGTGGATATACACACTACACTACTGCTCAGTGAAGTGACCCATTTTATTTGTTTCCCGCTCCAATTGGTCTAAATCCTCTGCATAGGCCTATAATCATATAATTGATTTATTGATTGATTGATCAAAGTTAATATAATGAGGTAAAAATAAATGTACAACGTACATTACTGGCATGATATATATTTCTATTCAACTGTGATGAAGGGTTTAAGAAAGAGCAATAAAAGATTGTTGTAATACAATATGATAAGAATATCAGCGCTAATGGTTTTCGCTGAGGCTGTTTTCTATTATGCTGCTCCCATTTCCTTTCTTAACCCTTTAACCGCCGGTGTCGCATATATTCGGGTTTTCATTTTTTATTAGCACAATAAGTACCATCTTTTAACCATGGTGAAGATAAAATATGACATCAATCAGCAATATTTGAAAACAGTTGACCTTCATTTTGTCAAATCAGAATAATTTTCACTCACTTGAAGTTGTGGATCGCGTCAGCGAGACACAACTTCAAGTGGGGGGAAATTCAGATTGAATAATTTGGCGGTTAAAGGGTTAAAAAACATGAGCTGCAAGTACAATTTCAACTGACAATAATCGTGATAAGTGGCAATATATACGGGATGAAACTACAATGTAATATGATATACTTGGTAAATTATGAACTTATACCTGCTATCTTTCACCGAACGTGAGAATGACTTAAAACCAAGCTGTTTAACAACTTTTTAAAGGTATCTGGTTTTATTACACAACAGCTGATTGCCGGGTTACAAACCCTAAAACTGGATTAAATACATAGTATGGTAGCTAAGTATAAACATACATTGTGACGGATGATGTAGCGTGTAAATAATATCTAAGTGTAGTGTTTACCAGATAACATATCGCTCAAAATAGTTTCGCTCCTCTCGAGGCATGTGGCCCACCTGGCCATGATCACGTCTCCGTGTATCGTGTTTGTTGATCCAATTGAACCAACGTCTAGTGCTTACCGAAGCGCTTCCAGCAGGCTCATTAAAATTTAAATGGCCATTGGTCATCCTATGGCTGAAGGCGAATACGTGTGCAAAATTTGATCCACTTGATTCATAGAGGATGGTGCCTCATACTCAAACTCTTACTCATACTCATACCGGTGTAATGGTGCTCCAATAATCTTTCCGACTTTCTGTGCAAAGAACAATTCACCGGACTTGAATCCGATTGCGAATTGTTGGAGGATACTGAATGAGAAGGTGTTCAACAGTTGTTGCCCCGTGACCTGAAGCAGCTGAAATTAAAGGTGTAGTCAACTGTCAAAATTCGCGGGCAATAGTGCCCGTGGGTAAGCTAAGGCCCTATTCCATAATAATACTAAATATGCGTTTCATACCATCATTAAGAGCAAGTTCTCCGATCACAGCAAGTTCATATATACTTGAGCGACATCTATGAGGTAATAATTCAAAGCCCTTGTCTTTTGCCCCTACTTGGTCGCCTACTTGCAAACAAACTGACTGTATTACTGCGGGGGTTTGGAAACTGCTTGACCCCCCAAGCTTGAATGTATTGTCACCCAGTAAACACAAAACATTTGTATGACTTTATGCAATGTTTGACCAACGTCGAAGACGTTGGGCCTACATTGCATAAATGTCATACAAATGGCTTGCGTTTGCTGGGCAGGAGGACTTTCTCTCAAACATTGTACATTTATCTAATGTTGGTTCAATGTAGACGTTGGCCTAACATTAAAACAGCATTGGATCAATGTCTCGTTTAAGTAGTATCTTGTAATCAGTTCAGTGGCTATATTAATGACGTCAATCTGTACTCAATAGGCTAATGTTGGCCTACACTTGACCGTCCCAGGCATGCGCGTTTTGAAGCTGAATGATTCTTTAAGACCGGCGAGGGGGTAGGGCAAACAATCGGACCTCCGTTCTCAAGACCTCCTTACTTCAAGCTGTGTAAGCTGTGCTTACGATGACACCGTGGTTATTATACTGGGTGCTTATATCAGTACGCATTTGTTTCATGTTGGTTTTTGCAAGGCTTTTGGGATATGGTGTAGTTATGATTACCAAATATGACTTCACACATGCCATGGCTTCTAATTATGCAGCAGCCCATACTAAGCAGCCATGTGTTTTTATCTGTTTTCTCCAGCGTCACGTGCTACAATAAATCAACCTTGGCTGTTAACTAAGTAATTAATCGTAAGTCGAAGCTCCATTTAACATCTTATAATTAGGAGTTGATCTGAAACACACCATTTCACGATTGATATTATACATCAATTTACTAATATCTTTATCCTTGAAACGTATTAAGTGGAAATATTATAGTATTACACATAACTACAAAATAGCACGTAAATGTATACCTTCAATGTCAACTATAATTAGTTGTGGATAAAATACATGTCGCAATAAAGAAGAGCAACGTACATTATTTATCCCCGTAATAACTGGACAGTCATATTTAATGTGCAGTCCACACAATCATATCAGCCACGTATATCTGAAAACAGCGGATAGCAGAAATTCGGAGAGCAAACTTAATATTCTGTTCTGCAGGAACTAGTCTAGACTAAGGTAAAATGGTAATAGTTAAGTGCACACATTTTTGCAGCAACAACTACGGAACTATTGGCAGAGCGCTATCAAAAACTAATTTGATTAAAATCAAAACTAGAATCGAAATGAATTCATTTGAAATGTTTAAGGAAATAGTTTCAAGTTTCAGTGTCATGTATATCACTATCACTAACCAAAACATGATATCAGGTAGGATAGATATAATTGTTATTCTGACGGCTTTACCAGATTTCTTGGTTTTGGAATGAGAAGTAACATTAGATTTACCTTGCAGGTTTAACAACCAATGTAGTTCTAGTGCCACTCTAATCAACACTAGAGTAAAATCAATCCAAAAAATTAAAATAACCAACCAGCTAACCCCGTCTGTACCAGTACCAACACAAAATAGTGTACACGCCTGACCTACATTGGTGTAAAATAACATATTGTTAGTTAATCCACCTAAAACTGCTAATACAGCAATAGCAAGTGATATGGTCAGGACCCAGAAACCTGAACAAATAACTGCAGAGAATCGTAGCCATCTACACTGATGCTTAAACGGAAATACGGTTTTCAAGATGACAAATATTGATCTGAATATATTGAAAAACATATTACCATGTAGCGAAGAGAAAAAAATTATGTAGATAATTTTACAAGTAAATTGTGTTTTCCAGACATATAAATTAGTAGCTTGACTCCCAAACGATGATACTACGACAAAATATAAACTGAGCATAGAATTTGAACTAATAATATTACTCATGATAACACGAAAATGTGTTCCTGTACCCTTAGCCGTATCCTTACCCATGATAAAGAAACGTATAATAACAAAGATAGATAAAGTGCTAAATATAAATGCGACTGCAATCCACATCCACTGCAGCCAAATATATGGAAATATGCTTTGACAACTATGATATACAATATTAACTGTGTGACATACAACGTGATCGGGCAACAGACAACATGACCGACTGTCTGGTACATTTACTAAAATAACTGAGGCATCTCTACCGACTGATAAATGTAATTCTAAAATATACAGTGCATTATTTGATACATCTAGAAACACCATATTATACAAGAAAGAGCTAAATTCTTTAGAGATGAAGTTCAACAAATTATCCTCTAGATATATGTACTGCAGTCTCTCAGGAAGCTTTGATGGCAGATTGACTATTTGGTTGTGACTCGCATCAAAGCAGATAAGATTCAGCCAAGCTGAGTGAGATATAAATGTAAGTGTAGATATTATGTTCTTACTAACATTCAGCTTAATTAGCTGATTTGTACATAGAGTTAGCGATGAATCTAATTTAATGAAGCGTAATTCAGTATCACTGAAATCAAGAAATAACATATTGCAAAATGGGGAAATTTGATCCAACGGTGCGTAGCCAAACGAAAGTTGTATATTAACCACCTTCCAGTAATAAAGTGTGGCTAAAATAGGAGAGTTCTCATCCACTAACTGACAACTTATGATATAACCATAACAGATACATGAATCAGGACAAGGACGACAGTCAACTTCATCATCTTGCGATTGTTCACAGTCTACTTGACCATCACAAACATTGTGCTGTCCCAAACAAGTAGTCTCACTACGACATCTGAAAAGTCCTGGGCACGTCAAAAACCGACAGTTTTTTTCATCCTCAGCATTTGCACAATCTTGTATACCATCGCACACAGCACTAACAATGACACAGAAACTGGCCCCACATTTCAACATGCCAGGACAGCCAATATGTTGACATATGTAGCTGGGATAGATTTGTCCACAACCACCAATTGCTGGATTAGTTCTGCAAATATCACTAAAATAATTATTATAATTATATTCGCATTCGACTTTATATGGAGAAAATGAAGATACATTCGTGGACATATTGATCATAGCGAATTCCTGCTCAAACGATACTACATCTTGATCATGTCGAGACGTGTAGATGTACTGTAAATGTCTAGAAGAAGCAACAACATCTTTAAGCCACGTGATTTTATCTGATCTGCTGATACGACGTTTAAATTTGTATGTATTGAGAGGCCATTGGTAATTAGTGGATGTTATAAAATCAGCAGGAAGGGGCTTGTCCGGTTTAATTTGACAGACCACCTCATCATAACTATTGCTACACTGTAAAGCGCCATCACAGAACGCATTTATATGTATGTACGAAGAAATATTTGGAAAATCCACCTGTTTACTTAAGTGGCAAGTCACGATATTTTTGGTGTATACGGATATATTAGATTTTGATATAAAAGTTGAGAAATTGCCAAAACATATGGTTTCATCAGCACCATCGTCACAATCATTGATTCCGTCACAGACGTAAAATAGCTGTATACAGCTCTTATCATCACATTGATGTTGTGTGGCTGGACACACGGGTCTTTGAAAGCGGGCGGGTTTCTCGCACAATACAACTTCAGCATTAACCTCAGCTCCACATGGACGATATTTAATACCCCAATTGTCCATAGTATAGAGACCAGTGCGCAAATAAAACCCATGCAGATAGTGCTTTTGAAGATGGCCCGTTGTCAAGACGATGCACATATGGCCCTGACGTCTTCTGGCGAACATTTGAACATCTTCAAGATCAGGTAACACCACCTGTAAAGCGTTAAGCACTTCTTGATATATTCTATATTCGTCTGTGATAAGAATCGGGTGACCGACGAGAGCATTTGTAATAGAATGATCCGGTTGGTTTATAACAGATTTAACAATAGAAAAGTAGACATTTCTAAATTCGTTCACCAATCCATCAGACACTGGCCTATGTACAATCATATGTGGTTTGTGCTGGTCTGCACTTCCTAGATAGGCTTTGTTCAAAACAGGAAGGGTAGCATTATAGTTTCTGCAGATCTCTTCTGCTTTATAGAAAGATGCGGATGTTTCAGGTTTTAGAGCCATGAAACATATGTTGTAGGTCTTAACCCACCCATCAGGGCATATCGTTTGAGAAAAGGGAATAACGGTTCCATTTTTATTTTGCACATCGTGCCATCGGTGTCTGCGTTCAGTGCAGCCAAAGCTGGCACTGAATTGTACATGGCATGGTATAGTGATCCAGGATATAGGATAGCCATGTGCAAATAGTAGAGATCCTGTACAATTGTTCTCCAAGCTACTGCTAGGCTGGTCCGGCGTAACATGGCTTAGTAATTGTTGATAAAGAACATCTGATTTCCAAGTTTTGTATTTTTCTGATATATTATAAGACTGGATCTGGTGAGGAAACATATGTTTGTTCTTATTGGGATCATGCCAGTAAGTAGCTGTGACAGGTGTACCATCCATCCAATGGCTAAAATGACCCTGAAAAAAACAACAATTGTGAAATCTTACCATTTGAAAATTAGCATTTTGTTTTTAAATGTTCTAGGTTATATTTAATATGCAGTATGTTGTCGTCATTTGTGTCCCAGGCAATGTGCTCATTTTCATTGCGTTGCTCAAAAATATTGGATGGCATAAATGTCGAACATGGATGGTAACTTAAAGACGGCGGTTCAATGATGGTGCTTTAAATGTCCCAGATCAATCAGAGCACATATCAAAGGGGTCAGTCTTTGTCCCTCATATCTGGCCTGGTGGCTTAAAGCCTGATTTCAGTTGGTCAGACTCCTGGGTCCGTATTCTCGTATAAGTATAATTCTTGCGATTCGACCAATCCGAAGCCTACAATATATCATATCGTAACTTGGACGAGAATACGGACCCTGTACACTATTTGTCTCCTGGCGGACTAGCTTTGCTGTCTTGCTTTGTCTACAGGTCAATACACCTACCTCACCAGGTGATACAAATATAGGCACGGTAAGGTTGATACCAGAACTAGTGCGTAATATCGCGTCAGCCCCACGCTGCAAGCTCCTCTCGAGCAATTACTAGAGTTATTAAATATTAGATTACCAAGTTTTATCAAGTAAATATTCTACCTACGGCTGTCAATTAAATAAAATATTTTTATTTTAACCGGTTTTATTTAAAAATAGGCAGGTCTAATGCGATAATATCACCTTCTGTGAACGTTGCAACCCAAGAAACATAACTTGTCCATAATCTCGGATGTTGGCGTTATTGTTAAGCATATGATTACGATAGATTGTCCTTGTCTTGTCCACGTTATCAACTAAGCTTAGCTGATGACCACCAGATTCACATAACTTTGCGGCTTCTGCCCATGATTTTTTTCTGAAAAAAGTCATTTTCAATAATTTCCTTTAGTTCATTGTAAAAGTTTGCGAGAAACACATGTGTTACTCAATGACCCATCCAGTAGTATAGTATCTAATAATTCTAAGACAATAATTATTCCATAGCTACGTTCTATAGTTACTGCAACCTGATAACATATCACGTTGGATGCTCAAACAGTGAAATATAATCATGCACATTTCTATCGAATCAATACATTGAACATAAATACCTGCGTTTTTTTAACATATCCGAGTCCTTATTGCGCAGTGCATCTCCTGTTATAGCGTGTTTAACTTCTTCAATTCTGTGATTACTCATATAAATAGTTCCTCTGCAATAAGTTTGACAAACACTGAACTCGGGTACTATTTTAAGGAGTATGCCATCATAGTTGATGTTGCTTTGTAGATATGTGTGTCCGTCTGGTGCAATATGTGACGTGTAGTTGAAAACTGCTCTCTGTTCTTTGTTCAGCTCAATCATGTGAACAGTGTGGTTTCTACATTCATCTGGACAACTAGAGTCATAATACAATAGTATATACGCTCGTTCATTACGCGAAGGCATCACTAAATATTGGGTTGTCTCCGGCAAAAATGCACCGAATTTCTCTCCTTTTCCCCAACACGTCTTGTCCATGATAAGTGTGACATCTGGACTGTTGTAGTTCACGTGCTGACAAGATGCTCTATTCAGTGTCAGATAAGAATCATATTTCTTATATCTACATTTAGGAATCTCTAGATGTAAGTCAACGAGAAAAGCTTCACGCAGGAGAAATCTATCTGTGTCAGTGATGAGATGATGTTCACGGTTATAATTTAAATTAAACGGCCAATTATATATTCTGGTAATATACAGTGATGCTGAAGAATTACAAAATATTTCACGCGAGAAGAATAATCTATTTTTAAAATGCAGCAATAATGTTGATGGTCCGAGTATTTGTCGATTTGGTTTAATATCCAACATACAATTCCCGTAGCTAGATTCGGTATACTTAGGGGGTGATATGTGAATGTTAAAACAGGGGGAAACAAGAGGCAATAGTACTGGTTTATCGTCACAATCAACATACAAGCCTTTACATAGAGTAAAATCCACTATCCCTGTGAAGTCCCCATATGAGTATCCTCCAAAGAATGACACCAGGACAGTTAGCGTGGTACCATTTGAAGTAAGTACGGCTGGTACATAGGTGCCTTCACTGTCACACCCTGTATATATATTCCAGACAGAGTGACTTTCGTCTAGGCCGAGAATATAAGTAGTGAGGTAAACACCGCCATATTGACAATTTACATCAACTTCATATTGCATGGACGTCGGACCAAGAAAACTAAACTGACGGATGTGAAAGATTGGGTAATATTTGGAATGTTTTTGTGACACTATGTTGATTTGACATACTGTATTTTCTGGCCTGGTAGACGGTGACGATATAGTATATGATGAAGGCAATTTACCCGTGATTTTGTCATTAGGAAGGAATGAGGTAGATGGACATCCTTTACTATCAGAATTTCTGGAGTTCATTATGTTATTAAACTTCACATGCAATTCTTGGTATAAGGAGCTATGATGTATAGAAACGATGTATGCGCTGCTGAAGTAGACATATGTCCCACTAACAAATTGTTCATTCAGCATGGATATAGGAGCTGATAATGAACCAGGACCGTCATAAACACGCAGAAAATCACTGCTATCATTTGTGAATACCCAATCAACCAGCACTTTAAACGCACTTGAGGGCTTAGACATAACAGTGTATTTGATAATGACATCTCGCCGCTTGCTCTCTCCATCTAGTACCCCTGTCTGTGTGTAGTGTATGACTTCCTCATCATTGTTAAAGACAACCATTTGTAAGGAAAACTGAGTAACCACAGAGATCATCTGAATGCTGAAGAAGATACTGATATCTGCTGTATCTCCTGTAGTTATCACACGTAACACAGCTTTATTACCAGAAGAGATAATAGTCCACGGTACACGCCGGCCACAGTATACTTCTCTGGGAATAGTTCCATTGTCATCACTGACCGAGAGTCGGTTTCTGGGACACATTTTACCCGTCCAGCTGAGCTCAAAATGTAGAAACTCGAAGAGCATCACGTATCCATTATGAACAGTGATAAAAGCTGTATACATCTGGGGAGTGACGCCAGAAATAATATTGATTGCGCCACATAGATAATATGATCCCAAAACATGCGTGTCCAATTTAAATGACATTCTGGAGCTCAATAAGCAATGTCCGAAGTCATTTGCCTGACACGTATGTATAATATTCTTCTCAGTTATAAGATCACTGACGTGAGATATTTGTGACAAGCATCTGGTAGTGTACACATCTATCCATGTGAGGCCTGTATTCATACTCAGGGAATGATCATACTCATGGACATGTTGTAATGGTGGAACACTGACAATAATGTGAACAAACAGCTGACAGAGAAAAAGGCGTGCAACTGTCATCTTGGTCATAATCTCATTTAACGATCAAGTCGCATGATCTTTTCTTCTCTAGATACACACAATATTTTATTGGCACACGTCAAAAGTATATAGTTGCAAAGAAGTACCAAATGCTAATCAACTAAACGCATAGCTGCCGATTCGTGTTTCATTCATGCAACCATAATTTTCTCAAGTCCATAGCAAGTTATTATTTTATTGAAATTATCCACTTAAATTGATTAAGTTGTCAAGTAAACATTGATATACAATTGGAAAGCACGCGGGTGTGCGATATTGATACACCAATAGCAGTATAGTATTTCATTTTAGCAGAGAACTTTGATACACTAGTGTTAAAACATGATCTCTAAATAAAAAGCTAAATCTTCTTAGAACAAACACTAGAAAATATTGAACTACTGGGAAAAAATATTCTGCAATATTGCTTCATGACACGACACAAAACCACACAACACCAAAGGACCCGACACTTTACGACACAACACGAAATTAAACGACACCACTCGACAAATGTCACGAAACCGCTCCACACGACACCACACAAGCGTTTTGGAAATAGAAAGAAATATAACATATATGGTGATGAAGACTAAAAATTTCGATTCGATTATTACGGCTAAGACACAATCGGCAACGCACTATGAAAACACTGTAAAGGAAATATTAAGTTCATTAAAGTCATTTTTCAAAGCACTACTCAGAAAATGTTGTCAGCTGTTGTATAAAAACTACCGAAAATACAGGCTCATGACCCTGGAATTTTGACTTTGTCATGTATATTTTTTGCAGGAATCGAGATTTTGTAACCCAACAATAACACATAAGCTATAGCACAGTCATCATCAACATATGCGTGAAAGCAAAATCCGAGGAAAAACAGATTGTAAATTTTGGGTGATTACTTACAATACAAATATTCAAAATGTCACAAAAATAAATCTTCATATTAAAATGGCTCGAGGTGTTGTGACACTCTCTTCTTACGACATTCCTGGATACATTTAAATAGCCGTTTCCCTATAGCCTATCTCTCACTATTCAATCGTGGTAACTACATAATTATTCACCCAATTGTACCGCTCTTCAAGTTTTTTATCACTTAAATTCAACACACAGATATAAAGTATATATTTCAAATATGTTACTTTAATTATCAGATTATGGGTCAGCATCAGTGTATTTCCCCATATCATTCACTTCAATGAGAATACTGGATTTGGTGATTGCTGCCTGAAGTGTGGGCTCGCACAATCATTTGCTTCAAATATGTTATGACGGAACACGAAAAACAATGTCTGTGTGACTTATGGGTAAAATTTCCAGACAATAAGCGGAAATACACTGGAAAACAATATCGGCCAATATCAACCGGGTGTCGTCCAAAATAATATTATTATCATACACTGTATTAGAATATCTGCTACATATATATTCTTGCTACCTTGAACATATTATTAATGGAATCAGATCAACTAAACGACGGTTACAGACTGTGGATGGGGAACGTTTGACAACCAAAAAAGCCAGAGCATCACATAACGCCTACAAGGAGTCATCTGATCAATCTATAACTGGGTTAAAGATATTATTTGACCATCAAAATGGATATATATTCACAGTGCAGATATCTGTAGCATTGGCCAAGATATGGTACGAAATAGAATTTTAGGTAATGCTTTACCCTTTTTGATTAATTTAAAAAAGGTACCCTCCTATAACTGGCTTTACAATGTTATTTGACCATCAAAGCCTGGGTATAGACATCTCATATGCAGATAGCTGTGATATCGGATAATATATGATACAAAATATATTTTTTCGGACAATTTTTACAAACTTACCACTTCTAGATTCCTTGCTAAGATGATTATCTTTGTTTTGGTACCAATAAACCTAATTATGAGTGGAGTTTAACAAGATTTTATTTTATGCCTCTTGTGGAAAATAGCCCACAGACTATTTGGTATCTAAGGAAGAATTGGCAGAACGCTATCAAAAATTAGTTTGAACGAGATAGTAATGAGAATCCAAATGAATTCATTTGTCGTGGTTAGGAAAATAGTTTTAAGTTTAAGTGTCATGTATATCACTATCACTGACCAAAACATGACATCAGGTAGGGTAGATATAATTGTTATTCTGGCGGCTTTACCAGATTTCTTGGTTTTGGAATGAGAAGTAACAGTAGATTTACCTTGTAGATTTAACAACCAATGTAGTTCTAAGGCCACCCTGATCATCACTATAGTAAAATCGATCCAAACAATTTAAAATAACCAACCAGCTAACCCCCTGTGTACCAGTACCAACACAAAATAGTGTACACGCCTGTCCTGTATTAGTGTAAAATAACATATTGTTTGTTAATCCACCTAAAACTGCTAATACAGCAATGGCAAGTGATATGGTCAGAAACCAGTAACCTGAACAAATAACTGCAGAGAATCTTAGCCATCTGCACTGATGCTTAAACGGAAATACTGTTTTCAAGATAACAAATATTGATCTGAATATCTTAAAAAACATATTGCCATGTAGCGAAGACAAAAAAATTATATAGATAATTTTACAAATAAATTGTGTTTTCCAGACATATAAATTAGTAGATTGACTGCCAAATGATGACACTACGACAATATATAAAATGAGAACAAAATTTGAAATGATAATATTACTCATGATAACACGAAAATGTCTTCCTGTACCCTTAGCTATATCTTTACCCATGATGAAGAAACGTATAATAACAAAGATAGATAAAGTGATAAATATAAATGCGACTGCAATCCAAATCCACTGCAGCCAAATATATGGAAATATACTTTGACAACTATGATATACAATATTAGCTGTGTGACATACAACGTGATCGGGCAACAGACAACATGACCGACTGTCTGGTACATTCACCAAAATAACCGAGGCATCTCTACCGACTGATAAATGTAATTCTAAAATATACAGTGCATTATTTGATACATCTAGAAACACCATATTATACAAGAAAGAGCTAAATTCGTTAGAGACGAAGTGCAACAAATTATCTTCTAGATATATGTACTGCAGTCTCTCAGGAAGCTTTGATGGCAGATTGACTATTTTGTTGTGACTCGCGTCAAAGCAGATAAGATTCAGCCAACCTGAGTGAGATATAAATGTAAGTGTAGATAATATGTTCTTACTAACATTCAGCTTAATTAGCTGATTTGTACATAGAGTAAGCGATGAATCTGATTTTATGGAGCGCAATTCAGAATCAATGAAATCAAGAAATAACAGATTGCAAAATGGGGAAATTTGATGCAACGGTGCGTAGCCAAACGAAAGTTGTATATTAACCACTTTCCAGTAATAAAGTGTGGCTAAAATAGGAGAGTTCTCATCCACTAACTGACAACTTATGATATAACCATAACAGATACATGAATTAGGGCATGGACGACAGTCAACTTCATCATCTTGTGATTGTTCACAGTCTACTTGACCATCACAAACATTGTGCTGTCCCAAACAAGTAGTCTCACTACGACATCTGAAAAGTCCTGGGCACGTCAAAAACCGACAGTTTTTTTCATCCTCAGCATTTACACAATCTTGTATACCATCGCACACAGCACTGACAATGACACAGAAACTGGCCCCACATTTAAACATGCCAGGGCAGCCAATCTGGTGACATATGTGGCTGGGATAGATTTGTCCACAACCACCAATTGCAGGATTAGCTCTACAAACATCACTAAAATAATTATAGTTATTAGATTCGCACTGAACATCAAGTGAGGGAAAATCATTTATATTTGTTGATATATATGCCTTTCTAAAATCATCTTGAAATGATTCCAGTTTTTGGCTATGTGTATTGACGTACTTTAAATAATAAGACGATCTCTGAAAATCTGTAATCCATTGCATTTGTTCTTGCTTGGTAGCTGGTAGTTTAAACGAGAATGCATCAAACGGCCAGTTGTAAGTAGATGATACAATGAGTTCTTCATTGTGAGGCTGTTTGCGTTCTGAATGGCAAAATAGCTCGTCGTACAAGTTGCTACACTGTTCAATTCCGTCACATAAAGCATTTATGTGTATTGTTGATGAATTAATTGGAAAAGATTGATCTTTACTCAGGCTACACATGAATATATCATGACTTGTATTGTTGTTACGTAGCGATTCAATTATGGATGTGAAGGTAATATTGCAATCGGCCTCATCCGCAGCATCGTCACAATCATCAAAACCATCACACACGTAAAACAGATGAATACAAGTCTTATCATGACATGCATATTGTGCAGATGGACACACTGCACTTTGTATGCTGGCCGGTTTTTCGCAGAATAAAACACTTGTCTTGATCTGAAGGCTACATGGACGATATAATATTGCCCAGTTATCCATTGTGTAATAGCCTGTTCTTAAATGAAATCCAGCTAGATAATTCTGCTGAAGATGACCTGATGTCAGTAAAATACACATGCGTCCCTTCGGTCTCTTGGCATAGACTTGCACTTTCTCAAGGTCAGGCAAAAATTGTAAAAGCGCATTCAGCAATTCCTCATATTTTCTATGTGCTTCTGTTATAAGAATGGGATGTCCGATTAAGGCATTCATAATAAAATAATCTGACTCTTTAATAAAATCTTTTAAAACAGTGAAGTATGTCTGTCTAAAAGCTCGAGCCACGCTATCTGATGTTTTTCTCTTCACAATATCCCGATGGTGATATTGTTCAGAATTTCCCATTTCTGATGAATATAGAACAGGCAGCGTCGCATTGTAGATCAAACACATTGTCTCTGCCTCATAGAAGGAGATCTCAGTTTGAGGTTTCATGGCCAAAAAGCAATTATCATGTATTTTAACCCATCCTATGGGGCACATTGTCAGAGAGAACGGAATGACGGTTCCATTGTTCATTTGCCCATCGTGCCATCGGTGTCTGCGCTCAGTACAGCCAAAGCTGGCCCTGAATTGTACATGGCATGGTATAGTGATCCAGGATATAGGATAGCCATGTGCAAATAGCAAGGATCCTGTACAATTGTTATCCAAGCTACTGCTAGGCTGGTCCGGAGTAACATGGTTTAGTAATTGTTCATAAAGAACATCTGATTTCCAAGTTATGTATTTTTCTGATATATTAAAATACTGTATCTCGTTAGGAAACATATGTTTGTTCTTATTAGGATCATGCCAGTAAGTAGCCGTAACAGGTGTACCATCCATCCAATGGCTAAAATGACCCTGAAAATAAAACGACAAATACGACAATAAATTTACAATTTAAAATGATTCTAAAATGTGTTTATTTAAATATAATCATTTCTTATTATAATGTAATCATTTGAGTGTCATGAGGAATTTCATTTTCGCATACAATACAATAATCATGTTTCACTACAACACAAAAGTGGTGTTTCTTCACTTTACTACTACATTTATAACAGTTATCATAATCACTTTTGCAGAGCGTTGAAGTCCAAGCATCAATATGTCACCATGGTCTTGTATGTTGGCATTGTCACTGAACATATGTTGTCTGTATGTTCGTTTCATCTTGTCCACACTCTCAAATACTGGAAGCTGATATCCCCTGGATCGACACCATTTCTCAGCCTCAATCCATGATATATTGCTAAAAAATAAAGATGGTGAAATAATTACAATCAACCATCCTAAAGATTCATACAACTGCGATATGGGCATGCGTGCGACCGTCAGGTGTAGGCCTACATTAGCCTATAGAGTACACTTTGACGGCATTAATATCAGCCACTGAACTGATTACAAAATACTACTTCAACGAGAAATCGGCCCAATGTTGTTTTAATGTTAGACCAACGTCTGCGACGTTGGCCGACATTAAGCCAACATTAGTATAAACATATTTATTTTCCGATGATTGTACAATATCAGAAGCTAATACAAAATACGCTCATCAAAAGCGTTGCTCAATTATGTAGTAATACAAAAATACAAAGTGGAGTAAAAAGTAAAATGAAGTATGCATAAATATATTACGTATGAATAGGTTAATTAAATTGTGAGAAGTCGTCAAAAGAGTTGTGCAATAATACGTGCAAGTTGTAACAGTGAAGTTGTGCATAATCAACTGATTAGCGGCATGCAAATTATATGATAATGGTGTTGACAGTGAAATAAAGTCTACATAAATATGGTTGAACAGGCTATGTTAACTATAAAATAGTGGTCTAATAGGTAATGAAAAATTACTATTCAAATATTCCTACATTACATATGAAGTACGATACAGATGTTACTACAGTAGAAATAATCTATAGTACTATGTAGTAATACAAAGTGTGTAATAAAAGTGTGCAATGATATGTGCAAATTATAATAATGAAGTAGTTCATAATCAACTGGATAACAACATATCGGCATGCAAATTATATGATACCGATGTTTAGCAGTAGAATAAAATAAAGTAAAATTAAATCTGCATAAATATGTTACCATGTTTATAGATGAAAAGGTTATATAAATTATGAGAGGTTGTTAAAAAGTTGATATAGTTAATAGATAAATCGCCCAGTATTATTTATAAAGTCTGATACAGCTGTTATTATTTATACATTTTCAAATTCTTTTCCATTCCTTCTAGAATTATATACATCAGTGTGGAGTCTGAAGCATGATGTACATATTTGCTTAAGGTTTGCATCATTATCGGTCTATGCATATTGTAAAGTTTACATTTAAGGAAATAATGTAGAGGGGTTTCAACTGCTTCTGTACATTCACATTGGGAACTATTTCAACATCCTTTCGCGGACAAATGCTTGTTGAGGTTACTAAATTCTAAGCGAATTTGAGCTAGTATTATTTGTGTATGTCTATGGTTGAGTGAGAAGTAGCCGTTGCGTGTGATTTTTATTTCGTGTTTGTAGTGTGCTATCTGTTTTGTGAGTGCTGCAGATCTAAAGTTAGTATCGTGTGTGTTGTGTGTTTTTGGCACAGCTGGGGAAGAAACTCTGTATAAAAGCAGATGTTTTGCATCTGGGTATTCTAAATGTGACTGATGATGCGGCTCGTGTGTTTCTGGATTGGAGTTGAGTGGGCATACATTCTGTTGTTATAAGTGATGGCAGTTTCCTGTGAATACATTTGGAAAAAAACAATCATCTTGTGAGATTTCCTGCGTTTAGCGAGAGTTTTAAAGCCTGTTTCTTTTAATAATGCTGTATTTGATGATAAACGCTTAGCTCCTGCTATTATTCGCATAGCTTCATTTTGTATGTTTTCTAATTTATTGCTGTCCTGAATAGATAAATTTGCATACACAACATTAGCATATTCTATTAATGGTCGGATAAAATTTGTGTAACATATTAAAAGACTATTACGTGACCATTTATATTTAACAATTTTCATAAGATGAATCCTGGTGGTCGCTGAGAATACTATATTGTCTATATGAGTTGTCCACATATATTTTGTTTAAAAGTAATGCCTAGATGTTTATGCTGCTTTACATTTTTCAGCCTATTATTATTTAAAATTAAAGGTAGTTCTTGGGGTGATTGATTCTTACGTGAGAATATCATTGATATTGTTTTGGTATGCTAATTATTATTTCCCATTGATTTGCCCAGAGAGAAATACGATTCAAATCTTCATTTAATAATCGGGTGTCCTCGTGAAGAGAAACTTCATCAACTGTTCTGAATAAAGAGGCATCGTCTGCAAAAAGGAATATATGACTATCTATATTTTCAACAATATCATTTATATAGACTAGGAAACAAAGGGGACCGAGAACCGAACCTTGAGGAACCCCTGCAGTAATTTTTTTCCAGGAGAATGATTTACCATTTAATATCACTTTTTGCACTCTGTCTGATAGATAATCTTTCATCCATCTTAACACATTTCCTTTTATACCGCAGCGATTTAGTTTATATAGCAAACCTTTATGACTGACCTTATCGAAGGCCTTCGTAAAGTCAATAAAAACTGCCCTCACAGAGTTATTTTTGTCTAGTTCCTGATAAAATTTTTTAAATGTGTAGAAATTGGTTCACGCAAGAATCGCCTGGAATGAAGCCGGACTGTTTTGCTGTATTAACAGAGTGTAATCCTAGGTAATTCAAGATATGGTTGAATACTAATTTTTCAAATATTTCAGATACACAAGGTAGCAAAGAGACTGATCTGTAGTTATTTATATTTGAGTGAGATCCCTTTTTAAAAATAGGTATAACGCATGCGTTTTTCCATACTTGTGGATATTTTCCGTTTTGTATTGAGGTGTTGAAGATTTTACTCAGGATCTTAGATATTGACGGAGCAGCCTCTTTTAGTAATTTATTGCCAATCTGATCATTCCCTGTCGCTTTGTTCACATCAAGATTGCATAATAATTTGTATACATCATTTTCATTAATAATAATATCATCGATTTGGGGATAGTTAAGGATAGGAATATCTGGAAGTATCATATTGTCATCATCTACTGTTGATTGTTCCACGAAGTAATTATTTAATAAATTAGCCTTCTGACAGTCATCGACAACTGTCATTCCACCAGACTCTAAGGAAGATATGCCACTCTGTTGGGAGCCTTTCATTTATTATTTTCCACCATTGTTTAGCATTTAAAGTTGGGTTAGGTACTATATTCTCTCGTTTCAGTTCATAAATATGTTTAGCTAAACGTATTAAGGTCACTATATTGTTTCGCATCCGATTATAATTATCTCTGTTATTGCGTCGTTTAAAAAGTTTTTGTCGTTTTCTGATAAGTCGGCGTATTTCAGATGTCATCCATGGTTTGTCGTTGGGTCGGATTGTTACAATATTGTGTGGTATACAAGACTCGGCAATTTTCATAAACATGTCGCTCCATACGAGAGCGCTTTCGTTAACACTAGGTTGTAAAGTTACATTTCCCCAGGGCGCAGCTGCCAATGACTCACGGAATTTCACAAAATTTCTATTTTTAAAATCCCATACCTGACGTGTAAAACAGTTCCCTTTTTTATGTGGTATATTTAATAATGCTGTAATAGGCGCATGATCACAGTTAGGGAGTCTGGTCTCTGTGCCCACGTGGGTAAAAATATGCGGTATATTAGTAAAAATGAGATCGATACAGCTATATGTCCTATTATCGGCACTAAAACGAGTGGGTTCATGAATAAGTTGTTCGAATGAGTGCGATTCAAAAAAGGCTTTAAATTGTCGACCTGCGTTGCATGTTTGGTCATTTTCATAAAAATCTGAATGTTTACAGTTCATATCACCAATAAATATTAATCCGTCATACAGTTGGTTAGCGGCATCTATGATACCCTTTATATCAGTTAGAAAGTCAATGGTCAATCTAGTTTGTGGTCTATAACACGAGCAAATTAATAGTTTACGGGGAGTACATACAATTTCATGGCATATTATTTCACTGTCAGCTGGTTCATATTCAACAATCCTTTTACTTTCTAGGGTGGTATGAATGCAGGTTACTAGACCGCCATATCTATTGGTCAACCTCTCTCTACGGTACTGAGTATATAGTGTGGCTCGTTCTCACATAGCCAAGTTTCAGATATTAAAACAATGCTATGATTATTTGCCGATAGTTTTGCAATTAGGTGATCAATTTTTTGGACACGTGGTTTTTCTGTCACAACAGCAAGCAGGCTTCGTATATATAAACAGTATATAGATAATTCAGTTGGGTTATTAGGACCAGGGTTAGTTTCTATGTCATGACATCTTAGCAAAAGTATGTGTATAACGTAATGAAAATTATAAAGTTCATGAATATGTTACACCAGAAAAAGTATTCCGCTCGCAAGCTCTGGTGTAATTTTCTGGAAGGAGAAGAGTATTTAATGTGAAAACATCCAATGCAGACTCTATAAACCAATATTTGGTGAGTGTGATCTATGAGTGAATTACTTCCTCACAGGTGTCGCTCAAGTATATAGAGTTGATATGATTTGGGAACTTGCTGTTAATGCGGCGATGTGTATGAAACGCATATAGTATTATTATCTTGGATGTGGGGTGATATGTCATTGTGGAATGTCCAGAAGCCACTGTTGCATTCTGGGGACACCCTTGTCCCGTGTATTTTGACAGTTGACTATCCCTTTAACCCTGTGCTAAGTTATAGAATTATAATTTTCACCCACTTTAAGTTGTGTCTCGCTACCATAAGTGGGTGAAAATTACTTAGATTGAAATTTTGCCAAATAAAAAGACCGAACACGACCATAGACGTGATTAGTGCTTCAAGGGTTAACACCCAGCTGTTGCTTCTCATTTTCATTCATTTCGAGGTGTGAGTTGCTGTCACAATTCTGACCTCAAGGGGAATAAAAATGATATGATCTGATAACATACCCAAGTATAATATATCAATTGAAGAGAATGTCCATATTGTGAGTGAACATTTCATTTCAAAGCAATGTATTTTATTTCAAATATGCATTGCGGTTCATAAATGACTAGAAATGAGCCTTATTTATACCATTATCATAGTATTATCATAGATTAACCATAATGGTTAAAAAATCGCTACGACTACGCTACGGAATAGTCGTTTTTAACGGTTAATCCTTTAAAGGGACATGCCCAGGTCTAAAATTATCAAAAAATCGGTAATTTTATTTTGGCTTCTTAATATGACCACATGATGTAAACATGTCCATAGCCTAGAACTGCAAAGTTTTTTTTAATTTTTGTGCTGCGCACTTACCAGTTAGGCTAGATATAGAGACGAAATTCCCGTATTTCTTATTTTTGACATGGTTGTCAATAATTCGAAATCTCGTCTTTGCTGGGAGCCACATTGTGTTTCGCACATCGGCGTGGTTCCAAAACGGAATAATAAATTCCGCTTGTTACATAAAATCTATTGTTCACAGGAGCCATTTAATAACATTAATTACAAAATCCATTGGCACTACATCTATTAGCTATCAACCTTTATGGCTATGCTGCTGAAGGGGAGACACCTCCAGTTTTTTGTTTACAAAAAACTAGACCCTTCTAGTTGCATACGTTATTAATGAAAGTTTAAAATTATAGCATGCTTATGTAATCAACCATGGCAGAGGTTTTATAATGTAAATATGTGTGGGGCACTGTGTTGCTATAAATACCTTCTTTTTTTGTAGATTTTATTGTCATACTTTGTCAACGCATCTGCCCTTATTACGTGTTCCACTTCTTGAATCCTGTGATTACGCAAATAAATAGTTCCTCTACAATAAGTTTGACAAACAATAAACTCAGGTACGATTTTAAGGAGTATGCCATCATAGTTGATGTTACTTTGTAGATATGTGTGCCCATCTGGTGCAATACGTGACGTGTAGTTGAACACGGCTCTCTGTTCTTTGTTCAGCTCAATCATTTGAACAGTGTGGTTTCTACATTCATCTGGACAACTAGAATCATAATACAAAAGTATATACGTTCGTTCATTGCGCGAAGGCATCACTAAATATTGGGTTGTCTCCGGCAAAAATGCACCGAATTTCTCTCCTTTTCCCCAACACGTCTTGTCCATGATAAGTGTGACATCTGGACTGTTATAGTTCACGTGTTGACAAGATGCTCTATTCAATTTCAGATAAGAATCATATTTATTATATCTACATTTAGGGATCTCTAAATGTAAGTCAATGAGAAAAGCTTCACGCATATGGAATCTGCGTTTTATCATGTTTATCTGATATTGTCCGATAATCTTTAATAATTTATATGGCCAGTTACTGAATTTAGTAATAGCAAGTACAACTGGTAATTCGCACGCGATTCTTTGTGTGAAGCTATCCCTCTCTTTAAAATGGAGTGTTAATGTTGACGGTCCAAGCATCTTCTCAGTTGGTTTGATGTACAGAGTACAGTTGTCAAAGTGTTTGAGTTTATCCGGTGAGAAGTGAAGATGATGACAAGGAGAAACAAGTGGTAATAGTAATGGTCTGCTTCTACAATCAACATACACTCCCCGACATAAGGTGAAGTCTACTGTCACTCTAATATGACCATGTGAATAGCCTCCAAAAAACGCTATCATGAAGAGCAGAGCGTTACCGTTAGCTGTGATAACATACGGTACAGGCACGTCTCCATTGTTACAGCCGGTGTGAGAATACCTGGCTTCTTTCACCATTTCATTGCCCAGAGAATAACTAAACAGTTTAATGCCCCCATATTGACACCCATCATTTAAACTTGATTCCATGGAATTAGGGCCATAAAAATTAAAATTATGAATTTGAAACATAGGGTAATATATAGAACGATCATGTGATACGATGGCAATTTGACATACTGTATTTCCTTTTCGGGTAGCAGGAGCTAAAATACTAAGAGTAAGAGGAAGTTTGCCCGTTATTTTGTCATTTGTGGTAAATGCTGACAATGGGCTTCGGCTATCTGTCAGTGATTCAGTGTTTTGCACATTTTTGAATATAACGTGCACTGATTGATGTATTGAGCTGTGATACATAGACATTATATAACCGCTGGTATCATAGACGTATAACTGACTCACAAAATACCAATCAATCAGAGATATAAGAGGAGATAACACACCAGGGCCATCATAAAGTCTCATCCAATCTCTACTAGTATTGCTGGATAACCAGTTAATGGAAACATGAATTTTCTGCAAAGGATCACAAATTATGGTATATTTTGTGATCATATTTTTTTTCTCGGTCTTATCACCCAGCATATAGTGTAGTCCATTTTGGTGTTTCTCGTGTACGATTATGTGTGCAACAAACTTAGTAACCACAGAGATCATCTGCATGCTGAAGAAGATACTGATATCTGCTGTATCTCCTGTAGTTATCACACGTAACACAGCTTTATTACCAGAAGAGATAATAGTCCATGGTACACGCCGGCCACAATATACTTCTCTGGGAATAGTTCCATTGTCATCACTGACTGAGAGTCGATTTCTGGGACACATTTTACCCGTCCAGCTGAGGTGAAAATGTAGAAATTCAAAGAGCAACACGTATCCATCATGAACAGTGATAAAAGCTGAATATATCTGGGGAGTGACACCAGAAATAATATTGATTGCGCTACATAAATAATATGATCCCACAATTTGCGTGTCCGTTTTATATGGCATTCTGAATAAGCAATGTCCGAAGTCATTTTCCTGACAAGTATGTATAATATTCTTCTCAGTTATAAGATCACTGACGTGAGATATTTGTGACAAGCATCTAGTAGTGTACACATCTATCCATGTGAGGCCTGTATTCATACTCAGGGAATGATCATACTCATGGACATGATGAAAAGGTGGTGTACTAACAGTAGATATAGACATAATCAACTGACACAGTGACAAAAAGTGAAGTGACCACGTCATGCTTCATATGTAGCCTACATCAAGGTCGAGAACTACAACTTTAAAAAACGTTTTGTTTAAATATATATACTCTCACTAACCGATTAAAGTGCACACCACTTCAGAGTGATATATGAGAATCGCACGTAAAAAAAGTGTTTTTAATAGTAAATCTCTACCCGCTATGTTATTTAAGTTATAACACCGCAACACGCAACTTAAATTGGGTGGAAATTACTCGTATTTGTTTAATTTTAGACCCAACCATTTGCAAATGTTGATTTTAGTCATTTCATTCCCACTAACAGTGATTTGATCGTCTAATCAAACAGGAGTAAAAACAACGATCTTACGGTGAAAGGGTTGAAGTGCAGAAAAACCTCAAAGTGATATACGAGTCATATGTCAAACATAAGTAGTTCTATAGTGGAGTGATTACGCTTACTTCCTTTCTTTTCTTGTAGCTACACAATCTTATTTAATAATTTAGATTTCAGATTAAGTTAATTTTGTTCTGATAATAGTTAAAAATATATTCTTTCATCATTTCGTCATAGACGAGAATCTTTAATTTGTAGGTATTATCGCTACACAGAACCTGATATTATGCTATAAAAGGTTAGCTTCGTGTGTCTCTAATCACGGGAGATTTTGCACGCGGCGTGAGTTTATTTCAAAACGACTACTCCCATCGACCAGAATAATCCTTTCTGCTTCACCATCAAATAAAAATATTAACATCCATCTATTTTTTTTGTTTAAAGAGTCATATGTACTTGATCGACATGTGCATGGTTAATATGTAGATTATAGGCTACATTGCATTCGGTCTAGAAAGGCCAATTAAGTTGATTTCCAGAATATGTTCCAAAACTGCCGTTACGATGAACATACACACTTATTAGTCGTTGTCGTGGTGTTTTTAATGATTTTTTTTACATAATTATATGAAAACTGTGAATCTAAGTATACGTAATTCATATATGAACAATGTTGCAAGGTCTCAATTAGCAAAATCATATAGTAGGAACAAGTGTAATTCGCTTTTTCGTGTAATTTTGACTGAAAGGTCCATTTCTTATCTAATTTCAGGTCATCTTTAATAGCAAAAAGGTCAATTTCTAGGTAAAGTAATCGAAAATAAGAATACATTTAGAAACATGTGTGATACCTCATTTTCATGGGATTTTGACTGGGAAATTCATTTATGGTTTTATGTTTGTGATTCAAGGTAACCTTCAAGGTCAAAAAGTCAATTTAATGGTCAAATTTCTAAACATATTATTTTTAACAAATACAAATAGCAGCAAATCTGATTTCCAGTATGAAAAAGAAAATTCCAAGATTAAAATTAAGGACATATCGTCGCCTCGGAGCTAAAGAAACCTATCTGCCACTCTAACGAGTGTCAGATAAGATCCTTTAGCTCCGAGGCGACGATATGCTTTTTGGTGATTGAAGGTCACCTTGAATTTCAAAACGTAAATTTCAAAGTCAAGAGACCAACATAAGATTTTTTTATAAGTAAGGCTAAAAACAAGTGTAATACCTCTTTTTCGTGTGAAAAAGGCAGGTAACTGAACCAACGTAGCCTACTGCATAATCCATATCGATATTATTTTTAGTGATTCAACTTGATTATTCAAAGTCGAAATGTCAATTTCAAGGTCAAATAAGCGAAAAAATGTTTCTAACAATTACCAATACCAACCAATGTAATACCTTGCTTTTAATTTGATTTTGACTAGAAAATCCATTTATGGTAGAAGTTTGATCAATAGTCTCATATCCAAAAAACATTCTGCCCAGATAAAAATAGAAAGCAAGTGTAATACACATTTTTGTCGTGTTTTTTTATTGCATTGCTGTAGTATTTTGATCGCTCAATGTCATACTTGTGGTTTTAAGGTTTAAAGAATGATTCAACTGCAAGACGCGCATGCCTGGGACGGTCAAGTGTAGGCCAACAGTAGCCTATTGAGTACAGATTGACGGCATTAATATAGCCACTGAACTGATTACAAGATACTACTTAAACGGGACATTGATCCAATGCTGTTTTAATGCTAGGCCAACGTCTGCAACGCTGGCCCAACATTGAACCAACATTGAATAAATGTTCAATGTTTGAGAGAAAGTCCGCCTGCCCAGCAAACACAAGACATTTGTATACCATTTATACAACGTCGGCCCAACCCCTTCGACGTTGGTCCAACATTGCATAAAGTCATGCAAATGTTTTGTGTTTACTGTGCATGTCAATACAAGCTTGGGTCAAGCAGTTTCAACATCCCCGCAGTAATACAGTCAGTTTGTTTGCAAGCAAGCGACCAAGTAGGGGTAAGGACCAAGATCTTTGAATTATAAACTCATAGATGTCGCGCAAGTATATATGAACTTGCTGTGAATTGAGAACTTGCTCTTAATGAGGCTTTAGGTATGAAACGCATATTTAGTATTATTATGGAATAGGGACTTGGCCTACCCACGGGCACTATTGCCTTCTGGGGGACCCTTGTCCCGTGAATTTTAACAGTTGACTACACCTTTAATAGCTATTTTGGACCGAATAAAGTTTTCTTCAACGCCTCCCCATCGCCTGTTAATGCTTTTCCGTCGCCCTTTAACACCCAGTCTCTCGCTAACGCCTCCCAATCGCCCGACACATTCCCATCGCCATTTACATCTATCAGTCACTTTTTAGCGCTTACTCGTCATCTTTTGACGCCCCTCTATCACATTTTAAGACATACCATCACCATTTACCACCTTCCCATCGCCATTTACGCCTCGTTACCATACTTTAGCACTGCTTCCTCGCTCTTTAAGGTCGCCCCATTGCCTTTTCAAGCATCAATCTCGCCCTTTAGTAGTAGAAGTATCGTTTATTCTAGTCACATGACAGTGTACAAAACATATTTTTGACAACATTTTCAATATACATTAGAAAAACACCCAGCCCTTTGGGTTTATAAGTGACCTTTGTTCTTGATATTATTTATTATATTTTAAAACCATTCTTTTATTATTTATAAAAGAGCTCAGAATTTAAGGGGTTCCTTTTTATGTCGGGAAGGGGGGAGGGGTGGAAATGTGTATAACAGCATGTGTAAGCTTGATAGAAGAACTAAATAAAGATGAAAGATGTCAACACAATGAGCATGTAATCCTTGGATTTCACTGATTTTTTTCAAAATATGACTCCCAGAATCAGTGGATATTTGACTTTGTTTCTATGACAACTGTGACATGTATGATCTAAAATATATCTTTTTGGAAATGGCAAACATTGCTTTTAGAAAATACCAGTAGGTCAATTTCCACAAGATTGACCAATACAGCTGTTTTTTGATGAGGAGTCACACATATTCGATCAAATTACATTATTAAAGGTCGGAATAACTGCTGTATATCCAAGAACTTTGCACAAGTTATACCTACATCACTATACAAATACACGCAGCGTGTGGTATGGTTATAACTCGACAGTCGGGACATTGTACCAGTGAATTTCACCACAGTTAAAGCTGCCCCCGATAAGATAATTTCTATTTTGTCGATTTTGAATGTTTAATTTATATGAAGCTATATAACCTACTGATCTTAAATAAAATATAAAAATGTAACAGAAACAATGTTAAGTGGATAGACGAAACAATCTATATTTCCAAGACATATACTGATATGTAAACAAGTTTCTTTACAGCATACCACAATATAGACGGCAAATACTGACCATATTAGACGGCATGTTCAAAGTAACCACATAGTTACATCAATAGCTGCCGCCCTTAATTGCTGTGGGAACGGGTTGATCAGGGGGGTTCCCCCGCAGCACCAAATGGCTGTTTAACGCTGGGATGACGGCATCAACATGTGGCCCAATGCTGTAGGAACATTCAAACGTCCTTTAGCAGGTGTTTAGGTATACAAAAAGTTTGTTTGGGTTACAGTCGGATTCATAAAAGTGTGAATAAAAAAATAAAAATTAAAAAATCTGAAAATCCCGTGAAAAATAAAATCATGATCTGTGGGATACACTACTTCATTACAAAATGAAAAAACGAGAATTGATGTCATCCCAAGGAGCTGCTTTAATACCTTGAGTAGTCATAAAACAACAGCTATACACTAAATTATTCATAGCAATTTCCTTCTTTTAGAGTCATTGTTGGTCATCTTGGGTTTAACACATTTCCGGTAGTAACATTTTGTTAGAATGTTTCAAGGCTATGAGTGGTTGTTTGCATAAATCGACGCACCTATATAGAAAACAGACGTTGTTAAAGATTTTTTTTATTGTAAATAATAATTAACAATAAAGTATTTTTTTATCTAATTGATAAAATATCAAAATGAAATTGGCGGTCATCTTGGGCGCCATCTTGAATTTCTCAAAGGGCCCAGGGTGAATTCTTGGGTACTTTCGGTATTCTGTAGTGGATAGTTTTCTGAACATATTCATGTTTCACTCATACAGCCCCTAATACTCTTGGCATATGGGTCGAACAAGTGTATTGCCTATATTGATCAGTACACCCGAGACGTTGAACTAAAGTTGCCTTAAGGTTGGGCCACCTTGTACGACGCTGGCCCAACATTAAGCCATGAATCAAGGCTTTGTGTTGGCTGAGTTCTTAACGGTTCAGTCTCACACCATAGAGCTACCACCCGGCAAACACTAGACGTTGGGCCAATGTTGGCACACTGTTGGGTCAGCGTCGTAGATGAACATTTCTCTTGTTTGCTGGATTTGCAAAAAATAATATCATATACCATAATATCATTATTATAAATAATAAGCGAAGATCAGGCGGAGATATCAGTCTATATTAAGTCTTCTAAAGGACTCCTGTGGCATATCGGTGATCATTACAGATGTATCAATCTTAAACCTTGCAGAGTTCTCGATGAACAGTTTATTCTTTACAGGCTCACTCATCATCTCTTTTAGCTGGGCATCTGAAAAAATTGAATTAAAAAACACTTCAAAAACATAACAAGCAGCAGTCCCAGTACTTTTGAATGCCTTGGGATAATTATGTAATTATGTAAGACATAAACATGCTTCACATACATAAATATTTATGTACTTATTGCATGCATGTAAAATATGTGTTTCTCATCCAGGAAAAAACCCGTCACAGAAAATGTTTACTTTTTTATATATGTTACAAGTTATTAGATGATAGTAGGCCTACTCATGTCCTATTATTTGTCATGATTATTTTTCAGATTTCACATAATCATAGAGTTTATATGGTGCGTCAAAGTAAGTACAATTCTGGGAATATCAATCCTTCTTAGTTTATATGATGTAATGTCAATTAATGAAATGATACAATTTTCAGTACTAACATTATATTAATTAGGATTGTGTTATTTTATTGATGGTCTTGCATATAGTGACACACACACACATATTATTGCATTTGTCAACGTATTCTTAACCCTTTCAGTTCGGGGACCTTCTTTATATGTCAGATTCTGACGTATAAAGACGGTCCCCGCGCTGAAAGAATTAAAATATTTCTATTCGCCGTAGACTCATAACAAAGGTATTCAAATGAATCAGAAAGAGCTAACTAAGACATTGATGATGATTTGAAAAACACCCTTTAGTCTCCATGGTTTGAACAAAAATACTTCAGCGCTGTAAGGGTTATTGTTCACTCACCCACTATGTCTTTCATTGTACCAGCAGATTGGTTCTCTTCCCCGTCTGGCATGTACTCCGCAGGCAACATATGTTGAGGAATAATCTTGTAGATCTCTTCCAGGCTATTGCCACTTAAATGCAACTAGAAAAAGGTGATATTTAACAACATGATGCACAAAAGATGTTTATGATTTCTAATGCTGTAATATTTCAATGATATCTTCCATTGATCAGCGAACTCGTCGCCTAATTTATCCGCAGATGAACTTATACAATATACTTTTGTTTTTGAAATACAATTTCAGAATTCCAAATAATGATTTATAAAGCGATGGATTAATAAAAACAGAAGTGTAACTTTAATTGTAACGCGAACGGTCATCTAATAAAGTATAAATAGCTGGAATAATTCTGACAAAATACGCCAAAAATAATTAAATTACCACATTAATATAAAATAATAATTTATAAAAACTAATAAGAAAACTTGTCCAACTCACCCTCTCCTTTGTTTTCTTCGGCATTAGAGGCTTAAGTAAGGTTACAAATGCTTCTACCACTGAACCATGGTTATAGATGTGAATGGCTTTCACCCTCATTGGAAATGATCCCTAGAAGTATACAGGGCCAGAAGTAAAAAAGTAACTATTACAGACTCGTGGAAAATGATGCACTGGTACAAATAGTCGACTTGAATTTGATGTAGGCCTATCTGTGTAACAGTATATTAAGCAACAAATCAGTTATATCGTTACAGAAAAAAAACTATGGCCAGTCGAGTTGTGATGTTTTGCCGCCAAAAATCACAGACAATGAGATAAAATGCCACAGTTAGCCACAATATATAGCATCAGCTTTACTTAATGGGGGTCTACATTGCATCAGCTATACCCTGAATTAAACACTGCTGGAATAATACCAGTAATTAAAATTACCAGATGATCAAATGTATTATAATGGCATTTACAAAGCAATATGAATTTAGAGCTAAATGCACGATGACCATTCACTAAACCGAACAAATCCTGATAAAACTATACATTATATCTAAATAAATACAATAAATACATGGTCATTTATCATCCAGTAGCCAGTGATTTTTTATGGATTTACAGGCATATACACAGGACAGATTTATATAATGTAAAAGTGCTGATACAGAATATACTAAAAAGAACATTTCAAATGTTATGGTGAATGATTCTGTTTTAGAGTATATAAGTTAAACAAGAACAGAAATTAAGGTAAATTTTGTAATTTTAATGTTCTTCACAACCCATCTAGATCCCAACGTTATAATATGCCCCACTATAGCTTCAGGTGTAATATGGAATTCAATAAAAATACGCTAATATATAGCTTTAAGAGTATACTTCTTAGCGTATTGTATGATTGATCCAATTTTGATAATTTTAGTTGACAAATTGGTCAAAGTGTCGGAGTGGGTCAAATGGCCAATATAGTGGGACCGTTAGGCCATAAACCTTGCACTTTGGGTTAAAAGCATGAAACTTGGCATACATAAAGAATGATCTATACTGAGCATTTTAAGATATAGAACACCTATATAAGTGCCCCCTGGCGGCCACAGGGTGCATTTTTTTTTTGGTCCAAACCGAGCCTTAAACTTGTTTGTTTTCAGAACAATGAGCAAATTTGGACGTTTTGTTTAGTATTCTTCTTACACTCAGATGACTATTCACCATATATTTGATAACTTTTATTAATAAAATATCGTAAATATAATAATTAGAAATGTACATAGAGTGCAATCTCAAAGTAAAATTTTGTTTAGTTTTGAAGGAATTTTTTCCTGGTTGTTGACTCAGTTTCATAGTCAAGATGTCTATGTATTTTAGTGACATAGCACTTCTTAATATTGTTGGAATCATATAACTATTATGCAGTTATTGAAAACACATTCTTTTTTCGAAGCGAAATACCGATGTAGATCTTTCTGAGTGGTGTAATAAAAAGAACAGCCTAAACTATTCAAAAAAATAGATCATGGTGCTTCAGTTCTAGTTGTGTGCATTGAATATTATAGAGGCTATGAGGGTAGGACATTTTTCAAGAATATGTGGAATCACTGCTATGCCTTATCTCCTGGTTCCCCCCTTGATCGTGCGCATAATGCGTAGTAGTAATCCAGTACACATAGGATACATAGTTTTGTTGCCACGCAACCTTTGCTGCATAAAGAATTTTGTGAAGAATACTCTGTAGCCCACAAAACACATCACCCACTTTCTGCCATTGCCCTTGATCAGGCCCATGAGCAGTTCTAATTTTGTTAAAAAAAGATGGAGGTGTCGGTGCTTTGGCAAAAAAACCAGCTGCTTTGAAATGCTGGGTGATCAATGATCAACCTTCGACTTAAATGCTGCCCCGATAGCAGAGTTTGAAGATGTTAACCAAACATCACCCCATCTAAAGCATCATGAACAACAGGGGAGTCTCAAATGATATTTAAAAATCGATAATGGTTCTTGTACATGCCTTTGAATATATAGGGAATCCATTTGAGGAAGTCAGTGGACATGTTGGGGAGCTGCTGACATTAGACGTCAAATAAAAAATGAATGATGATGTTGAACAAAATAGAGAATATTGTGAAAACAGGTCAACAACAGTATAATATACTTGTTAATGAAAAGTTTGTTGAGAAAAAGCTCATCTATGATCCCATCTAACAAAAATAAACGGTATTAAACGCAAGGGAACATATGAAGTGACATATAACTGAAGGATGACTGTAGGCCCGACATTGTTTTATTGCTTATATGCCATTGTGTTATATGGAGCTGTTATAGTTCAGCTGTTCCCACTACTGTATAAGTAGTATATAACTAACTGTCATATTTTCAAAACTAGTATACTCTCATGTTGCTGAGATTGAAGACATAATCACAATCATTGAAAGAGAAAAGCTGTTAAAAATATCCAGGTCCTACCTAGTCGTGCTGGCGGAGGCTGTCACAAGACTGGCCCTGATAGGAAGCCAGTATAGAGGACACTTCATCAAACTCAAAAGGCATGATGAGATTAAGCCCTGCAGCTGTAAAAAAGTCTGAAGAGGACAGTTAATCCTAGATAGCGTACCCTTCCATAATAACAAACATTCAAAGATGACTGGATTAAATTGTATATGCTATTTTATCCGTATGAGACACAAGACTGTATTAGGCGTTTCGACGTTGTATTCATTCAGTCCAACAGCTACATCTACATTAACACAGCACAATGCTAAAGTGATTTTAAAAGGCTCTTCGTGGCACATTGTCACAATCAATTAATTAGGTTAGCCAATCTGATACAGGCCAGCCCATAAGGCTGATCCTCATAAACTGCTGTAAGATCATATTGGCTGTCAGAACACATGAATCTAATCACAGATGTTATGATGCACAAAGCAGATAGCATTAAGAACAGCAGAATCGGGGCCCTATGATGGCAAGGCGCATGTCATAGCATATATTCTTGACCCAGCACTCTGCTGAACATCATGCCCTCACCCACAGACCAACAACTCAGCCAGGAGATGTATGCTTAACACCCTTCACGTTCAATTCAGGTTTTATCCGGCCATATCCAAACACATTTAACTAGTAATACGGAACTGCAGCTATTGGCATTGATTACATACTGGGTAATGTAATCCGCTATGAATTAATGACCACTTGTTTTAACAAGAACTGTGCAAATGTTACAATAGCAATTTGAGGTGCACAGTATAGTGCGAGTGTCACGGGAGCTGTTACAAAGAAAAAAGATTAAGGTAATACTTTGATAATATAGCAAACACAAGGTAACAATAATTTTTTGCACTGGCATGTACGTAATAGACAATAGAAACTAATCTTGCAGATCCGAGCAGACGATATAAACATTATACATTTAAAGTAGTTGTTTGCTTTTTTCAATTGCATATCAACTGCATATATTAGATGTAAATTAAAATACATTTGTAGTTATTTTTTATGAAAATATACATCATTATAAACATAACTGGTGCATTATTGTAACATAAAACAAAGGAGTTGGCCATTTTCCACTAAAAAATTTGGGGGGTACGTTTGCCCTTATTACTCCACAGATGACCGACAAAGGTGTTCCTTATCAGAAAATGATCCACGATACCACTGACCACTCAGTAAAAAATCCATGCTTTTAACCCAAAGTGCAAGGTTCGACCCTAAATGAACACTTAACAGTCCCACTAATACAATTAAAGGCCTGGGGAAGTTTTCAGAACCAGGCCTACTCTACACAAAACAATTATTTCTTCCATATTTAATAACTAAAGTATAAAGAATCTGAGCGAATGTTTTAGCTCACTGGTAGCATTTTTTACGTCATGGCGTGACATATGCCTGTCTGGTTTAACCCTTTCAAGCCTGAATTTACAATTGTCATCTTCATCCACTACAAGCGTCGAATTGCTGTCGAAATTTTCGACTTGTAGTGGATCAAGATGACTGGAAGTGGGTGATAAATTTAAAAAAATTACCATGTATTCGTAGAACAGTTTCATTGACATTTGCCTTCTAAAACCCTTAGTTGTGAGAAAATAAAGGTTGTTTTTAATCATGTAAAATGATGCTTTAATGCATCGTGAGGGCTTAAAGGGTTGATACATGTACATATATCACTGTGTACAGGTAGCTGCTGTTGTACAAAACATTTTCTAATATTTTGATCTTAGTCAACACGAAACTAGTGGAACGTTGCCGACATGTTGAGCTAACACTACAAATTCTGGCCATCACTGTGCCGGCTCCTGACCAATGTCATACATTACAAGCCTTCATTTAGAACCATGTAGGCCTACAAACATGCAAATGTGACACGTTGATCGGGTACCACCCAATGTTGGACCAGCACCACAGACCTTTACATGAGATTTGCTGCTAGGTGCACGTTGTTTGTGACGTCATGGAATGCAAATCCGGCGAGCCCATATAATATTGGAGGACTATTTTAAACAGTTGATGAAAACTACAGAATAGGTCATTTACTTCGGTTATTTCGTGGAACCAAAATCACGTCATTATGCCTTTGAGACATACCAGTACTGTTCCACACATAACATACTCACGTGCATAAGTTTTAGAAAATTGATTGAGTGTTCGATAGAATAGAAATTCTGATGTTTTATCCCAAAACCAGTCCCGTCAAATATCACTTGTATTCCGTTGACTTGTACGTTTTCATCTGCGAGTGCGTGTGACAACAATCCAAAATTGATGATTCCTAGTGTGTGAACGTCATAGACCTTGCTACTTGTATCCATCAGCCCTATAAATAATATAATTATATAATATATAGGCATCGGGAGAAGCTGGGTTTCCTGCAATAATTAGACGTTTTGGGGAGGGATGTATAGATGTTTAAGGTATCCATCAGCCCTGTAAATAATATAATTATATAATATATAGACATCGGGAGAAGCTGGGTTTCCTGCAACAATTAGACGTTTTGGGGAGGGATGTATAGATGTTTAAGGTATCCATCAGCCCTGTGAATAATATAATTATATAATATATAGACATCGGGAGAAGCTGGGTTTCCTGCAACAATTAGACGTTTTGGGGAGGGATGTATAGATGTTTAAGGTATCCATCAGCCCTGTAAATAATATAATTATATAATATATAGACATCGGGAGAAGCTGGGTTTCCTGCAATAATTAGACGTTTTGGGGAGGGATGCATAGATGTTTAAGATATCCATCAGCCCTTATGTATAAACTTATTAATCTAGGAATGGATAAACGGCTGTGGTCCGTTATATATGATAGCTACAATGGGTTCAAATGTTCTGTTCAAATGTTGGATAGCTGGAGGCCTATCCAATTGGTTTTGTCCCCAACAGGGAGTACATCAAGGTGATGTCATGTCTATGTACCTTTTTTGCATATACAACAATGACTTGTTAAATGAACTGGTTAGCATAGCCTGTCCTATTTCTATTGCTCATACAATACTTACATGTCCAGCCTTTGCTGATGATATCGCTGTTGCTGCCAAGTCAGAATCTACTTTACAATATATAGTTGACGAGGCTGTTGAACACAGTATTAAATGGAGATATAGTTTTAATTTGGACAAAATTCGAATACTTGTTTTCTGTAAAAATAACAGAGTGCGTATTGTTAATATCACAATAAGAAACCAGTTACTAAAACAGGTTGACAGTCACCTTCATGTAGGTATCCCACTATGCAGCACAAAAAACAGGTTGACAGTCACCTTCATGTAGGTATCCCACTATGCAGCACAAAAAAAAACAGATAAAGACTTTTGTAATGAAAGGATCACCTGTCACAAAAAGCTTGTACATATGATTTTAAGTATTGGTAGCAGTACTGGTGGTATTAATCCTATCAGTGGTAGTAAACTGTACTGGGCTGTGGCAGTGCCTAAATTACTATACGGGTGTGAGGTGTGGTCAATGAGTGAACAGAGTGTATTAATGATGGAGCAGGCTTGTAGGATCCTGACATCGCTCAATTAATGTGGCGTTTATCCCCAGACTCCTGGACGCGGGGGGACGGGGATGACCGCCTCGTTTCCATACCGTGGTGACGTGCGCACATAGAGCGATGTGTGCGGCTTTGGTATTATTCCCGCACTTCAGGCGTTACACTCAGCGACTACGGACGTGCCGTAGCTCGCTCTCGCTAAGTCATTAGAGACGTGCCGTGCGCGGATGGTTGTGCTTTGCTGTTATCGCATGTTAATCAAATAAACATGACAAGAGAGAAGAGAGTTTTCTGACTTGTTTGAAACCGTCGACCAGACGGAGGAGGAGGAAGTTTGAGTTTTGATGGTGAGATTGGGCGGAGTCCCTCGTCGGCCGTTGTGGCCCCATAATGGCACTCCCGGCGTAGGCCCATCACGCCAGACTGGTGACCCCGACGTGATCGTCTACGCAACAGTGTTTTCACCTAGACGCCAGTTGAAAACCGCTGTTTTCAAGGATAGTTTTCATTAATTTTAAGGGATTTTTTGAAAAAAATCAATAGCATTTTTTTCATAAGGTACGTGAAAGCTGTAGGTCAAAATATATATATGCCAGTTTAAATTAGTCAGAAAGTGTTATCAGACGAGAAGCACGTTTCTTTACGTCGAAAACGGCGAAAATTTCTAAACTTTTGGTCGAAATCCCACGTGTTTGGCGCCTTTTCAAGATGGCGGCCTTGCCGGTTTCTCTAGAAGAATCCAGAAAATTATTCTCATAGACATAGTCTATCATTTTTTTATTGTAAGAGTTTGTTTAATGCCTTCATCCTATTAATGCCACTGTAGGCGAGTAGGAAGTGGGTATTTTCTGTAACTCAATTTTTATCGTTGATTACCATAATTGGGTAGCTCGATTTTAAAGTCCATAGACGAAATCTCGTCATTTTTTTCCCGATTTTTTTCTACAAATCGACAGAAATTTTAAATATCGCTTCGACTCGGGTAACCTTTAATATGTTTAGGGCCAAAATAAATTGTTTCCCTAAATGAATGTCAATAAACGGTCTTATTTGGTCTGTTTAAAAATATTCCCAGGACCGTAGGTCAATATTTTGTACTATTATCATATGTTATTTCAGAGAATGCTGAATATTGTACTTGTATTTGGTAGGTGTGCGCCATCTTGGACGCTGGTTTCCCTAACTTAGCTCTTCGCTTCGTTCCCCCCTAACCGGCATGCATCGGGACAGTGAACCTGTGTCGCCTCATCACATTAGCATAAAATAAGCCGCCATTTTGATTTGGTGGAGATCATTTGTCACGTGTTCCAAATTTTACACGGAATGATTGTAATAAAAAAAATTTAAATTGCTTATAAATCTTCTTTTTCAAAACGATTGAGGGAGAAGATGTGTAAATAAGTTGTTTCGAAAACGAAATTCTGCCACTAACTGTGCGAGACTTTTTGTTCACTTCGAAACGCCTTTCGGTGTTTGTAATCGTGCTAGGCTATTTAGCGCCTTATTTGGGCACGCAGTAGCTGATGAATATGCTAATGTGAGGCGAGACGGGGATGCTGACTGTATACTATGTACGTACCGCTCAAAGCTTACCGTCACAGACTATAAGCCACATGCTGCCTGCCGCACAGGCTGTGCGCACCGACAATACACCACACACACACCCACCACAGACGACATAAAAACAACCGCACCGAGCACAGTCGGTTTATACGTCAACCAATGAATCGATGCGAGCGATTGATTCGGACGTTTATGAGAGTGATTCGGTGATGAACGTACCATTATAAAAAAAAAACGTGGAATGTTCATCACAGATATCATTTTTCAGCGAAATGATATACTTTATCATTTATCAGCATAGACTACTGTCAGTCACGTTTTAGATATTATTCTTAAATCATAAATGTCACTGTTTTTCTTCGCAGTCACATTTAGTCTATCAGTTTGAGAACGAAACATTCTCACGATAGTTATTTCTGAAGTGTAATTTTTTTATAAATACAGAAATATTCGATTTGCAGTTGCGCTATTGCGAAACATTGCAAATATTTGAATGTGTTTTTCGACTTGTGTGAATTTTTTATTTTTTTCACCCAGGTCGATTTACAAAATACTATTGTCCTAGCTTAGCATAGCTTATCACAGTTGTATCTGGCATATTGTTTTTATGTACCACTGCGACCTACGGTTTTTACGGTACCATTTTGCATGTGTGTGACTCAGTGAAAACGTTTTATGTCTCATCTAGACCTCCAGTTTTCACTTTAATCAATACATACCTTTTGTGAATTTGTGAACAGCACTTAGGTGAAACTTCAACGACGCATATTTTTTCAACTAATCTGCAACCCCCGTTTCTCGCACCATGCGACATAGCATGAACATTTTCCACAGTCTACACTTCTAAGCTTCAACATATTACAGACATTTTTCATCTGATTTTCACGGCATTGCACAACCTGTCCGCGCACGGCGCGTCAAAAATAGTTGGCATGTGTTAATACGACATGCCATTTTAAACACATTTGGGATAGACGCAGAGCCAATAGGCCAGCTATCTCAGATGCTTGATTAGTTAAATAATTTTACAAACACTACTTCATAATGTCAAAGCAGTACGACAGTGAAGGCTTCATGTCAACGCCTCTAGAAGGTTCGGGTGCTAGACCTAAAGATAACTATCATCCCGACAGTAAGGACAATAAGGTTCGATTCCGAGAGGCGGACGAGGAATATCAACGCCTCAAAGCTGATTTCGCTCGAATTGCTCGAGCTAGACGTCTGAATTCCCACTCGAGGAGCGACTCCTCAAGGAGTTCTTCACCGCTTGGTAGACAGCCGCAGAAACGTGCTACGAACTTACCAAAGTTTAGAATTGCAACTTTCTACGCCTCAGATGTGGAGCTCTGGTTCAATCAAATCGAGACTCAATTCGCTCTCCACCAGATCGATGATGATGACGAGAGGTACAGCCTAACCTGCGCCGCACTTTCGGGCGAGATTGCATCGGACGTGAGGGACGTGCTGCTGCAGCCTTTCAGGTCCAACAAATATGACAGCCTGAAAGCAATTTTAATTGAGAGGCGAGGATTGACAACACCTGAAAGGGTCAACAAAGTTATCTCTGGCGAGAAGATTGGAAATGATATTCCCTCGCGTTTCCTGCGGCGTCTGCAGAAGACTGCAGGTTTCGGCACCAAAGCTGTGTTGGGAAAGGCTGTAATTCGGCAACCGTTCATACGACAGATGCTCGCTTCCATCAGAGCCCATTTGGCGACTCAACCCGACAGTGCCACCCTCGAAAGTTTGGCCGTTTTGGCCGACAGGGCACTGGCAGCAGAAGAGGACGTCGAAGAGATAAGCCGGGGGTCGCAGAGATCAAAGTCGAAGAAACCAACAAACTAGTTGGTTTGTTAGAGGATCTGTCCAAACGCATCAAGAGATTAGAAACAGTAACAACATCGGAGAGGAAACGAAATAAAGGACGTGGACGAGCAAATAACTACGCTCACGCGCCTGCATTTGCCCCTAATGTACAGGCCTCAGGTTTCGTTAGTAACCAACCTGGTCAGTATAGAAACGCTAAAGATAATGCTCGACCTTTCGCTCCGCCGACGAATTTGCAACCACTTGCTCGACCTTTCGTTCCGCCGCCGAACCCACAGAGAAATGACGCCGCTAAGACTTTAGATTCGGCTGATGCACCTGTCTGCTATTTTCACCAGACTTTCGGTGATAAGGCACGCACGTGCAGGAGCCCCTGCGCTTTTTCTTTAAGCTGCTAAGCCAGAGCAAGATAGCGACTCTTGCATCTGGCGGTATAACTGAGACGCGACATGACTCCGCGGACGCTAGTTCTCCAAAGTTATCTCACTCTAAGTTATTATATGTCGCAGATAAAGGACATAAATGCAGATATTTAATCGACATGGGCGCAGCTGTCAGTGTTTTGCCGAAATCTTGCGCTAACGGGATTTCGGGCGCTGGCAGTCTCCCCCTGGTGGCAGCTAATAATAGTACTATAAACACTTACGGCAATTGTAAACGCGTCGTCGATGTCGGCTTAAAGCGCGAATATCCGTGGACGTTCATAGTGGCAGATGTGCAGCAACCCATAATCGGGGCTGATTTTTTAATCCACTACAATTTGCTCGTAGACTTGAGAAGCAGATGTCTTCGAGACATGCGTACAGGCCTAGCCATTGCCGCTTCATTATCTTCGATTAAACCTCTGTCATTGAACAGAGTTGATACCGTTCAAAATGAATACACAAAACTCCTCGGCCAGTTCCCGGAACTGACACGCCCTACGACAAAGGGTGAGCCCGTCAAACACGGCATAACTCACAAGATTGTGACTAAAGGTCACCCGGTTTTTGCTCGACCACGACGTTTGGCACCCGATAAGCTGGTTACCGCCAAACGTGAGTTTGACGATATGATTAAATTAGGGGTCATTGAGCCCAGCGACAGTGAGTGGTCCTCAGCGCTTCACATGGTGCCAAAGAAAAACGGCGATTGGAGACCATGCGGGGACTACCGTAGTTTGAATGCACAGACCGTACCGGACTGTTATCCGATTCCTCATATTCAAGATTTCACGCAGCGGTTAGCCGGATCGAAATTTTTTTCGAAGATCGACTTAGTCAGGGCTTATTACCAAATTCCGGTGGAACCGTCCGACGTACACAAGACTGCTGTTACCACACCTTTTGGCTTGTTTAATTTCACTAGAACACCATTTGGTCTACGAAATTCCGGTCAAACGTTTAAGCGATTTATAGACCACGTGACACGCGGACTTGATTTCGTTTTTGTTTATTTGGATGACCTACTGGTAACCAGCCCAGATCATAAAACGCATAAGAAACATCTACGAATTCTTTTTGCTCGACTATCGGAGTACGGAATCATCATTGGTCCTGAAAAGTGTCAGTTCGGAACATCTGAATTAAGTTTCTTAGGTCACCACGTTTGCGCCGAAGGCATTTCGCCGTTACCCAGCGCCGTTGACGCGATCGTTAATTTCGTTAAACCCGAAAAGCAACGAGCATTGCGTAGATATCTGGGCATGGTGAATTATTACCACTGTTTCATACCGCATTGCGCCGCGAAGCTGACGCCACTCAATAATCTACTGACTTCTGCCAATGAAGGCCATACCAGACTGTCACCGAAATCAAATTTCGATTTGAAGTGGAATAAAGACGCAGAGTCAGCATTTTCTGAGTCAAAACAGATATTGGCAAACGCTACGCTTCTGGTGCACCCAGATTCTACGGCCCAGCTTAACATCACGTGTGGCGCTAGTGATGTCGCCGTCGGTGGCGTTTTGCAGCAATTTTTGAACGGTATGTGGCAGCCGCTTTCGTTTTTCAGCAAGAAGCTGAACCCAGCAGAGACACGCTACAGCGGTATACGCTACAATTAAACATTTCAGACACAATTTGGAAGGACGAAATTTTTTCGTTAATACAGATCATAAACCGTTGACATTCGTAATGTCATCCGTGACTGAGCGCGCATCCCTACGACAAACACGTCATTTAGCAGCACGCGCCCTACAGAGTCAGAGTGCTGAACCTCGCTCCATAGCCCGTAAATTGACTGTTCATGTTTTTATGCAAATGTATATAGATAAAGATATTTCTACATATGAGGGACCCATTGCTGTTTTATATAAAACTTGTAAGAAATATAATCTAATGGATATCGTGTACAATGAATTATTTTTTAGTGCAACTCCCATGTCATCTACACGTTGGAAAAAATGTGTTTATAACTCTGTAAGTCAACAGCATATTGCGCGTTGGAATATGTCCCGCATAATGTACACAAGTTTATATTTGTTTAACAAATGTGTGAAATCTGTGAACTGTTTATGGATTTGGAAGGTTGCAAAACGTAATCAGGCTTTTTTAAGTAAATGTAAAACTGTTGCTAGGATTTAAATCGGTAGCGGATGTATCTTTTATAGTTTTTCAGGTGATAATGTCCGACATTTACAAATATGCTCTCTGTGCGATTCTTATGACAGATTAACTGTTGTTCACGCGTTGTTGAGCTGTGCGAGTCTCGAACCTCTTAGAAGTGTCAGCTGGGCCGCCGCTACTCAGTCTATGCCCGGTCCCCTGGCTGAGTCGTTAGGCTCGCTTTGTGATAATGAGAAAATGATTATGTTATTGAGCGGATTTAATTGTCCTTACATTACAGAGTGGCAGGTTATATATGAGGACATTATCACTTTTCTTGCCACAATGTACACCAAGTTCAAGGCGAATTTAGATCGACTGTGATTTTCCACGAGCTGTTCACAATACCTTGAAATGTCACAGTAATCATACGAATTTGAGCCATTTTGGGATTAGAGTTGAACCCACCCCGGCCGGCCCAGTGCGTTGGCCCTGTGTTGATCTGATCTTGGGCCAACGTCGTAGACGCTGGACCAGCATTGGATCGACATGGGACCGACGTATTGTGCCGGCTGGGTGGTTTCAGGCGGTGTACCAGCCTTGTGCCAATTTCGGCTGTACTTTTTCGTTTGTACTTTTATAAACACATGCTGCAATGTTTCACCCTCTGTACATAATGTTAATAATGTGTGTATTTGGTACGTTTTTCAATAGAAGTTCTGACGCATTTATGTAATGTCAAATAAAAAAAGAAGATTTATTAACATTTATAACACATGTACTTCAATATGGAGGTGAATAAAGACATATATATATATAGGCCTGTAAATAATATAATTATATAATATATAGACATCGGGAGAAGCTGGGTTCCCTGCAATAATTAGACGTTTTGGGGAGGGATGTATAGATGTTTAAGGTATCCATCAGCCCTGTGAATAATATAATTATATAATATATAGACATCGGGAGAAGCTGGGTTCCCTGCAACAATTAGACGTTTTGGGGAGGGATGTATAGATGTTTAAGGTATCCATCAGCCCTGTAAATAATATAATTATATAATATATAGGCATCGGGAGAAGCTGGGTTTCCTGCAATAATTAGACGTTTTTGGGAGGGATGTATAGATGTTTAAGGTATCCATCAGCCCTGTAAATAATATAATTATATAAAATATAGACATCGGGAGAAGCTGGGTTTCCTGCAATAATTAGACGTTTTGGGGAGGGATGTATAGATGTTTAAGGTATCCATCAGCCCTGTAAATAATATAATTATATAATATACAGGCATCGGGAGAAGCTGGGTTTCCTGCAATAATTAGACGTTTTGGGGAGGGATGTATAGATGTTTAAGGTATCCATCAGCCCTGTAAATAATATAATTATATAATATATAGACATCGGGAGAAGCTGGGTTTCCTGCAATAATTAGACGTTTTGGGGAGGGATGTATAGATGTTTAAGGTATCCATCAGCCCTGTAAATAATATAATTATATAATATACAGGCATCGGGAGAAGCTGGGTTTCCTGCAACAATTAGACGTTTTGGGGAGGGATGTATAGATGTTTAAGGTATCCATCAGCCCTGTAAATAATATAATTATATAATATATAGACATCGGGAGAAGCTGGGTTTCCTGCAATAATTAGACGTTTTGGGGAGGGATGTATAGATGTTTAAGGTATCCATCAGCCCTGTAAATAATATAATTATATAATATACAGGCATCGGGAGAAGCTGGGTTTCCTGCAATAATTAGACGTTTTGGAGAGGGGCGTAGTATAGATGTTTAAGGATTGGTAGCATACATAGAGACTAAAGAGGGGATGGCCTAACTATGTGAATAATTGTACTCGTTTGTAAGCAATATCCCTGATGGGCCACTACTTTTGTCTTAGAAATACAATTTTTCTTGTAGTAAACAATATTTGCATAGAATTTACCTGTATTTTTTCTTTCGACTATTTCGATTGCTGACATTTATATTACATCAACTGTTCTGAATACTGATCAATATTAGGTCAATTATTCTAATTACTGATGTATCATAATATCAAGTCAACTATTGTGATCACTGATATCTATTACTCTTGATAATATAACTATCCAACCAAACACCTCTATACATGCATCTACAATAATTATTTCTTTTAAAATTTTATGAAATAAACATACAAAACCAATAAAAACGGATTTTTTTTATCATACTGTAAACCGCTTACGATGAAGTTGTAGAGATATGGCTGCTAAAACAACAAGAAACACTAACCTGGATTCTGGTAAAGAACTCGACTTCCATCCGGTAAACAGCCAGGTAACATGAAAGCACATCTGAAACAGATCAAGGAGTTTATCAGATACAATTCACTTGTCAAGTGTCGTATTGCGAAAATACATTACAAGCTACTGACCAATAATTCAACATAATTTTATAATTATTTTTTCTCTCTCAATATTTCCCAGATATAATGCCATTTGTTTAAAAGCAAATTCAGCTCCCTTTCAAAAGGAAAATGGTAGGTCAGTCCAGTCCAAGTCCAGGATGGCAATATAATAGTGTCCGTCATTCAGTAACGATAGTTACGTTTGTATAATTATATTGGAGCCTATGGTCGATAATATGTGAAATTGAAAGACGGAGAAACACTCTTACCAACAAAAGAGCATGAAGAGTATTTCAAAATCTAGTAGTAATGACGAGTCTACAGCTAAGTATCGAACTAAAGTGTCGTCGAACCAGCAACTATTAAACAACAATACAAACCAATTGATGTCACTATATTCATCGGTATGACTAGGGATAATCATACTCAAATCTGTCGCTGCCCAAAATACGGTGGTTGCCTAAAAAAAAACGTTTTTTTATAATCAAAAATGAAATGAATCGGGCTTTAGGCCACCTTTGTGCACATATAGGCTAAACTGGGCCAGGAGAACCTCCTGAGGATGGTGAGATGATTGAGATGACACTGTCCTCCAGACACAGGATTCGAAATTCGAGCCCTGGCGGTCTGAGGCCGAGCACGCTACCTCTCGGTCACGGAGGCTCCCCACAATACTAACTTTCACACGTGGATGGGGAAGAAACATTTTTGTTTCTTTCAAACCGCCGAGACCGGGAACCGAACCCCGAACTCTGGCGTGAAAGGCAGCGGTGCTAACCACTACCCTAGGGCCCCCGCCCATTTTAAAATCAGCCTTGCAAATCTTCGTTCTGTGAGAATTCGCATCCAGAGCCGTTAGGATATATGATATACAAAATTTTATCAACGTAATATAACGAAACTGTGGGATGGCGGAATTTGTATGAACTAATTGCCGAAGGACATGATCATTTTAAAATTGTATTAATGCTGTTTCTATGCGATGTCTAGCCCTATTGGAAAACTAATTTTTTGTTTCAAATGGTTTCTATCCAGACGATCAATCATTTTATTGCATTTTTTTCACTCGTCAACATCTGAAATAAAAGGCAGGGTTAGTACGTAACTGCTAATTCCAGAGTATTGGGTACATAATTTGGTTTACACGACTAGATCGTTTTGTCTACCTCTTCTGCAGAGACTATTGTTACAGATAAGCTGGGTATTTGTGTAATTACTCAACTGGAAAACTCCCAAAACTCAATTAAATTCTCTGTCACACGAATCGTTGTCTGAAACATTTGACAACTGTAGTTAACCAACGCTATGAGTTTTGTCGGGGGACTGCTATTAAATATATCGTTATCTATAACATTAATTTTGACAACTGTCGTTGTCTGTGACATTTGTCGGGGCTCTGGTGGCAGTTTATTTCTAAATATAAGGACATAGGTGGCCGAATAACAAGGGCGAAATCGTCGATATCTCTTCCAATGTTAAATCATTTTATATAGAACAGTAACATCTTGCAATACATGACAATGTCTTGAGATTTTTTACAGCATACCCTGTCTTAAACAGTAATTGTACTTCTGGTCTAGTAAAGTCATTTTCCTGCAGCCATGCTGGAACCGCCGCCTTCATTGTCAGAAATTTTGTAATCAGCTTTCTTGCTTTTAGCTGGCTGAATTTTGCAGCTCGTAAAGTCCTCAAAAGCCACATCGTTTCTGCAACAATTGAGGTATTATTACATTAAGAAATCTGCTTATTCTTGATCCGATACATACAAGATTAATATGGACATACGCAATATACTTAAAAAGAATAACTTGTATCAGAGGTATAGCATCAAATCACTTCATAATAATAACAGCTACAGCTGTGGAGTTAGATAAACCAAGTCTGCATATCATGTCCTCAACATCATGTCGCCCAAACTGATATGATCATCATAATGGATTAAAAGTACGAAGTTGATAGTTTGCCGACGATAACTTTTTATTATTTTCTACGAATTAATTAGAATATATATTTGGATTTTATTGCCGACAGCGTGTGTTGATCCGACATTGGGAAATGGTGTAAGAGAGTTTAATAGCATTGGTGAGAATTCTGTGCAATTGTGTATAGGCTTACAAATCCATGTCCACCCTCTAAGCAGGGATGCTCCATTTGAACAGGGAAACATTGACCAAATGTCGATACTAAGTCTGCGACGTCGGCCCAAACTCTCCACATTGGGTCAACGTCTCGTGTTTGCTGGGATGTGTTTAACATACATGTAACCTGTTCCAAACCTTAGATATCCGTGATCAGTTTGTACATTTCCGTCACGCTTTAAAGGAGAGTCGTCCCATAAACTAAGTAGAATAGAATAGAATAATGTACTGGACCCAAATTACTAACTGAAAATAAGGAACGCCTGAAAATCAAACGCCCTAACCATAATATATGACGCTAGCAGTATATAATACATCATCAGGCATACATTTTTATTCATTTCCGCTAGGTTTTCTTTCTGGTTATCAAACACACACGAGATTTCACGTCGAAACCAAGCGATACCTTTACGTACCATTTTAAATATAAAATAGACTATGAAGAATTAGAAGTGAGCAAAATGTGTAACCAAAATGTGGGATGTTTCTATATTTTTATTTAGATAGAAAACTGAAACATTTGTTTGTTCATGTACTAAACAATTAAATCTCATTATAGTATAGTACTATATAATAGCAAATTATTTAAAGTATAAAACGTTTCATCAATAGTATTATATTGAAAACACATGTTTTCCGTGTATAAGGTACTGGATTCAGCAGCAAAGCCCAGACTACTTCAGACTTGTAAAAAGCCGACACTAGAAATATAACTGCAAATATAGATAACCCGGTCTGCACGAACAAATCACTTCCAAACCTGGAAAACACAAGTTTGGCTTGGGAAGGACTTGGGAGCGGGTTGTCTGAGAACGGCTTGAGAATGAGGTGTGCAAACCAAATAATTATGATGAAAAATTCCATTTAAAGTCCGAGTCAAGAATGAGGTCCGTGAAGTTAGTTACTTATTCCTTATTCCCGTTTCCTTATTCAAAAAATTTATACTAAAAGTCGTGGATCATCAAAATTAAGATACAGGTGCCTGGCGCCCACCCATCCAAGGTCATTCCCACCGTGACCTTGACCTTGAGATCCCAAGGTCATACAGAAAAATAAGGTCAAAAATCGAGGGTAGCCAGAAATTAAAACTAAAAGTCGTGGATCATCAAAATTAAGGTACAGCTACCTGGCGCCTACCCATCCAAGGTTATTCCCACCGTGACCTTGACCCTGAGATCTCAAGGTCATACAGAAAAATGAGGTCAAAAATCGATGGTAGCCAGAAATTAAAACTAAAAGTCGTGGAAAAGCAAAATTAAGATACAGGTGCCTGGCGCCCACCCATTCAAGCTCATTCCCACCGTGACCTTGACCCTGAGATCCCAAGGTCATATAGGAAAATTGGGTCAAAAATCGAGGGTAGCCAGAAATTAGAACTAAAAGTCGTGGATCATCAAAATTAAGATACAGGTGCCTGGCGCCCACCCATCCAAGGTCATTCCCACCGTGACCTTGACCCTGAGATCCCAAGGTCATACAGAAAAATGATGTCAAAAATCGAGGGTGGCCAGAAATTAAAACTAAAAGTCGTGGATCATCAAAATTAAGGTAAAGGTGCCTGGCGCCCACCCATCCAAGGTTATTCCCACCGTGACCTTGACCCTGAGATCTCAAGGTCATACAGAAAAATGAGGTCAAAAATCGATGGTAGCCAGAAATTAAAACTAAAAGTCGTGGAAAATCAAAATTAAAATACAGGTGCCTGGCGCCCACCCATCCAAGGTCATTCCCACCGTGACCTTGACCCTGAGATCCCAAGGTCATACAGAAAAATGAGGTCAAAAATCGAGGGTAGCCAGAAATTAAAACTAAAAGTCGTGGATCATCAAAATTAAAGTACAGGTGCCTGGCGCCCACCCGTCCAAGGTTATTCCCACCGTGACCTTGACCCTGAGATCCCAAGGTCATAGAGAAAAATTGGGTCAAAAATCGAGGGTAGCCAGAAATTGAAACTAAAAGTCGTGGATCATCAAAATTAAGGTAAAGGTGCCTGGCGCCCACCCATCCAAGGTTATTCCCACCGTGACCTTGACCCTGAGATCTCAAGGTCATACAGAAAAATGAGGTCAAAAATCGATGGTAGCCAGAAATTAAAACTAAAAGTCGTGGAAAATCAAAATTAAAATACAGGTGCCTGGCGCCCACCCATCCAAGGTCATTCCCACCGTGACCTTGACCCTGAGATCCCAAGGTCATACAGAAAAATGAGGTCAAAAATCGAGGGTAGCCAGAAATTAAAACTAAAAGTCGTGGATCATCAAAATTAAAGTACAGGTGCCTGGCGCCCACCCGTCCAAGGTTATTCCCACCGTGACCTTGACCCTGAGATCCCAAGGTCATAGAGAAAAATTGGGTCAAAAATCGAGGGTAGCCAGAAATTGAAACTAAAAGTCGTGGATCATCAAAATTAAGGTACAGGTGCCTGGCGCCCACCCATCCAAGGTCATACCTACCGTGACCTTGACCCTGAGATCTCAAGGTCATACAGAAAAATGAGGTCAAAAATCGATGGTAGCCAGAAATTAAAACTAAAAGTCGTGGAAAATTAAAATTAAAATACAGGTGCCTGGCGCCCACCCATTCAAGCTCATTCCCACCGTGACCTTGACCCTGAGATCCCAAGGTCATATAGAAAAATGTGGTCATAAAAAATCGAGGGTAACCAGAAATTAGAACTAAAAGTCGTGGATCATCAAAATTAAGATATAGGTGCCTGGCGCCCACCCATCCAAGGTCATTCCCACCGTGACCTTCACCCTGAGATCCCAAGGTCATACAGAAAAATGAGGTCAAAAATCGAGGGTAGCCAGAAATTAAAACTAAAAGTCGTGGATCATCAAAATTAAGGTACAGGTGCCTGGCGCCCACCCATCCAAGGTTATTCCCACCGTGACCTTGACCCTGAGATCTCAAGGTCATACAGAAAAATGAGGTCAAAAATCGATGGTAGCCAGAAATTAAAACTAAAAGTTGTGGAAAAGCAAAATTAAGATACAGGTGCCTGGCGCCCACCCATCCAAGGTCATTCCCACCGTGAACTTGACCCTGAGATCCCAAGGTCATAGAGAAAAATTGGGTCAAAAATCGAGGGTAGCCAGAAATTAAAACTAAAAGTCGCTGAAAATCAAAATTAAGATACAGGTGCCTGGCGCCCACCCATCCAAGGTCATTCCCACCGTGACCTTGACCCTGAGATCCCAAGGTCATACAGAAAAATGAGGTCAAATATCGAGGGTAGCCAGAAATTAAAACTAAAAGTCGTGGATCATCAAAATTAAAGTACAGGTGCCTGGCGCCCACCCGTCCAAGGTTATTCCCACCGTGACCTTGACCCTGAGATCCCAAGGTCATAGAGAAAAATTGGGTCAAAAATCGAGGGTAGCCAGAAATTGAAACTAAAAGTCGTGGATCATCAAAATTAAGGTACAGGTGCCTGGCGCCCACCCATCCAAGGTCATACCTACCGTGACCTTGACCCTGAGATCTCAAGGTCATACAGAAAAATGAGGTCAAAAATCGATGGTAGCCAGAAATTAAAACTAAAAGTCGTGGAAAATTAAAATTAAAATACAGGTGCCTGGCGCCCACCCATTCAAGCTCATTCCCACCGTGACCTTGACCCTGAGATCCCAAGGTCATATAGAAAAATGTGGTCATAAAAAATCGAGGGTAACCAGAAATTAGAACTAAAAGTCGTGGATCATCAAAATTAAGATACAGGTGCCTGGCGCCCACCCATCCAAGGTCATTCCCACCGTGACCTTCACCCTGAGATCCCAAGGTCATACAGAAAAATGAGGTCAAAAATCGAGGGTAGCCAGAAATTAAAACTAAAAGTCGTGGATCATCAAAATTAAGGTACAGGTGCCTGGCGCCCACCCATCCAAGGTTATTCCCACCGTGACCTTGACCCTGAGATCTCAAGGTCATACAGAAAAATGAGGTCAAAAATCGATGGTAGCCAGAAATTAAAACTAAAAGTTGTGGAAAATCAAAATTAAGATACAGGTGCCTGGCGCCCACCCATCCAAGGTCATTCCCACCGTGAACTTGACCCTGAGATCCCAAGGTCATAGAGAAAAATTGGGTCAAAAATCGAGGGTAGCCAGAAATTAAAACTAAAAGTCGCTGAAAATCAAAATTAAGATACAGGTGCCTGGCGCCCACCCATCCAAGGTCATTCCCACCGTGACCTTGACCCTGAGATCCCAAGGTCATACAGAAAAATGAGGTCAAATATCGAGGGTAGCCAGAAATTAAAACTAAAAGTCGTGGATCATCAAAATTAAAGTACAGGTGCCTGGCGCCCACCCATCCAAGGTTATTCCCACCGTGACCTTGACCCTGAGATCTCAAGGTCATACAGAAAAATGAGGTCAAAAATCGATGGTAGCCAGAAATTAAATCTAAAAGTCGTGGAAAATTAAAATTAAGATACAGGTGCCTGGCGCCCACCCATTCAAGCTCATTCCCACCGTGACCTTGACCCTGAGATCCCAAGGTCATATAGAAAAATTGGGTCAAAAATCGAGGGTAGCCAGAAATTAGAACTAAAAGTCGTGGAAGATCAAAATTAAGATACAGGTGCCTGGCGCCCACCCATCCAAGCTCATTCCCACCGTGACCTTGACCCTGAGATCCCAAGGTCATATAGGAAAATTGGGTCAAAAATCGAGGGTAGCCAGAAATTAGAACTAAAAGTCGTGGATCATCAAAATTAAGGTACAGGTGCCTGGCGCCCACCCATCCAAGGTTGTAAATCATCATTAGGCCTACATGTATAATAATACTGCAACAACTGATGCGTAAACGGGGCGGCAACCAGTATAATTGTTTAAAATGCATACAAATTAAACTAAATATCACTGGGGTGTAAATTAAACTGACTGGATCGTTGAGCAGATGTTTTAGACCCACCCGCATGCGCATAATAACCAAAGTCCTAGGGAAAGGAGTCCGTCACAAGTAAATATTATGAATTATTGAAGCTAAACCACTTGGTCTACGTGAACTTTCACGTTTTTTTGTGTATTCTTCAAGGTAACCTTTCAATATCAGTCACGTCCTAATAATGTTATTTTCAGACGAATTTTTGACGCGGCAAGTCTATCCATTTTGAAAATAAATCTCAAAAAAAATGAGATGATGTGCCTAACAAAAAAAATAGGCACATGATGCAAACATATTTGTTTTTGCCTGATCATCTCCTGTAAGCTTTTGTGAATTACACCTGTTTTGTATTGTATTTTATTTGTCATACAATACTTAGAATATGTATATGCACAGCCCAGCTATTTTATTGAGGTTTGAGAATCAACAATAAAGATTAGGCACATCACTTAAATTTTTCAAAACTATTAAAAATTTGTCTGAAAAACAATTATTTGCTTCGTGTCATGTGTCACCATATGCATTTTGTCACCCCTCCACATATACAAATATTTTTTAAAAAATAATTAAGAAATTTATTATAAAACTTTTTAGCATGTTTGTTTTTTACATGTTTTCACAATATCCAGTGGACAAAAACAAACTGTTTTGCATTAAAACCGTTATTAAAACTATTACTTTTTCTCTTAAAAAATCATACATTTCCTTAACCTTGTGGATTGATGTAAGTCATAATACTGTGGCTGTTTAACCCTTAAACTGATGAATTAAATAATTAAAACTGCTACCCTTTTCAAGTTGTATCTTGCTATGTACAGTAGCCCACTACTTTAAATGGATGAGAATAAATTTCAGACAAAATATTTGAAAATCTTGACGATCAATCACACATTTCATTCCCAATACCAGCGATGTACTCGGCTGATAAAATGTATTAAAAAAATAGTCACAATGAGCGGTTTGAGGATTAACATAAGGTTTTACAAAAAAATCGTTACTTTCCAGAAATAGTTAGAAAAAGTACTTCTGAACTATAAACAACTGTGACTTTTCAAGCAACAGTAACGCTTGGACATCGACTTTTGCGACTTTTTGCGACATATGGGCCATTTGGACATTCGAAACATTTGGAACATCTGGAACGTTTGGAACATTTGAAACATTGAGAGCATTTGGGGCATTTAAAACATATGAAACATTCGAAACATTTGGAATGCTTGGAACATTTGGAAATTTGGAAAAGTTAGAACATTTGTGATCGCTTGTGACCATCTGCAACCGTTTGCGAACATTTGCGACCACTTGCGACCAGTTCCGAACATTTACGATCATTTCCGATGGTTTGTGATCATTTGCGATCATTTTCGACTACTCAAGATCATTTGCGACCATTTGTGACCGTTTGCGACCGTTTTGTGATCGTTTGCGACTTTGTACTTCAGGCTAACTTTTCTCTCATTCTCCTTTCTCTCCACCACTGTTATATCATTCATCTCAGCATCTCTCTCTTTACTCTGTCTGCCTGTGACTATAACTTTTATTTTAATGGTGAAATGTAACATTTAAGGGGTTTCCACTGTTCACATCAAACACCCAATGCTGGTTCAACGCTGGGCCACTGTCTGCGATGCTGGCCCGGTGGTCGAGAAGACCAGCACACTCCACCCCTGAAACGCCGAGTCAACGACAACAAAGTTCCATTGTGACTGGCTGCTCTCCATTCTTTCAATGAATGGGCTATCATCCGACATGTACATCATTGCACCGACATTGGTCAACATAGTGGATTTATAAAATACTAAATAAATCCAGATCAACCTTCAGGATCACCGAAACACGTTACAGCAACCAACTTCAATACCTAAGGATCATTGTATACATGTATAATGGATCTATGAAATCCGGATTAGATCCAGATCCACTGTCAGGATTGCAGAAAAAAACTATATCAACCAACTTCTATATCTAAGGATCATTGTGCCAAGTCGATTACTTGTAAACTGAGTGAGATATGGTGTGGCCAAATGGGTCGTAGAATAATAATAAGAAGAAAAAATAAAGTTGCTTTAGAATTAGAACAAGTTTGGACGACTCTGTCAAACTTAATTACAGCGGGAGTGGAGGGATAGGGAGATTGCATTGATCATGTTGATAGGAGCAGAATAATTAAAAAACAGCATTCTGAGAAAACTAATACAATCCAAAACAAACAGAAAAACAACAAAAAATGTTAATTTTCTGGTCATTTTGATGTAAACAAATTACATTTGTTTTACAGATAATTTATAACACTGGTGTTTATCCATGACATTAAAAATCATCCTACGTTTTTTGCATGATAGCCTCAACTATTTATTAAAACATTCTTTATGTACTTGTTTCTTGTTCTTTTTTTTCTACCAGACCACCAATAAACACAAATAGTATTAATTAGGCACATCATCCTGAAAATGCTGCTTATTTTCAAATGTTAATAAAAATTACGTTTCTTCAGTTAGGTTGGAATAATTTATTGTTTAAGATTGTACAAAGTCTCCTCTAGTGAATAATTAACAAAATTTAGCATTTTAGACAACTTTCAAGCAGCTCCTTGAGATGACATCAATTTTCGTTTTTAATTCCGTACTGAAGTAGTGTATCCCACGGATCATGTTTTTTTCAGAATTTTCATATTTTTACAAATATTTTTAATCATCATTTCTATGAAACCAGAAGTAACCCAAACAAACTATTTGTATACCTGAAGGACGATTGAATGTTTTCACAGCATTGGGCCACATGCTCATGGCATTGGCCCAGCGTTGGGTAGACAATCAGCGCTGCATGTGTGTTCTCCCGTGTCCTGACTATAAAACACCAATTAGCGGTGACTGCTCTGATCTTACCGTTTGCTACGTGGGAATATGTGATGTAAAGTGCTGAATATTGCTGACTTGTTTTGTTTACATGGCGATATACGACCTGGAAATACAACTATTTCACTCTTTTTCGGTGCTTTAAAATTGTTTTTTTTTACTTTCTCGTATTTTTAGTTAAGATCAGTAGGCTATATAGCTTCATATAAATTAAATTTACAAAATTGACAACATTGCAAATGTCTCATCCCAAGGGGTCCCTTTAAAATTTGACCTGTATTTTAGGCAAATGTACATTTTTGGATGAAATGACCCATATCGTTGATAACTGAACAGTTAAAAGGTTCTGAGGGTTTGGTAAATATTTTTTTTAATATCATAAGATGGATATAGAATGTGTTTGAAAAACACTAAATGCGTTTCCAACATATCATTTAAAAAAGATTACTGTAAAGTTAGGTAGGAAGATAATACGGGATAGGCCTATAATAGTTTTGTGGTTTGGGCTCAGACCAGCCTTGGTAGGCAAATTGAACTGGCCTAAGCTACATGCATGATATGGATGGATATGCTTATTTCTTAAAAGAAGAGTAGGTTAAGGCTAGTTAAGTTTATCACATCTGAAAAATTAGAGCATAGGCTGTAACAGGCTAGTATCTCAATTTAATGTCATACCTGATCTAGTCTAGACTAGAGCTAGACAGTACATTATTTTTATATAGTGGGGGGGGAGGGGCTAGGCTGAAGGCGTGATTACAGCCACTTTAAAAGTTATCACATCAATTAGAAAAGTGACCTTGGCCACTACAAAAGTGATCACAGCCACTTTAAAAGTTACTTTAGCCGCTACAAAGGTGATCTTGGCCTCTAACAAACTGGTCTCAGCCAAAGTTATCTGAGCCACTACAAACGTGATCTCGGTCACCGAAGAGGTAAACACAGCCATTCAAAAATATCTAAGCCACTACAAAAGGGATCGTGGCCACTGAAGAAGGGATCACAGCCACCTAAAAAATATCTAAGCTACTACAAAAGTGATCTCGAGCACTAACGATGTGATCACAGCAACTTTAAAAGCTATCTCAGCCGATACAAAAGTGATCTTGGACACTAACAAACTGATGTCAGCCACTTAAAAGTTACCTTAGTCACTACAAAAAATATCTTGGCCACTGCAGAAGTCACCAGAGCCACTTTAAAAGTCATCTGAGCCACCACAAAGGTGATCTTGGCCACAAACATACTGATCTTATCCAATGAAAAAGTGACCATAGCCACTTTAGAAGTTATCTCAGCCACTACAAAAGTGATCTTGACCACTGAAGAGGTGATTACAACCACTTTAAAAAGTATCTAAGCCATTACAAAGGTGATATTGACCACGGAAGACGTGATATGATAGCCACTTTGAACGTTATCTCAACCACTACAAAAGTGATCTTGACCACTGCAGAAGTTATCACATCCACCTTAAATGTTATCTCAGCCACTAGAAAAAGTGATATTGACCACTGAAGAAGTGATTACAACTAGTTTAAAAGTCATCTCAGCCACTACAAAGTGATCTTGACCACTAAAGAAGTGATCACAACCACTTAAAAAGTATCTAAGCTTCTACAAGGGATCTTGACCATGAAAGACGTGAAGAAGTCCTCACAGCCACTTGAAAAGTTATCCCAGCCGCTCCAAAAGTGATTTTGGCCACTAACAATCAGCCCCTCAAAAGTGATCGCGATCACTACCAAAGTGATCTTGGCCACTAATGAAACCGCTACAAAGTTGATCTTTGTGAATAAGTCATCACAGACACTTGAAAGTTGTCTCAGCCACTACAAAGGTGATCGTGGCCACTAACAAAGTGGTGTCAGCCACGGAAAAAGTTATCTAAGCCACTATAAAGTGATCTTGGCCACTGAAAAAGTGATCACAACCACTTCAAAAGTTACTTTAAGGCCCATACCCAGGCTAAAATCATCAAAAAAATTGTGATTTTATTTTGGCTTCTTAATATGACCATATGATTCAACCATGTCCATAGACTGGAACTGCAAAAGTTTTTTAATTTTTCTTCTGCGCATTTACCATTTAAGCGAGATATAGAGACGAAATACCCGATTTCTTATTTTGGACAACCATGTCAAAAATAAGAAATACTGGTAAATGCGCAGCACAAAAAAATAAAAACGTTTGCAGTTTTAGTCTATGTACATGTTTACATCATATTTTCATATCAATAAGCCAAAATAAAATGACCGATTTTTTTAATGATTTTAGCCTGATCTCGGCCACTAACAATCTGATGTCAGGCCCTAAAAAGTGATCGCTGTCACTACAAAGGTGATATTGACCATTAAAGAAGTCAATCATCACAACCACTTTAAAAGTTACTTTAACTGCTACAAAAGTGATCGAGGGCAATAATTAAGAAGTGATCACAGCCACTTTAAAAGTTATTCCAGACGCTACGAAATTGATCTTGGACACTAACAAACTGATATCAGCCACTAAAAAAGTGATTCGAGTCACTACAAAAGTGATCTTGGCCACTGCAGAATTCATCAGAGCATGCAGTTTCAAAACTATGTTAACCACCACAAAGGTGATCATGGCCACAAACCAACTGATCTTGGCCACTGAAGTAGTGATCACAGCCACATTAACAGTTATCTGAACCACTAGAAAGAGTGTTATTGGCCACTGAAGAATTGATAAAAGCCACCTTGAAATACATGTCATTCACTACTAAAGTGATTTCAGTCACGACAAAGGTGATCTTAGCCACTAACAAACTGGTACCAGCCACTGAAAACGTTATCTAAGCCATTGTAAAGTGATCTTGGTCACTGAAGACGTGATCACAGCCACTTCAAAAGTTGTCTCGGCCACTACGAAAGTGATCTTTACCACGGAAGACGTAATCACAGCCACTTTAACAGTTATCCCAGTCACTACAAAAGCGATCTTGACCACTAAAGAAGTCATCACAGCCACATTGAAGTTACCTCAGCCATTACAAAACTGATCTTGGCCACTGAAGAAGTCATCACATCCTCCTAAAAATGTATATCAGTGATCAAGATCATTTTTGATATGACAGAAGAAGAGTGAGATGATATACAGAGCAACAATACTAGTAATTTACTCTCTGCTATCAAATGTGTGGGAGTAAACTTCATCGACATTACTCATTAAGGCGAAAAGTTACTTCATTTTTTCTTCAGGAATAATCATGTTTATTTTTAATTTGATTTATATACAAAGCGATTAATAATAATATTTAAAAATAAAATAATATTTAAATATGCAATGCTTCGTGACACTTAATTAAAAAATCGAATTTCAATCCATCTGGTCACCAAGCACACACTTGCAAAAATGTTGTAGGAGGTGGACTTTTGACAGTTTATAGCTACCTTTAAGGTCTTATTATGATTTTTTTAACTAAATTATTCCGTCCAATTTTGTTATAATTCAGGCTAAAATTCCATAATGATCAATGAAAAAGCAGTTGTGTGGGATACAATAAATCTCTTGAGGATTTTGTTCAATATTCCACAAACTTTGTCTCGCAATTTTATTATAAATACATTGACATGGCTGTTCCCCTGTAATGTTTGTTTACATGTAGTAGAATATCTAAGTCATTTTATTATTGAAAGCGTTTCTCATTATTTTAAAGAAGACATATATGCTGGGGGAGACGGTCATTCTCTTTGTTTACTTTCCGTGATTTTTTTTTTCTTTATCCGCTTTCGTTGAACTTGCCAAAATTAGGTTCGCACATTAGTGTTATATAGAGCTGTAAATATAAATGATAAATGATATATCTATCACGTGGCGCCTAATATCAAACCCTGTGGATTTATCTTTGTTTGTATTACTGTAGGCCTATATCAGTTCCGGCATGTTAAATTATCAATTTTTGAATAATACGCGCTGTAGTGCGCTTTAGTAATTTAATTTGTCCAGCACAATTTGATAATTTCGTGTCGAAATGCGTTTGATAAGTCTGTGATGCGTTATATTAGTCGTGTTTAAAATGTTTAATGTTTATAATGAAAAAAACAGGCACTTTTTTGTATCATTTGAAATTAACTAAATTGCCAATATCAAATTCTTAGTAATGAGGGTAAACCAAATGACCCGGTTAACATATCTCGCTCTTTATTATCCTCAACATTCCCATTGGTTGTAGGTTGTAGACTATCCAATATTAAATCGTTTTCTTTTCATTACCTGTGTAATAAAATGAATGGGACATTCAGCTGTTACCTTTGGTGTCAATATCGTGATTATGCACTTGTACCTTAATTTTGATGATCCACGACTTTTAGTATTAATTTCCGGCTACCCTCGATTTTTGACCTCATTTTTCTGTATGACCTTAGGATCTCAGGGTCAAGGTCACGGTGGGAATGATCTTGGATGGGTGGGCGCCAGGCACCTGTATCTTAATTTTGATGATCCACGACTTCTAGTTTTAATTTCTGGCTAACCTCGATTTTTGACCCAATTTTTCTATATGACCTTGGGATCTCAGGGTCAAGGTCACGGTGGGAATGACCTTGGATGGGTAGGCGCCAGGCACCTGTATCTTAATTTTGATGATCCACGACTTTTAGTTTTAATTGCTGGCTACCCGCGATTTTTGACCTCATTTTTCTGTATGACCTTGGGATCTCAGGGTCAAGGTCACGGTGGGAATGACCTTGGATGGGTGGGCGCCAGGCACCTGTATCTTAATTTTAATTTTCAACGATTTTTAGTTTAAATTTCTGGCTACCATCAATTTTTGACCTCATTTTTCTGTATGACCTTGAGATCTCAGGGTCAAGGTCACGATGGGAATGACCTTGGATGGGTGGGCGCCAGGCACCTGTATCTTAATTCTGATGATCCACGACTTTCAGTTCTAATTTCTGGCTACCCTCGATTTTTGACCCAATTTTCCTATATGACCTTGGGATCTCAGGGTCAAGGTCACGGTGGGAATGAGCTTGAATGGGTGAGCGCCAGGCACCTGTATCTTAATTTTGCTTTTCCACGACTTTTAGTTTTAATTTCTGGCTACCATCGATTTTTGACCTCATTTTTCTGTATGACCTTGACATCTCAGGGTCAAGGTCACGGTGGGAAAAACCTTGGATGGGTGGGCGCCAGGCACCTGTACCTTAATTTTGATGATCCACGACTTTTAGTTTTAATTTCTGGCTACCCTCGATTTTTGACCTTATTTTTCTGTATGACCTTGGGATCTCAGGGTCAAGGTCACGGTGGGAATGACCTTGGATGGGTGGGCGTCAGGCACCTGTATCTTAATTTTGATGATCCACGACTTTTAATTCTAATTTCTGGCTACCCTCGATTTTTGACCCAATTTTCCTATATGACCTTGGGATCTCAGGGTCAAGGTCACGGTGGGAATGAGCTTGGATGGGTGGGCGCCAGGCACCTGTATCTTAATTTTGATTTTCCACGACTTTTAGTTCTAATTTCTGGCTACCCTCGATTTTTGACCAAATTTTTCTATAGGACCTTGGGATCTCAGGGTCAAGGTCACGGTGGGAATGAGCTTGAATGAGTGGGCGCCAGGCACCTGTATCTTAATTTTAATTTTCCACGACTTTTAGATTTAATTTCTGGCTACCATCGATTTTTGACCTCATTTTTCTGTATGACCTTGAGATCTCAGGGTCAAGGTCACGGTGGGAATAACCTTGGATGGGTGGGCGCCAGGCACCTGTACTTTAATTTTGATGATCCACGACTTTTAGTTTTAATTTCTGGCTACCCTCGATTTTTGACCTCATTTTTCTGTATGACCTTGGGATCTCAGGGTCAAGGTCACGGTGGGGATGACCTTGGATGGGTGGGCGCCAGGCACCTGTATATTAATTTTGATTTTCCACGACTTTTAGTTTTAATTTCTGGCTACCATCGATTTTTGACCTCATTTTTCTGTATGACCTTGAGATCTCAGGGTCAAGGTCACGGTGGGAATAACCTTGGATGGGTGGGCGCCAGGCACCTTTACCTTAATTTTGATGATCCACGACTTTTAGTTTTAATTTCTGGCTACCCTCGATTTTTGACATCATTTTTCTGTATGACCTTAGGATCTCAGGGTCAAGGTCACGGTGGGAATGACCTTGGATGGGTGGGCGCCAGGCACCTGTATCCTAATTTTGATGATCCACGACTTTTAGTTCTAATTTCTGTCTACCCTCGATTTTTGACCCAATTTTCCTATATGACCTTGGGATCTCAGGGTCAAGGTCACGGTGGGAATGAGCTTGAATGGGTGGGCGCCAGGCACCTGTATCTTAATTTTGCTTTTCCACGACTTTTAGTTTTAATTTCTGGCTACCATCGATTTTTGACCTCATTTTTCTGTATGACCTTGAGATCTCAGGGTCAAGGTCACGGTGGGAATAACCTTGGATGGGTGGGCGCCAGGCACCTGTACCTTAATTTTGATGATCCACGACTTTTACTTTTAATTTCTGGCTACCCTCGATTTTTGTCCTTATTTTTCTGTATGACCTTGGGATCTCAGGGTCAAGGTCACGGTGGGAATGACCTTGGATGGGTGGGCGCCAGGCACCTGTATCTTAATTTTGATGATCCACGACTTCTAGTTTTAATTTCTGGCTAACCTCATTTTCCTGTATGACCTTCTGGCTAACCTCATTTTCTTGTATGACCTTGAGATCTCAGGGTCAAGGTCACGGTGGGAATAACCTTGGATGGGTGGGCGCCAGGCACCTGTATCCTTATTTTGATTTTCCACCACTTTTAGTTTTAATTTCTGGCTACCCTCGATTTTTGACCTCATTTTTCTGTATGACCTTGGGATCTCAGGGTCAAGGTCACGGTGGGAATGACCTTGGATGGGTGGGCGCCAGGCACCTGTATCTTAATTTTGATGATCCACGACTTCTAGTTTTAATGTCTGGCTAACCTCGATTTTTGACCCAATTTTTCTATATGACCTTGGGATCTCAGGGTCAAGGTCACGGTGGGAATGACCTTGGATGGGTAGGCGCGAGGCACCTGTATCTTAATTTTGATGATCCACGACTTTTAGTTTTAATTGCTGGCTACCCGCGATTTTTGACCTCATTTGTCTGTATGACCTTGGGATCTCAGGGTCAAGGTCACGGTGGGAATGACCTTGGATGGGTGGGCGCCAGGCACCTGTATCTTAATTTTAATTTTCAACGATTTTTAGTTTTAATTTCTGGCTACCATCAATTTTTGACCTCATTTTTCTGTATGACCTTGAGATCTCAGGGTCAAGGTCACGGTGGGAATGACCTTGGATGGGTGGGCGCCAGGCACCTGTATCTTAATTCTGATGATCCACGACTTTCAGTTCTAATTTCTGGCTACCCTCGATTTTTGACCCAATTTTCCTATATGACCTTGGGATCTCAGGGTCAAGGTCACGGTGGGAATGAGCTTGAATGGGTGAGCGCCAGGCACCTGTATCTTAATTTTGCTTTTCCACGACTTTTAGTTTTAATTTCTGGCTACCATCGATTTTTGACCTCATTTTTCTGTATGACCTTGACATCTCAGGGTCAAGGTCACGGTGGGAAAAACCTTGGATGGGTGGGCGCCAGGCACCTGTACCTTAATTTTGATGATCTACGACTTTTAGTTTTAATTTCTGGCTACCCTCGATTTTTGACCTTATTTTTCTGTATGACCTTGGGATCTCAGGGTCAAGGTCACGGTGGGAATGACCTTGGATGGGTGGGCGCCAGGCACCTGTATCTTAATTTTGATGATCCACGACTTTTAGTTCTAATTTCTGGCTACCCTCGATTTTTGACCCAATTTTCCTATATGACCTTGGGATCTCAGGGTCAAGGTCACGGTGGGAATGAGCTTGGATGGGTGGGCGCCAGGCACCTGTATCTTAATTTTGATTTTCCACGACTTTTAGTTCTAATTTCTGGCTACCCTCGATTTTTGACCAAATTTTTCTATATGACCTTGGGATCTCAGGGTCAAGGTCACGGTGGGAATGAGCTTGAATGGGTGGGCGCCAGGCACCTGTATCTTAATTTTAATTTTCCACGACTTTTAGATTTAATTTCTGGCTACCATCGATTTTTGACCTCATTTTTCTGTATGACCTTGAGATCTCAGGGTCAAGGTCACGGTGGGAATAACCTTGGATGGGTGGGCGCCAGGCACCTGTACTTTAATTTTGATGATCCACGACTTTTAGTTTTAATTTCTGGCTACCCTCGATTTTTGACCTCATTTTTCTGTATGACCTTGGGATCTCAGGGTCAAGGTCACGGTGGGGATGACCTTGGATGGGTGGGCGCCAGGCACCTGTATCTTAATTTTGATTTTCCACGACTTTTAGTTTTAATTTCTGGCTACCATCGATTTTTGACCTCATTTTTCTGTATGACCTTGAGATCTCAGGGTCAAGGTCACGGTGGGAATAACCTTGGATGGGTGGGCGCCAGGCACCTTTACCTTAATTTTGATGATCCACGACTTTTAGTTTTAATTTCTGGCTACCCTCAATTTTTGACATCATTTTTCTGTATGACCTTAGGATCTCAGGGTCAAGGTCACGGTGGGAATGACCTTGGATGGGTGGGCGCCAGGCACCTGTATCCTAATTTTGATGATCCACGACTTTTAGTTCTAATTTCTGTCTACCCTCGATTTTTGACCCAATTTTCCTATATGACCTTGGGATCTCAGGGTCAAGGTCACGGTGGGAATGAGCTTGAATGGGTGGGCGCCAGGCACCTGTATCTTAATTTTGCTTTTCCACGACTTTTAGTTTTAATTTCTGGCTACCATCGATTTTTGACCTCATTTTTCTGTATGACCTTGAGATCTCAGGGTCAAGGTCACGGTGGGAATAACCTTGGATGGGTGGGCGCCAGGCACCTGTACCTTAATTTTGATGATCCACGACTTTTAGTTTTAATTCCTGGCTACCCTCGATTTTTGTCCTTATTTTTCTGTATGACCTTGGGATCTCAGGGTCAAGGTCACGGTGGGAATGACCTTGGATGGGTGGGCGCCAGGCACCTGTATCTTAATTTTGATGATCCACGACTTTTAGTATAAATTTTTGAATAAGGAAACGGGAATAAGGAATAAGTAACTAACTTCACGGACCTTCAAGAATGACGTTTGTAACCGGACATAATGATCACCTGTGTTACACGTCATGTGTTTTTGTTGTGATAGCCATTCCCTGAGAGTGTCAACAGCTCCCAGTCTCTCCTTGGGATCTTCGTTCAGCTCCGTCCCAGCCTTAGCTAAGGTGTCTATATCCAATCCACATACGTAAGAAACTGGTTCACCCATGATCACTGATTAGTTCTAATGACTCAGTCGCCAGTTGAGGTGTGATTTCAGTTGAGATTTACGTGAAGGCCTACGTCTGGTGCAGAACGGTGGGTGGCGTCGATGAACTTTTCACCTATTTACGTGACCTAAAGTAGGTGTGTCGTCACGATTCACTAAGAACAATTGCATATATAGGCCAGAGAAATATTATTTAACAGTGAAGTTAAACGACTCAACTACTTGGGGTTCAAAATGAGGCAGCTCAACATATAACTGATTATTATTAGTTATTGGCATGTAAGTTAACAGTTTCTGGACTATAAATTTTTTTACAAATGTAAGAATGTCAATCCAATAAAATCTTGATAAATTCCTCAACGGATATATAATATTCGCTACCTTAAAACGTGCAAATTGTGCTAATACTTACTTAATAATAATTCGTAGTGGTGGGTGGTCGCTGAATTAATGCCATTAGGCCTATTGTAATTGTACAATGAATGAATGAATGAATGAATGAATGAATGAATGAATGAATGAATGAATGAATGAATGAATGAATGAATGAATGAATGAATGAATGAATGAATGAATGAATAGCGGATGAGTCTTTAGACCACTCTTGGCACATACAGGCTAAACTGGGCCAGAAGTAGCCCCTAAGGATGGCGAGATAAATCAGATCACGCCGACACAGGATTGGAAATTCGAACCCTGACAGTCTGAGGCCGAGCGCTCTACCTATCGACCATGGAGGCTCCCTACAATACTTAATATTAGGAGTGGCCAGGGAAGAAACGCTTTTCTTGGAAACCTGAATGCAAGAGACGAACCCACGAGCTCCGACGTGACAGGCAGGCAGGCCCCGCCCTCCACACATTGAATAGTATTGTTCATAAAAGGATATGAACTGAAAATATAGATAATGTAATGGCATAGTCTACATGTAGGCCTACTGCATTGAAAAAAATGTCATTATAAGCAATGCCTAATAAAACTAAATTTTGGCTATGTCAACGCCCCGGTTGCAAAACTGCATAAGTACAGAAATGGACAACTCTTTTAGGGTAGTTTAAGAGTCAATCGGGGTAGGCCAAATTGTTTCTAATCCAAAAACTATTCGACCTACAAACATGGTTCTGTTGTCATCAGAGAGAAGAGCGATTAATTAGCTTTAACATGACGCAGTTGATATATTTCATATATTGATATTTGATGGTTGGTATTCAGAGGGCGGGTGCCCTGGTGCAGAGGTTAAAGCTGCCTGCTTGGAAAGTCGGATATCGCGGGTTCAAACCCCACTCCGGCCTTAAGCTTCAAAGGAACAAAATGTTTCTTTCTCGCTCACTCGTAAAGATTCAATATTGAGAGGTAGCGTGCTTGGTCTCAGACCGCCAGGGCTCGAATCCTGTGTCTGGAGGGCAGTGTCATAACATTTATCTCACCATCCTCAGTAGGTTCTCCTGGCTAAGTTCAGCCTACATGTGCACAAAGGTGGACTAAAACCCCGTTCATTTCATTTCATTTTCCTTATACATCAGCTATCAGAATACAACACTCTCTCTTCACATGTATATCGCGGGCACACAGTAAACACGACTCATTAACCCTTTAAACCCTAACGATGCATTAAAGCATCATTTTACATCCCTCAAAACAGACCTAATTCTCCTATAACTAAGGGTTTTAGAATGAATATTTCCATGTTACTGGTTTACCAATACATGGTAATTTTCTTCAATTTTTAAACCACATCAAATCATCTTCTTCCACTACAAGTCGAGAATTGCGACAGCAATTCGCGGCTTGTAGTGGATGAAGATGACAATAGCAAATTCAGGCTTGAAATGGTTAAAGCAAGCGAGTCGTGTACTACACTGACCAATAACATTTATTTCGAGACGGCTCCACTCCTCAGAACGTTGACAATGTTACGCATGCGAGTGGGCGAACAACATGTAGGCTACTCAACATGTATTCAGCGAATCGCGACGACCAACCTCCAGCGTCGCTCGAATCCTGAATCCGCCACTGTTTTGTTAATATTCTGAATACAAAAATGAGTTTTCTTCATAAATTGCGTTACATTTCTTATTTTAATATATATGCCTATTCTCCACCTCTTTGGCTTTCATGACTAGATTAGAGTATATATGTCACCTGTATTGCACGTGATGTGTTTTTGTTGTGATAGCCATTCCCTGAGAGTGTCAACAGCTCCCAGTCTCTCCTTGGGATCCTCGTTCAGCTCCTTCTGGGCCTTAGCTAATGTCTTTATATCCAATCCACATACGTAAGAAGCTTGTTCGCTCATGATTACTAACTCTCCACCTTGTCCTAATGCCTCAACCGCCAGTTGACGTGTGTTTTCAGTAACTGTTGAGACATGCGTGTAGTGGTGCAGAACGGTGGTAACACAACATGCCATGTTACATAACACAACATTGGTTCGACATTGCGTGTTTGCTGGCCAATATGGAACAGTTTGACATACTAATAAGGCAGAAAATTATCAAATACAGTAGAAACAACAAACCATTTTCAGTACAATATAGTATCAGAATATAGTAATCTACAGCAAAAACTTATGCAGACAAAGAACCACGGCTGGTTCGATGCTGGGCCAGGGATGCTGGGCCGTTTCAGTCAAAGGTACAGCATCAAAACAACACCGGCGCAATGTCCTGCGGCTGCCACGGTTTTTATTAAGAAGTTAATATTATGTGCTATGCAAGAACTACCCAGCTGACAAGCGACGCCGAACCAACGCTGGCTCAACGTTGGTCCACCGTCTACGACGCTGGACCAACGCCACACCAAAATCAATTCAACGTCTCGTGTCCGCCGGGCACCTACATTTGAAAATATCGAGAGCAGATCCCCGGCAAAACTCAGACCACGACCCAAAGCGGCTCCACTGCTGGGCCACCGTGTAGGACGCCGGCCCAACAACAAAAAATCGGTCCGCTGCCCGCATCCCCCGGGCAATGCAGGCATCAGCAAGCAAAAACCCTGACCCAGTGTCGGCCCAAAAGCTGGCCCATCGTCTACGACGCTGACCCAACACCGCGCCGGCATATGGCGGCCTCGTCGAGTTAAGGTTGAGACCAGTGTATCGACGATAATTTCGCGCAGGGCCCCGCGTTGCGCGCTCCTCATACTTATGCCACTTAATGTATCACTCTTAAGGCCCAGTCACACTGGGGTACGGTTTGACACGGTCACACGCGGAAGGAGCAAAAGCCACGCACCGGGAATCAGCGGCCGTAAGCGTCGGCAAGCGTCCGTGATCGTACATTTCCAGGCGGTCACCGCGTCACTTTTCGCGGCAACCGCGTCCATCCGTCGGCTGCCGCGAATCAACTTCTTGTTCAAAAATTCGTGGCCAAGCGTGGCTGTCCGCGGGAGCCCAATCATCACAGCGAGATGGTGTACAAACACCGTGGACATCGTACATACACCGTAGGTATCGTGGGCGTGCGCGACGGGGCGTAGACAATAAATGGCTCACCCTGCACCCCTCTCCAAGGCGGAGCCCCCACACTGGCACACGCTGTTCCTACGCTGTTCTACACTGTTATTCAATAGCCTACGCTACCCTATGCACAAATATCATAGCCTGACAGTCAAATGTGCTATCCTGACATTAAAATTTCTTTTACTTATATTAGAATATCGTCCCCCGACCATACACTGTCATATAATGTTATATGATGATATTGTAATGCCACATCCTGACATAAAAGCTCCTCTAACCCTTGAATACATTTCAAGTCATAAATTTGCTTTAAAAAACTTTTGAAAAAATCGTCGTCTGCGCAGTAAAGCTTATTTTATATGTTTCAGTCCAGTTAAAAAAAACTGATATATTTAGATCTAAATAGCAGTGGCGTAAACAAAAGTGGGTTCTATGTTAATATGGCATCCAAAATTTATAGGGGCTACGGTCGACGGCATGCCCCCATGAACAACCCCCCCCCCCCCCACACACACACAGTAACTCCACTACATACTCGTTAGCTCGAGATGATTGATTAGGTTGTTTTACCAGTTAAAGTTATTATATGGTCCGCGGGCACGAGATTTCACTTGCGTAGAATGTCATCTATACAATTTGAAGGCGGCGGTAATATTTATTAGTAAAAGTAAATCACATAAGAAATAGATCATGTATTTGAATCTGTAAGAAATAATAACCGGCGTGTTTCTCTTCTGTGAAAACTACATTTAATATTGTTATTTAATATTCATCTGTTTATTCAGCTCATACGAAAATTCTATTTTATCATATCATTAAAAATAAAAATATTGAATAAGATTTTCCTAGCACTCGCTGCACGATGATAATTGAGTTTATATTATCATTCTTTATGTCAGAATTTGTACGTAGGTATAATTTTATAGGCCTATGTTCACATCCTGGTTGGACCATTACACAGATATCTGGTCCAACATTGAACCAACATTAAACCAACATTAAATCAGTATAGTTATGTTTGCTGGAAGTCGTTCATTTCCACTTAACTCATACCTTTGCACACGTCACACACCTAACATGGCAGAGACAGAAGCAGACAAATTAATGGGGGTTTTTTTCTAAAGGTTGGCAGCCCTACATATATTGTTGGCTACCTCTACAGTTAAAACTAATAAAAAGGGTCGCGTTGCCTATCGCGCTCGCGTACGTCGTCGCGCTGGTACGTTTTGGCAATGATCAAATAATGTGTTTGAAAAACTGACGCGACATCATTTGAAGCTGACAATCACATCACCAATTCCAGCTATATAGATATGATTGTATGTATGTCTAATACAGTAAATGATGGGAAAATATCACGTTATATAATGATGTAGCAGGTAATTTATAAGATAAAGGTTAGATGTAATACAGTAAAATACTGTGACGTTTATCAGAAATATTACCTTCAGATTTTATTTCATTTCAGTGTTGATATATGCTTTAGGTATTGAAGTGCCAGAAGCGTTGTGCAGGCAACTGTTCTTGTTGTATTTGGGGATTTGTTTATTCGGCTCTCTGTGTTTGCTATGGTACATGCTCTCGCCTCACGCTGGATAATGCATAATACGAGAATGGAAAAACAAATAAATTTAATAAATACGTTTAAAATGACTATGATTTTTCCTTTTTTCATTTTTAAGTCATATTTGACCGTGAAAAGGGCTTTTTTGAGTGACCTTGACCTTGTACAAAACAAATCCCTCCCGAACTGTTTCGTGACGCGAAAACACTACAAAACGAGGTATTATATGATTCTTTGTGACTTTTATTTGTAAAGTTTTGAAATTCTCATTTCTTGATGGCGGCCATTTTGGCGGCCATTTTGAATTTATTAACCCGCAAATTTTTGAGGTTGAGATCAAAATTGTATTTAATTTGTCAAAACCTTACTCTGTGCCAAATTTGAAACTTGTATCAATCTGGGATACATTAATTGAAAATGACTATATTATCTTTTTTTGTTACATTTCTATGTCATATTCAACCTTAAAAATGACTTTTTCGGGTGACCTTGACCTTGAATCGTAAAATATTCTCCCCCAACAGATTCGTGAAAAAACGGGGTATTACATGATTCTTTGTGACTTTATTCGCAAAATTGTGAAGTTCTCATTTCGACCTGCCAGAACCATAACGGCATAACTCATTTTTATCAACTTTTCAGGAGAGACAAAAAACTATTTTTGACAGGTAATACACAAAATATAAAACCCAAGGTGATTCCATGTTGACACATGTGGTGAACAAAATTTGTTATTGATGATCACAAATTATGCAGATTTTAGAAACAATGTAAAAAAACGATTTTTATTTGTTGATACCTTTTGCCTTTGCACTTCACATAACTAATGTCTGCCACTTAATGTCCAAAATGACAGTTATGACTACTTGATTTCTTAAATATAAAATGACAAAATGGCTTATCTGGCAGTTATGACGTTCTAACATTTCTGAGTTGACTACTATTCATCATCTGAAATGTCGTATCTGATATGAATGTGAATATAAAGAATGGATTAGGCGTAGCAGATAAACACCTTATAGTAACGAAAAAAACACTTAATAAGGAAATAATTTTGTTAAACATGTTTTTTAATTAAAATTAATCTAGTAGTCAGAGACAGTGGACTAACCTGTTTCATGTTATGTTGACTGAAAAATCCATTTTTGGTAGGGCCTACAATTTTGCTTATGAAACAAAGGTGATCTTCAAGGTCAAAGAGTCAATTAAAAAGTTAGGCAAGCAAACATTGGTTATTTTTAACATTGAATAAATTAGCTAGGTGGTACCATTCAATCTCCAGGGGGGCTTTAGGGCGATGGGGGTCTGTTTAAAAGTGACGAGAATCATCAGAACGTAGCGGAGAAGCGTTAAAGGGTGACGGGAAATCGGTCAAAAACGATGGTGAGGCATTAAAATGTGACGGAGATGCGTTAAAGGGTCATGGAGAAGCACTATAAAGGCCATAGAAAATTAAAGGGAAAAGGGAGCTTGCTTTAAATCGAAAAGTAGTTGGGTGCGATGGGTGCGCTTAAAGGTGGCGGGGAGGCAATAAAGGGGGACGAGGAAGCGTCACATGACAATGGGAAGGCGTTAAATGGTGACGACAGGAAGCCAATAAAGGATGATGGGGATGCAAAAAAGGGTGACGTTAAAAGGCGACGAGGAAGCGTTAGAGGGCAGCTGAGATGTGTTAGAAGGCGGCGGAAAGCATTAATGGTCGACGGAGAGGGGTAGTAGGCAAAAGAAGGTGTTACATGGCAATGGAGAGGCAACAAAAAGACACCAAAAGACGGGGATGCGTTAAATAGCAATGAGGACTAATTAAATGGCGACAAAGAGGTATTCAAGATTGGCCGAGAGGCATTAATTTACGACGAGAAAGCCTGCAATTGCAATGGAGAGGCGTTAAAGTATACACAGATGCATAACAGGCATGGCAAAATCATTTAAGTGCGACGGGTGCATTGAAAAGTGATGTACAGGCATTAAAGTACGACAAAGAGGCATTGAAGGGCAATAGAGAGTCGCTAATGAGCGGTGAAGTTGTGCTAAAGGGTGGCAAAGAGGCGGTAAAGGACGACGAAGAGGCATTAAAGAGGGACGGAATGACAATGGGGAGGCCTTCAATGGAGAGGCAATGGACGGGCGTTAAAGGGCGACTGAGAGGCAATAAAGGGTGAAAGGGTTGTTCAAAGGAGACGGGTGCACTAAAAGCTGGTGGGAAGGCAATAAATGGCGACGAGAAAACGTTACCCCCGGTACCAGTAAATGATGATGGGAAGGTTTTAATTACCCTTACAGCGCTGAAATATTTTTTTGTCAATTATGGAGACCAAAGTTGTTTTTTTTCAATTTGAAATAATCACAAATGACCTAGTTAGCTTTTTCTGCTTCATTTGAATACATATGTTATGGTCTACGGCCATTATAAATATTTTAATTATTTTATTGCGGGGAACGAAGGGTTAGAGGGCGATGGGGAGGCGTGAAAGGGCTGATTGTTGCATAATACTTTATAGATAACTGAACAAATCGTAATAGTTCATTGTAATAGACACTGGAAGCCAATAACGACTTTGGCAGAGGAGAGCGCCTCACTACTCAAGCTAGACAGTTTAGAGCTCTCTGAAGCCTGTTTATTTTTTGATTTGTGAAATTATAGAGGAGGTTGTTGCAATAGTCCAGTTTACTTGCAACCAGTGTAGTTTTAGCTATGTTTCAGATATCAAGGACTGACACAGGCAACGTAGGCCCCTATGTCCCGAATGGCTCCAATATTTCGCGTCGAGTCACGATAGATAATTTTGCAGGGAAATGTGCCATCAACTGTTTTCATTGTTATTTTGTTCCAAACAGGAAAACCAAACAGTAAAACCTTTTATCTGGATTTCACTTTTCCATATCTAATCCAGTCACCTACGTCTAACCATTCTTTAGCAGCTTTACGTCGTTGATTTTCACTAAACTCTTGGAATGTTGATGTGTAGGGTGAGTACTTCACATACAATTACAATTTGATTGGTGGCGGCCACCATTAATTCCATTCTCCAACAATTTTCAAATATATGCTTAAAATAATACCTGACTTCACTGTTCGGCACCAATGGTATTTAATGTACAGATGATTACGTGTGTTTGTGTCATGGTGGGTTAATTGTTGAGTGTTTTCCTCAACTCGCTGGACAAGGGGCTCTGGGCATGCCTTTTAACCCTTTAAGCCCTCACGATACATTAAAGCATCATTTTACATCCCTGAAAACAGACTTAATTTTCCTTCTATGGGTTTCAGAATGAAAATTTCCATTTTTCACCCACTTCAAATCATCTTCATCCACTACAAGTCGATAACTGCCACAGCAATTCGCAGCTTGTAGTGGATAAAAAAAACAATGGTAAATTCAGGCTTGAAAGGGTTGGGTTGGGTGGCGAAATAAATAACAATACATTCCTACGTTTTGAAAACGATATTGCCGGCGATGAAAAAAAACATAGCTGAAGCAAAAAATGTTATCTCCCTAAATGAACTGTTTTTTTTTAATTTGCATGATTCTAATCCGCAAATAATTTAGCTGGACAGTAAAAAACTGTTTTTTTGGTAGTCCACGGCCCTAATCTAATCCACGTGTTCATATAAAACATAAATAGTGGTCTTAAGGCACGATAGCTACATTCCGTCAAACACAGTGACGTCACCGGAAACCCTTTTATATCGCTACTCGGTAAAAACAATGTTATGTAAGTCCCCTCCCCCATACTGCATTGTGTATTAGACTGCTATAGGTGAAAAAATTGCAGGCCAGGGCTCTTGAGTTTCACAGAATTGACACCGCTGTTGAGCAGAGATTATAGCCAGACACGTGGAGGCTGCAGCTTGCCTTGAATAATCACTGCAGGCTGGTGCTTCCGTACCATCCCATGCAATAGATCCCTAATGACATGTCATTACTAGCATACATTCCATTAGGCGTAGGGCCTACCCCAGTTTTGGCCAATGTTAACCATATTGGATGATATCGAAAGTAATAAGTGAAAATATCAATCTAACACGGACAATGAGTTTATCACGTCAAAAACATCAAGAAAAGTGGTATTACACATGTTTCTAAGTTAAGTGGTTCAAAGTTACATATATACGATATGGCTAATAGCGGCCATCTTGGATTTCATACACAATCACCTTTGCATCGCCGATTTAAAGAAAAATTATATTGAATATTTTTAGATTTAGCTTCCCAACAATGCAATACCGAAATCATTCAAATCGTTTAAATGAGTAAGAATCTAAGGCAAATATGAGTATTTGGCGACTATCTTGGATTTTCGCAAATTAAAAGAAATTATGCCAGCTTAGCATGCAGTTGTTTTGTGACCAGTATACCCCAATGGACATAAAAAACGTATGTATCGGTGCAAGGTTACGTTAATTTCTTCCAGACTATAATCTGATAGTTAAGACATTTTGAGATTTGTGATAAACATTCAAGGAAATATTTCTGCAATCCCAATTGGCAAATATGACGTTGTGGCGATGCCATAACCGTAAGTTTACATGATCAAAATGAAACTCTTAACATCTTAACTGACATATGTGACGTATTGGCCGTCATGCAAAGATATTTCAATTGGTCATAATTGCCATTTGTGACGTTACATATTCACAAGCCCCTCATATGAAAAAGTTGATCTGAAATGTCTCATCTGTCAGTTCTGACTATTTGGCACTTATTTCGTTAAACAATGACAAAATTATATTAAGTGACAGATAGGACTATCCGCAGCACACATTTATGAGTTGTGACGTTTTGGTTCCGATTTTTTTTATCGAAAACCAGTTGTGACCTTATGGAAAACCTCTATAACTTCAAAACTATTAGAGATAGGCAATTCATTTTTTCACACAAGAAGGGCAAGACTAAGGGGCGTGTTCTCGTCAAATAAAACCATAAGGTCACATCTGACAGTTATGACGTTATGGTTCTGGCAGGTCGATTTCTCGATAGCGGCCATTTTGGCGGCCATTTCGAATTTGCTCAACCGACGAGGTCTCGGTCTGAAATTTTTGGGCTTGTGACCAGAATTGTATTTAATATGTTAAAACCTTGCTCTGTGCCAAATTTGGGACTTGTATCCATCTGAGGAACATCCGAGAGACTTGCCCACTGCACTAACTAATCCTGCTTGTAACAAGACGCCTTGTTAATAGTATAATGCATCCTGAAACTATTTTTGGTCACTGATTAAAGATCACGTTTTGACATCGTCTGCAAGTCTTACATTTTGGCAAATATCACTTTTCTATATCTATATTTATAGATTTATCTATATAACTAGGCCTACAATAAGTAACTACTAAAGAAAAAATTGTATACTAGTATCTTGCCGGGTATTTATTGTGAAAATGTGTGAAAATGTGTGGCTCTCTGACATGTTTGTGTTTCAGGGTTTTTTTTTCGATGAAAAACGGGGTGAATATGAATGCATTGCTGTGGCGCACCACCAAGATACTGCGCTATTACAAACCGGTCCCTGGGAAAAATGTATAGCAAATCGGCGCAGTTACGTTTTAAAGCCTAGTTACCAGCTTCCATTCTTTCTGTGTAGATTTTCCTGTACATTTTTCTAACTTATCGTTTCTAGTCACCAAACCGTTCCTATTCATTCCGTTCTATTGTTCAGTTGTTTGTTTAAATGTACTTGTTTGTTCCTGTTCACCCCATGGTTGGGTTATGCCCACAAGGGACTGCGATAGACAATTTTGATGTTCCTATTTACCCCCTTTTGGGGGTGACTCGGAACACGCAGTTGTTTTTTTAATACCACCATAAGACACCCGATGTGTATGGGCATAAATGTCCCGCAAAATATTTGTAGGAAAATAGTTAAAACTCCCCATAAATACGTACCCCTGGAACATGAGTTTATTTAACAAAAATCATGATGATTGTAATACTTCAAGTAGACCATCACAAGCAGCCATTAGACGCGGCTTCATAAAACTTGGCACAGAGTTGCATAACCCTCAGGTCTTTAATGTGAAATAGATGTAAGATGACGCCAAGGATATTTCAATGTCATTTCAAGGTCAAATAAACTTCTTTTTTAATGTAAGAAAATCGCATTTTTGAGAACTTGCCGTCTACCGTGGATTCGCATTATTGCGAACTGGGACAAAGAAGGATTAAGCACAACTATATACAGCACATCTGCCAGAACCATAACGTCATAACTGTCAGATGTGACCTTTTGGCTTTATTTGACGAGAACACGCCCCTTAGTCTTGCCCTTCTTGTGTGAAAAAATAAATTGCCTATCTCTAATAGTTTTGAAGTTATAGAGGTTTTCCATAAGGGCATAACTTGTTTTCGATAAAAAAATCGGAACCAAAACGTCAGAACTCATAAATGTGTAGAGGCAGATAGTCCTATCTGTCACTTGATATTTTTTAATGTTTAACGAAATGGGTGCCAAATAGTCAGAACTGACAGATGAGACATTTCAGGTTAACTTTTTTATATGAGTGGCTTGTGAATATGTAACGTCACAAATGGCACTTATGACAAATTTAAATATTTTGGCATGAGGGCCAGAACGTCACATATGTCAGTTAAGACGTTAAAAGTTTCATTTTCATCATGTAACTCATATTTGCCAGTTGTGACTGTAGAAATACTTACTTGAATGTTTATTACAAATCACAAAAAGTACTGTGAGATTATAGTCTGGATAAAATGACGTAACCTAGCACCGATACATATGCAACGGTTTTTTTGTGTGCTTCTGTTATTGTCCATTGGGGTATACTGGTCACAAAGCAACCGCATGCCAAGTTGGCATGCCTGATGATTTTTTTTAATTTGCGAAAATTCAAGATGGTCGCCAAATACTCATATTTGCCTTAGATTCTTACTCATTTAGGGGTCTTGTCTAGTTGAAAAAAATCAAAAAATCCGAGAAAAACTCGGATTGGCCAGAACCCACCCACTCACCCCTCTGTCAATTGTTTAATTTTTTTTTGAAACATGTACAGCAAAAAAATAACACAAAAAAACAAATAATTTCCAAAAACAAAAACAAATCCGAGTTGGCCAGTGGCGTATCCAGAAATAAATTAAGGGGGCTGCTCCGATTTCCAAGAAACCATTCAACAGCAAGGGCCTATGAGGGGAGGGGGGGCATGCCCGTCGCTAGAGTTTGAAAAAATAAACATCAAAATAGAAATAGTGCGATTTTTTGGTATCTTTGCTGTAAAACGAAGATATGGTATACTGGCTGAAATTAGTTAACATAATCACAGGTTTATTACAACATAGCCTAGACAACTACTAGTCCAACTACTTAATCAAACATAACCACACAATGGAAAAACCATAAACATGATCAACATTAGCTTATTTAATATCGAGAGCGAACTACGACGCATATTGAAGGCCGTATCCAGGGTTACTTTGGGTGTCTGTAACCCCCCTCCCCCTCTCCTGAATATCTCCAAAATACCTTGCTTTTTTCAAAATTCCCAGGTGGCATGCCCCCAGCCCCCCTTTTACCGGATGGTCGACCTGTAACCCCCCCTTTGTCTTAGTCTGGATACGGCCCTGATATTAAATAAGCCAGATAAACAGCTGTCGACCCAATGTGGACCGACATTAATTTTTAAACAAGTGTTGGGTCACCCTTATTGTGATAATAATTATGCAGCATTGCTTGTGGAATGCCGATTATACATTTATGTAATTATGCAACAATCATCTATTAAACGTGATAACATGTCATTGAAAAAAGTTGTGGGCCATTAAAATGCCTACAACGTTTACTAATGATCACTTAAAATTCCTGAGATATTTATTTTTATTTCATCTTATTAATTTGCCACCTTCCCCTGTAACAGAATATTTTTTTAATGCAAATATTATCAGTTGTGGGCCATTAAAATGCCTACAACGTTTACTAATGATCACTTAAAATTCCTGAGATATTTATTTTTATTTCATCTTATTAATTTGCCACCTTCCCATATAACAGAATAATTTTTAATGCAAATATTATCTTCCAGTTCATCATCAGTTAGGCCTATATCAGATATTCTTGTTAGTATTGGTTGTTCTTCCACATTGTTAAAACAACTTTACTGCCCATTTCCAATTATTATCCTTGATTTCGTCTCTAGTAAAAAAGAAACTATCCAAGCTGTAGGGGGCCCTCCGAATTATTTCGTGTGAGTGGCTATACTAGAGTAGATCTACTATAGCACTGAGAAAATACGACGATTTCAAATAAGCCCTTAAAACAAATGCAAAGTCTATGAAATAACATAATACAACAATGAAATTTTGGAAATAAAAAAGCGATCCTGTTTCTATCTATTTGTTCTCAAGCCCGAGTCTCAGAGATGATATATCTTGAGAAATAAATTCGCCAGCAAGCAGGTTAAAAAAATATGGTAATTGGGGAATATTCTTTATATCGTGGTCCTTATTCTTTTTATTTTTTGCAGCGTCAAGTGCTTGGGAGAGCAACACGCCCAGCTCTAAGTCATTTTCCGTTTTAAGCAATCCCCATAGCCTACTGTGGATTGTGCCTGTGGTGTGTTATAATTATCATAGGGTAGAGTAGTCTATTATAGCTACTATCAATCTAAGCATATTTATTTTTACATAACTCAACGTTTCAATTATTAGCCAAAACTAACACAAAGTTTGACGTATTTTTTTTTCTTTTCCGAAGAAATAAATGATTTTTTGAAAAATGTGAGTCACACTGAGGGTGGGCAATTTCTACTTTGAGGTGCTCTGAATGGTCAATTTTAAAGATTTGCATTGCAAGGATTTTGCTTCTGTCGCCACATGAGGCTATGTCATTGTGGGGAGTACTTGCCTACCCCGTAACAGTTCATTGTCTACTCTGAGTCTCTAATGGCACTAATGATGCATCCCAGACACCAGCCTTTAAATGGGATGGGGCATACATTTAGGTGTGAAGGGGTCTGGCACCAACATGCCGGACACTGGTGAATTAATTTTATAGAAAACTAGCTCCGAGGCCCGGCTTTAGTCTGCTTGAGTGCATTAGACAAAAAATTGGCCTAATATATTGTAAACATGACAGTGTATTGGTCTTCCTCATGGGCCAGAATCCTAAGTGTCCAGGATATAATTAGTGAGATAAACAAGGAGACAAGTATGTCTTCAACGTGTAAGCCTATTCCTTCCATCGCCGGTGCTGGCCAACCAAGTAAACACAAAACATTTGTATAACATTTGTACAACGTTGTACAAAGGTAATACAATGTTTTGTGTTTGCTGGTCATCATCCATGCAACACAATGTACCCACTCAATACCGGTTCATTGCTGGGCCAGCGTCGCAACCCATTGCTGGTTCAATGCCGGTCAATCGTATTCCACGCTGGCCCAACATTGAAACAGAATTGGGTGATTGCCCCGTGTTTGCTCCGACTGCCATACGGGTGACACTTTCCCCCCCGAAAGGCCACTATCCGGATAACACGATACATTGGGTCAATTATGAAATAATGTTGGGCCATCGTCTGCAACGCTGGGCCAACAATATTCCAACCAAAACCCTTTAAGCTCTTAGCCACGAATATAATCGTAAACATCTTTTTTCTGAAAACTTTTTAAACACGAAAGTACAAAACACACAGCACCCCTCTTTCCCCTAAATAGGACACAACTCGGCAAAATAAACTTAATAGGATATCGGATGCTAGTAATGACATGTCATTAGGAATCTATTGCATGAGATGGTACGAAAGCACCAGCCTACAGTGATTATTCAAGGCAAGCTGCAGCCTCCACGTGTCTGGCCACGTGTCAATGAAAACAGTTGATGCAACATTTCCCTGCAAAATTATCTATCGTGACTCGACGCGAAATATTGGAGTCATTCGGGACATAGGGGCCTACGTTGCCTGTGTCAGTCCTTGATATCTGAAGCATAGCTAAAACTACACTGGTTGCAAGTAAACTGGACTATTGCAACAACCTCTTCTATAATGTCACAAATCGAGAAATAAACAGGCTCCAGAGAGCTCAAAACTGTCTGGCTTGAGTAGTGAGGCACTCTCCTCTGCCAAGGTCGTTATTGGCTTCCAGTGTCTAATAAAATGAACCAGTTATTATGATTTGTTTAGTTACCTATCAAGTACTATGCAACAATCAGCCCTTTAACGCCTCCCCATTGCCCTCTAACCCTTCGCTCCCCGCAATTAAAATATTTATAATGGCCGTAGACCTATAACATATGTATTCAAATGAAGCAGAAAAAGCTAACTATGGCATTTATGATGATTTCGAATTAAAAAAACAGCTTTGGTCTCCATAGTTATAACCTTCCGATCATCATTTACTGGTAACGTTTTCTCGTCGCCCTTCATTGCCTTCCTGCCACTCTTTTGAACGACTCTATTACCCTTTAATGCCTCTCAGTCGCCCTTTAACGCCTGTCCATTGCCTCTCCATTGATGGCCTACCTGTTGTCATTGACCACTTTTCCGTCCCCCTTTAATGCCTCTTCGTCGTCCTTTACCGCCTCTTTGCCACCCTTTATCACAACTTCACCGCTCTTTAGCGACTCCCTATTACCCTTCAATTACTCTTTGTCGTCCTTTAATGCCTGTACATCACTTTTCAATGTACCCCGTCGCACTTTAATGATGTTGCCATGCCTGTTATGCATATATGTCTCCTTTAACGCCTCTTCATTGCAATTGAAGGCTTTCTCGTCGTAGTTAAATGCCTATCGGCCAACCTTGAATGTCTCTTTGTCGCCATTAAACTACTCCCCATTGCTATTTAGCACATCTTTGTCTTCTGGCGTCTTTTCGTTGCCTCTTCATTACCATGTAACGCCTCCTTTTGCCTACTGACGCCTCTCCGTCGCCCATTAATGCTTTCCGTCGCCTTTTAACACATCTCAGCTGCCCTTTAAAGCTTCCTCGTCACCATTTAACGCCTCTGGGCACCCTTTATTGCGTCCCCATCATCCTTTAATGGCTCCCTGTCGTCACCATTTAACGCCTTCCTATTGTCATGTAACGCTTCCTCGTCGCCCTTTATTGTCTCCCCGGCACCTTTTAGCGCACCCAACTACTCTTCGATTTAAAGTTTCTCTTTGCCCTTTAATTTTCGATGTCCTTTATAGTGCTTCTCCATGACCCTTTAACGCATCTCCGTCACTTTTAAACAGACCCCCCATCGCCCTGAAGTCCCCCTGGAGATGGAATGGTACCCCCTAGCTAATTTATTCAATGTTAAAAATAACCGATGTTCGCTTATTTATTTTTTTAATTGACTCTTTGACCTTGAAGATCACCTTTGTTTAATAATCGAAATTGTAGGCCCTACCAGAGATGTTTTTTTGAGTCGAAATAACATGAAACAGGTTAGGTCCACTGTATCTGACTACTAAATTATTTTTTAATAAAAAACATGTTTAACAAAATTGGTTCCTTGTTAAGTGGTTATTTCTCGTTTCTAAAAGGTGTTTATCTGCTACGCTTTATCCATTCTTCATAGTCACATTCCACCAGATACGACATTTCAGATGATGAATAGTAGTGAGCTCAGAAATGTCAAAACGTCATAACTGCCAGATAAGCCATTTTGTCATTTTAGATTTAAGAAATCAAGTAGTCATAACTGTTATTTCGGACATTATGTGGCAGACATTAGTCATGTGAAGTGCAAAGGCAAAAGGTATCAACAAATAAAAATCGTTTTTTTACATTGTTTTTAAAATCTGCATAATTTGTGATCAAATTTTGTTCACCACATGTGTCAACATGGCATCACTGTGGGTTTTATATTTTGTGTATCATCTGTGAAAAACAGTTTTTTGTCTCTCCTGAAAAGTTGAGAAAAATGAGTTATGCCTTTATGGTTCTGGCAGGTCGATCGTTCTATTTAACATGATTAACACCAATCTACTGTATAACATGAGTAGTTGGACGAGCATTGTATCGAGCTAAACTAGAGTGCAAAGTCAGCAATTTGTTTTCTAAAATATCTGAATTATGCTTATAAATATACAAACGTTCCTAATACGATTACATTTAAGATTCGACATTTAAACTGCGTGTGACAAAGGGATCCTAATGTGTAAAATGGCGGCCATCTTGACGATGTTCCACCGAGCTGATTTCTGGTATTTTCGTTTTGGAGGTTGCCAAGAGATAGGCCTATATTTTCAAGAAAATAAAATCAGCTTGGAGTACGCCCGTTCCCAACTCAATCCCCCAAAGTGGCTCTATACTCACCTCTTGTGGGACATCATGAAATTGATCGTACATTTCCATAGTGTATAGTATAGTTTTTTAGTGTAAAATTAGCTTTCAAAAGCATCAGCTGAATAAAATATGGCATAATTATGAGGGTAAGACGTTACATACGCATACATGAAGGACGTCCACTACCAGGATTGTTTTTAGAACATTTATAGTCCATCTATTTACCTAGGCCTATACATTATCCTCAATATATAAATGAGTTGATAATTAAGCATATGAGCGGTTCAAATATTTTGATATATCCATCGTGTTCATTACAATCCATGTAGACTTAGCTTGTGTAAATGTTATCTGCAAACGTTAATTGTCCGACTACGTTTAAATCACGCGACGGATAAATATTATTTATACATGTAGAAATAATCTGTTGTCTCAGAATGATTTATAATTAATTATTTCTTAATCAAAATATACAAATTACTATACAAAGGATATACTTTATATACATAGTAGAGCAGGAAATCAAGTGATGGCATGTGGACAAAACATGTATGTCATTTTCGTGTGACAACCTAGGCATATACTCTATCATTTTCACAAATGCAGGATATTGAACGTCATCTACATGTGTATATCGCAGCTGATACATGATCCACCTTTATAAATATCCAGTAGAAATTGGTGAAAAAGTGACGTCACAACCATCACGACATGACGTCACAAAAGCACGTTTTATGAAAAACTCGACCACTTGCCACGAACACTGTTCACGCTTCGTAAAACTAGACGTTCATACATTTCCAGCGATATATTATTTGTCTCTAGGAATTTAAGTGTCAACTAACTCCTTAAATAACGTCAATTTTCAGATTTCCTCCTCTACTATACGGGCTTGGTAGTTAGGCTATCATATGAATAATATAACATCAGTGATTTGGAAAAACATAATATTAGTGCTGTAGTGATTTATTGCACGATATAAAAAATTGCAAAGACATCGTGTTCGTATTGTAACGTTTTATTACACGATTTAAATAGAAAATTGTAAGGGAACACACAGACAGACAGACAGACAGATATTTTATAGACAGAAAGAAAGTCAATCCAGACTTATTTGTCATAGAAATAGAGATATGTACATGTATATACAACATTGTTAATTTGTTAAAATCATATGACAATATACATAGTATGACATACATAACTAAAATCATGTTAACTGGCATTGCCATAAGAAACACTGGGTATATACTTAAAATGAGATTGAAAGGCATTGCCAGGGTAGCATAAGGGGAATATCATGCTCCTGTTGTGATGCTTTACTGCCCGATTTAAAAAGAATATTATTTCGTGTTATAATGCTTTATTACAAGATTTGAATAATAGTCAGGGGGCCAGGGGCTGAACCTGGAAAGTGGGTCCAAAGTTATTTTCTCAATGTTTTTATATTATATAGGTATTGTACTATATGAAACCGCGTGATGGCATTCTCACAGCATTGAGCATTTTTAAATAACGCGTTTTACATTTTTTCCCCTATCGCGGTACAAAATAGAGGTTTTAGGTGATCGGGAAAAACAGAAAATCCCTGTATATATTCACATAACTGATAGCTATTAGTTTGATTGCTTGTATATTGATGTATATTAATAATAAATATCATTGGGTCAAAGGTCAAGGCTTTAATTCAAGGTCAAAGGTCAATAATTCAGGTCCATCATGCCTAATTCAGTATCGTTTGTATATTACACCCGCCACATTTTTATATGTTTATATAGCTGAACCTGCATTCATCTTATAATTTAGGTTTTTCTTATGAAGTTCCATGCATCTTGATAAACTAGATAACCTGTCGCTCACCTATTCTCGTTCCTCTAGGCCCCATTCCTAATGTGTCCTATTTTACCGTATCCATTTGCTGGGATGAAATTTAATGGTAACATTATAGGGCTTGAATTGTGTAGCAATTGATTATACGTTGCCATTCTATTGTATGGGCCAGTCAACATGATTCACTAACCCAATGTTGGTCATCATCTGCGACGCTGTCACACCATGAAATCACCATTAATGCGCTGCATTGACTCAACGCTCCCCCAATGTTTAGATGCCCGGCCGTTATTGAGACACTCAGACAAAATTTGTGAGCCTTAATAAGGTAAATTTAAATGCCAATTGGCTAGCCTCTGTGTCAGGCATATGCTCAAATTAAATTATAAATTTTAATTTAATTTTTTTTCAAAAAAATATAAATTTTGTTCATCAATGACAATGCGGTTTGCATTTAACTATGACGTAACTATGTGGTATGAAATTTTGACAGATGAGTAAATAATTCATGATTTTTCTTTTTTTATAGTTCCAATATCACAGCATATCTATATCTGACTGTATGGATACATCAATTATCAATATGTGGTGTAATAATTCAGAGGTTGCTGTAAACTATCAAAATTGCACGTATTCGTTATTTAAAAAAAGTTCTTTATCTTAAACAAATTAATTAATCAGCAATGACACCACCGCCATCATTTTGCTATTTGCTATATATAATATTAAAATTGCTACTACCTTACTGTTCATCGTTTGTTTCATCATCTTTTTTAATGTGGTACTAGTATACATCATATTCTGATACAAGACGATGTATTCCTGCTTAGTTGCTTCCATGTTTAATCCATATACTAATGGATCTAACTGGCTCAGTGCATTATCAGGGCATTATTCACTTGAAAGTTTGTAAATGTTATATTTTCAAATGTTCCTTCAAGGCTTTCTCAGTTGATGGCAATCAACATACATGTAATTATGAACAGGTGGTGCTCCCCCGGTCGACTTGCTAGCCACAGAATAAGCTCCTTACTACATCAACTGATCAAGCTAGAGATCATTAATATCCCCAAGAAGCCTTGTTGGATGATATTTAACATGATTCCATTACCAATGCATCCAGCCATAGCATCAAATCGAAATAAGAAGGGTCCTGGCAGCAGGTTTGAAATGAGGTCAGAATATTCGGCAGTGACCAAGACCAGTTTGTTTGTGGCCAAGATCACCTTTGTGGTGGCTGAGATGATTTTTAAAGTGACTGTGATGACGTATTCAATGGTCAAGTTTACTTCTGCAGTGACTGAGATCACTTTTTCAGGGACTGACATAAGATTGTTAGTGGCCAAGATCACTTTTGTGGTGGCTGAGATGATTTTTAAAGTGACTGTGATGACGTATTCAATGGTCAAGTTTACTTCTGCAGTGACCGAGATCACTCTTTCAGGGACTGACATAAAATTGTTAGTGGCCAAGATCACTTTTGTAGCGGCTGAGAAACTATTAAAGTGACTGTGATCACTTCTTCAGAGCCAAGATCACTTTTTAGCGGCTTAGATATTTTTTTCAGTGGCTGACACCAATTTGTTTACGGCCAAGATCTTCTTTGTAATGGCTGAGATAACCTTTAAAGAGGCTGTGATCTATTGTTCTTTGGCCAAGATCACTGTTGTAGTGGCTGCGATAACATTTAATGCGGCTGTGATCACTCCTTCAGTGATCAAGATCACCTTTCTAGTGGCTTAGATAATTTTCAAAGTGGCTGTGACCACTTCTTCAGTGGCCAAGATCACTTTTGTAGAGGCTGAGAAATTTTTTGAAGTCGCTGTGATCACTAAATCTTCTTCAGTGGCCAAGGTCACTCTTGTAGCGGCTGAGATAGTTTTTTAAAGTGGTTGAGATCACTTCTTCAGTGGCCAAGATCACTTTTGTGGACGCTGAGATAACATTTAAAGTTTCTGTAATCACTTCTTCAGTGGTCAAGATCATTTTGTAGTTGCTGAGATAACTTTTAAAGGGCTGTGATCACTTCTTCAGTGATTTTTGAAAAATGGCTCCATAGAATGTAAAAATAATAACAAAAATCTGTACCTTATAAAGTTAACATGAGAGAGAAGTCTTGCTGGTATTCACTAAAAAACGTTGTAAATTGTTCAAATGGAGGGATAAAATACAAACTTAGCGCTGTGTTGTACATTTTTGTATTTAACAGAAATACAATATTATGCATCTACGTTAAAGCACTTGATAGTAACTTTCAACTGATACCAAAGATGCTGGTACAAATTTTGGAACTCATTGGGCAAAAATATGAGACACAGTCTATTTTCCTGAGCCGAAAGAAAAGTGCTCAAATTTTACGTCCACAAGAAAAAGGGTGTAATATGTTGAAATATCTAATTATTTGTTACTTCCAAATGGGTTTATTTTAAGTCAACAATAGCTGTAGAACATGTTTGAATCAAAACTAAACATATATACCATACAAAAAGAGAAAAGTATTTTGACTATTCACTGAAAAAGTAATAAAAATAGGTCAAATTAAGGGTTAAAATACCAACTTGAAGCTTGTGCATTTTTCAAAAATCGGACAGAAAATATGTTACATCCACGTGAAAGCCTGTTCCAGTAGCTTTCTGTTGGTATCAAATATATTGATATAGCTTCACTACTCAGTGGGCGAAAAAATTTAAAACACTAGTTTTTTTCTAAATAAAAAAAAACGCGCATAGGTCATGTACACCTTTGGCCATATTGCAATACAGCAGCTACAGTTACCTGAAATACAGTTTGATTCTGGGCCCTGAATAGTCCAACTATGTGAAAATAATAGTGGCCTAAATTCCCATTCCGGGTGACACCTTACCCCCAGCCACGTCTGGTCTAATAATCCAGCTGACGGATAAACAAACAGACAAACCATCTCGACTAAAAACATAACCCCTTATGGCGAAGGTAATAAACCACACAATGATTTCTTTCAAGAAAATGTATAAATCTATAAGCGAATATTTCGATGTTAAGTGTTAACATCATTGGATGACGTAATATATGAAATTTTAGAACGTATGGCCACAATTACACATTATATTATCTCGTCGATATATATATAAATAATAATTATTGCGGTACAAATGTTTTATAGCTGCTTTGTGATATCACATTGAGGTTCGTAATGAAATTCCCTTCATTTTGATATGTCACACGCTTATATTATTATAAAATTTGATAACTGGTAATTGGGCTTATGCAAGACCTTGGGGTCAAAGGGTTCACATAACTCAAAACTTCTGGTTCAATCAATTTATACAGTTATGAAATCACTTTTGTTAATACTGAATACATATTATTTCAAATAATGGCAAATATAGATTAGGTTAGTGCTTTATATAAATATTTATATTTTTCGAACCGTGGGAAACCATTATTTTGCATCCCGATTGACGTGATTTTATAAAACGTGTTATATAAAAATGCTCAATGTTGTGAGAATGCCATCATGCAGTTTCTTGGACTACAATACCTATATAACATAAAAACACTTAGAAAAAAACTTTGGACCCACTTTCCAGGTTCGCCCAAAAATATGCATTTGACCCCCTGACTATAAACATAAACATAAACGTTTATAAATTTTATTAGCGTAATAGATTTAAAGCTGTTACATAAATATTTGTATATGCTGACACGGATCACTGCTATTATTGATAGTTAGCCGACAGGGCTGATTGACAGGCATGTTCAAACTCCTCCCATCTCACTAGACCTTGTCTCGTATGACCTCGCGTCGAGAGATTTGAGACGCACACTGGCTTATCCTAAAAAATACCTTTTTTTTTAGATATACTATGTTTAATTTTTTTAATAGGCATTAATCATTTTAATCTATAGTATCATTATTATTTATTATTAAAGGCATTTATATTGCTTTATCTCAATTGATTTTAAGGCACATAAGCCATGCCGCAAAGATCAAAATAATTAAGTGGAATTCGGAAATTGGTTTAGTCGACTAAAATTAACATTTGACGGGCCCACATGACTACCATAGTTTTTGTGGGTATCCAGGTATCTGGACACCTGGAATGAGATATAATTTGAAGATATCTTTTGCTATAAACATATATTTCAATTTATATATCAAATATTATAACATGCATTACAATAAATATAAATTGAGAATATCTTTCATATAGGAAAAATATATTCTACAATGTAAGCCTACATCTGTTACACAACGAGAAATGAAGAAGGAATACAATAAATATATATATATAGGCCTAATATACATAAATTCAAATTAAAATAGAATATTGGACAAGCCAGTGTGAAACATGCGGAAAAGCGCACGGACCAGCATGTACAAACCCGATGGGAAAAGTCATGTGCGCGCGGCTTTTAAAATGTCGTATAAACACGTGGACGTGCGGGTCGTATAAACACGTGGACGTGCGCGGGTTGTCGCACTTTTGTGTACACACACCGTCTATATGTTCAGGCAGACCGTCCCTTCGTGTAGGCATTCCGTCTGGACGTGCGGTGAGCGTACGTGTACACCGTCTCCAAGTGTCGCGATCGCGTCAGACCGTCTCCATTCGTCGATTCCCGTGAGTTAGCGTCCGTAAGTGTAGAGACACCGTATGAAGTGTGCATGAGTGTACACGTACCGTAGGTGGCGTACGCACACCGCGTGCGGTATGCGTACGCCACCTACACACCGCGTGCGGTATGCGTACGCCACCTACGGAACGTGTGCACTTATCCACGCTCATACACGATTCAGACGCTCACAGACAATTTCTACCGTATGCGTACGCCATTTTTCGTCCGTCTGGGTGTGTAGGCCCACCGCGCGGATTAAAACACGCGGTTGGAGACGGTCTGATGCGGATTGCCGATTTCTGCTATTTTGCTCAAACTCTCTGTTCAACGGCGTAGACGGCGGACCAGCGTTAGACCCGCATTGATTAGGCGTCTTGTATCTTCTTCATAACTTGCTTCGTTCTAAAAAAAACCCATTACATTTATTTTTTGTATTTATTATTAATGAATTAATTATCCATTGTTCCGTTTGGATTGTGTAATATATTTTTATATTGTATATATTACTGCACACTTCGATGTATTCATGTATGATTTTGAAAGGGCCATAGGCCTATCTACAAACAATCAATCAATCAATCAATCAATCTGTTAGAAACTGACACTCTGATGTTATACACACAGCTGAATATTTGACTCATTTTCCAGCTAAACGGCAATCACAGGTACATATTAGTGCCAATGAACCAATGTTACCCCGCCATCTACGACGCTGGCCCAACATGAAAACATCATTGGGTCAATGTATTGTGTTCGCCTGGGAAACTCAATGTCATTGAATCAGATATACTGTGTGAGTTGGATTTCAGTGGCATTATCAGTGACTTTGCTATACAAAAATCGAGAAAAGTGTCTATATTGTAACGTTAATTGTCCACCTCTGTTGTCGTGCTAGTAGGCCTACATTAGTTGTTCATGAAAAAAAGTTTAACCAATTCTCTGTGTATATATTCATGTGTAAGATTTACAGCTCAAATGTGCTTCTTTTATTTCTTTTGTATTTATGAATAATATAATATTTGAAGAAAATTATCTGTTCAGTTTTTCCTATTTATTTGTGGTATTATGGTTTAGCCTAGGCTACTATTTTAGTGTGTGGTATTTTATGCAATAGGGATAATAATAAAAGGGGGCCTCTCTCTCAAGTGGGCCCCGGGCCTCCCACAAGCTTGATCCGGCCCTGGGTGAGAGAGTCACAATACATTGACCCAATGCTGTATTAATGTTGGTCCAACGTCTTCGACTCTAGCCTAACATTAACCCAGCACTATTATTCACACATCCTGTTTGTGAACTGCTGCGTCGTCGAACGTTGTGTTCACCAAGCGGACGTTGTGTTCACCAAGCGTGGCGTAGAAATATATGGAAGATTGCCCAGTGAGGTTGACTGTTGTCAGGGGCCGTGTTCTTAAAATCTTGAACGTCTAACCTATATAGTCCAGGAGCGATATCCTGAAAGACGCTTAAAAACGGATTTATCTCAACACCAAAAGTAACCAAGGTTTGGGTTGATAGGATGGCAGCATGAGCCTTCTAGAACAACCCCAGGTAGTGTGTGCAATCAAATTGTGGTATCAATTATTTTTAGAGGGCATTTTAGGGTAGGGGGTATACTGTATGGCATCACACGACAAAGTGGAGTATGTGTACATAATGGACAATATCTTTGTCAATACTCGATCAATTTTAAAGATTATGGCACCAGAACGTAAGGTTTTTAATGTTCAATATATATAGAGAAAAACATTATTATGTTTCTAAGCTATGAAGGTCAACAAAGGTCACAATCAAATGCCACAATGATTTAGCAAATGTTTAACCATCACACTACCTGTACTTTTATGTCATTTGTTGAATAATAAAACTAACCAAGGTTTAAATTGATGGAATAATAGCATAAAGCCTTGATAATAATGTCAACTAAAACGTAAGGCAAATATTGGTAATACTATCTATTGTATGCATTTTTTTTAAATCTGGGGGTGTAGTACATGGCCTAGTTTGATATATGGAATGGGAGTGCCAAATCTTGCCAGATATTTATCAGTCGTTAAAAAGTAAATATTCTGCCACCAAAACGTACGCCACTTATTGAACTATATATATGAAGAAAAAAACAAGTAACAACTGTTCTGTTATAAAGGTCAATAAAGGTCAAAACAGCATACGACACTGATTTTGCCTACTTTTGACTGTCATCACGTTGCCTGTACTTCCATATTTTTTGTTCAAAACTACAGCTAACCAGGGTTTGAAAATGAAATGAAATGAATCGGGCCTTAGGCAACCTTTGTGCACATATAGGCTAAACTGGGCCAGGAGAATCTCCTGAGGATGGTGAGATGATTGAGATGACATTGTCTTCCAGACACAGGATTCGAAATTCGAGCCCTGGCGGTCTGAGGCCGAGCACGCTACCTCTCGGTCACGGAGGCTCCCCACAATACTGACTTTCACACGTGGATGCAGAAGAAACATTTTTTGTTTCTCTCAAACCGCCGAGATCGGGAACCGAACCCCGAGCTCTGGCGTGAAAGGCAGCGGTGCTAACCACTACCCTAGGGCCCCCGCCCAACCAGGGTTTGAATGGATGGGACAATGACATGGCATCTATACAACAATCTCAGATAATGTTTATAGTCAAATTATTCTATAAAAACGTTTTAGTGTTGGTTTGTTCCAACTGGGGTATATCAGATAGGATAATGTGCCGCATAGAGTAGAATGGCATAATTGTCAATGTATTCGCTGATAATCAATAAAATGTCTTATTCATTCGGCAATATTTATCATAAAAACAATTGTAGCTATTACGAAGTTGTAAAGGTCAGTAAAGATCAAAATATTACACAACAGTGATCAAAACATGCGTTTTTTCTTCATACTATTTTAACGCTGACATAATTCCCTCAACTCCAAACTTAACCAAGGTTTGACTTGATAGGAATATAAAATATGGCCTCTAGAACAAGGCTAGAGAGTGTGTATAACCAAATGATGGTGTATATATATATTTAGAGACTTTTGATATGGAGTATATATGATTTCACAGTATGAAATACATAGTTTTATGACAAAAGTGATAATACATTAGCCTATGTTTAAACATATTTCAATAGTCTGGCATCAGAACATAGCATTTTGAATTAGGAATATGTGACAAAAATGTTAACAATAGCTAAGTTGAAAAGATCAGCAAACGTCCGCAGCCGCATGCCACGTACGTCTAAACATGTGTTTTTATCATGCTTGTTAAACGATGAAATAATATTATCAATACTAAACCTAACCACGGTTTAACCTGTCAAAACAATAAAATAGGGTCTCCAGAACAATTCCAGGAAGTTTGTATAGTCAAATTGGGTTACAAATAATGTTTTAAGTACTTTTTGTCATCTGGAGTTATATTAAATGACATACTCTGAAAACACAGAGTTGAATAAAATAATTGAATCCTTTTGTGAATAATTAACAATGTGTTGCACCAACACAGCTATATTTATTTTTAATATTTTGTCAGTAACAATAGGCGTGACAAAGCTATGAAAAAATAACACAAATTCAGCCAGCAGTTTATTCACACCACTTACCGGCTTTGAAACAAATTCCCCTCATGTGCCTGAAAGTTTACATAGGCCATAATGACTTATCATCTCCCACAATATTTTGGACAAAACCTCATGTGAACATTCCACTAACTCGGTGTAATTAAACATTTTCCTTGGTAAGATGTAATATATTATTGCAAGTATGTGTTTCAGTCGTTTTGAAAAGACGGTAATAGTTATAGACACCAAGCTTATATATAACATGGATCAACAACAACTTAAATATGATTATCTTATATAAAATATGTCTCGTAGTACCAGGCTTATTATTTCTCAAATATACATTCAACTGACAATATCGTATGTAAGTGTGTAAGTGTGTATGCTGTATGTAATTTGTATGCTAGTCAGTATGCACAAACCACACAAACAATCAATTGTGAAGTGTCAAACAAGAGTTTTCAGGGTGGAAGCAGCATTACTAGCTACAAAAGTACAATGAATTGAATAATATTTTCCACAGCTCGTAACTGTAACTGATCACGTAGCATTTTGTCGAATACGCTGTGTGATATGATAACTTATTTTAACCAATAACTTTTTTAAATCTTGCAGGCATACGAGAGAAAATTATATCAAAATGGTATTAGCTGCATAACGTAACTGTTGGCTAGATGGATGTAACCTGGTTCATATAGCGGTGTCACGTCTATTGCTACTTGATATATAGTCCAATAAAATGTGGATGTTTTGATACCATAATTTGTTTGATTATTTGATTTCATCATTTGATCATTTGATTTGATTTGATTTGCTCATTTGATAAACTATTTGGAACATTTTGCCAATTATTCCATTGAATACTTGTTTCATATTATGATATTTGATATTTTTATTGTATATGAAAATGAATTTTAAACACATTCTTTAGACCGCAATATATTAATACCTGGTACCTGGGATGATTTTTTTTTGATATGTTCATTTCATTATCATATAAAGTCAAACTTTGTTTAGTTTTGCTGTCAAGGGAGATATTTTTTTACTTTATAACCAGTACCTCCTTTTATTTGTTACAGTATAAATTTTCCACGTTAATATCTTGACGATATGGCACCGAATAATTTAATTTTTTTTAAATAGTTGAAAATATATTGCTACTTAAGTAAGTTCAACTATGCGTTTCAGACTGTGTAATCTGATACGCTCCAAATGAAAAAAATACCATAAAACATTATTATACCTTAATTTGACAGTCTATACTACTTACGTTTATTATATATATAATAAATGATAATTCCATCAATTCAAACCTTCGTCAACTTTGATGTTCAGGAAATTATATCAACGTATAAAAAGCATGATGCAAAATAAACCCAGTCTAGATCGGTGTGGTATGAGGCTTTGACCTTTGTTGGTCTTTGCAATTTAGCAATTATTATACATGGTTTTTTTTGCCAATTGAACACGCTCAGTTTTGTTGCAAAAATACTTAAATTTTATCAAGTTTTGTCAAATATATTGTCAATAATAGCATTACACTCTATGATTCAGACTGTGTCATTTTATATCCCACCAGCAGAAAGAAAACGGTTAAAACGCTTTTAAAACATTATTTATACCTCAATTTGGCTAACCAGGCTACGTGAGTTTTTATTCCACCAATTTCAACCTTGGTCAGATTTGGTATTCAGGTTGGTATTGAGGAAATCATGTCAACGTGAAAAAAATTATCATGAAAAAAATGTTTAGGTCGCTGTGGCATGGACTTTCGACCTTTGCTGACCTTGGTCAATTTATATTTTTAAATAATTTCTTTTCATCGAAGTTTTCACATTAAAAGTTTAACATTTTGGCACCAAATGGTTAAATTTGATTGAGAATTTGAAAATTTATGGCCATATATGTAATGTTACTATGTGTCACAGGCTATGCCATGTGCTATGTAACCGGATGTAGTAAACTGACTTCAAAAAAATTATATACCTTAATATGACTATGGATGCCATCTGATTTTGTTCTAGAATATCTATTTTGTCATATGATCAAGTCAAACCTTGGTTAGTTTTGGTGTTTAACAAGTAATATGAAAATAGAAACAACGCTATGACAAAAAAAAAACATAAAAAAACCTATCGTATAAGAATTTGACCTTCGATGACCTTTAAAACCTGATAAATGTTGCTGTCTTTTTTTTACAAGCTCGTTAAACGCCTTACGTTTTGGTGACATAATCTTTACAATTGAATGACTATTGACAAATATATTGCCAATTTTGTCACCCGTATTAAATGTTACAGATTATGGCATATGAGATACCAGACAGACAGACAGACAGATATTTTATTGACAGAAAGAAAGTCAATCCAGACTTATTTGTCATAGAAATAAGAGAGATATGTACATATCATACACTGGGTATTACGATAATATGAATGACAGCTACTTAGAACAAAATTGAATGGCATTGCCAAGATAACATAGGGTCTATCATTTTGTTTCCCGCACCAAAACCAGAGATAAAATAGCTACTATCAAGAATTTATTAACCAAGAATGTAGCACTTGAGATGCTGTAAAATGCCAAAAACTAATGTCCCCTGTGATAAAAACTATACAACGCACAGCGATATCAAACATATCCACTTGTAGATTATCATCCTGTCTACATATGGAAGGTATTTTTTGTCACTAGCTTATACATCGGAGGGTATAACTTCTCTGAAAGGGGACTACTCTCAGCCGTTTATTCCATCAAAAACTAAGGGTGTCGGATGCTGTCTTAGTACACCAGTTTCTCGCAACTGTGCGCTGCAGTCTCTAATTATGCAGCTGTGCCAAATTTGGCACATGTTGATAAACATCGTTGCTGCTGCCCCTACTGTTGGATGTTATTGTCAGCAGCAGCATCACATCCGTCATAAAACTACAGAGCTCCAATATACCGCTAAGATGACCCTGTGATGCTCTCTCTCTGACCTATGCTGATAGATCATAAAACACATACTGTAACTGCTAGTCTCCAATGTTGCCCAGCAAACACGACAGATACGTTGACCGAACGTTAATATTTTCAATACTGTGCCAATGTGTTGCAAAGGGTGACAGCATTGAAACAACATCGGGACAACGTTGTAAACTTGCGGGGTTTATGGCAACCCAGCAAACATCAGACCTCCACCCAATGTTGGGTTAATGTTGGGCCACCGTCGAAGACGGTGGGCAAACATTAACACAACAACGGGTCGACATGTTAACTGGGGAAGTGAGTCACATCAAAGAAATTCAATTGAAACTCATTGGTCACTTAGTACAGGTGAACATCGTTATAACACGATCGTTGGGGTCCAATGAGTCAAATCGTGTTATAAGTGAATCGTGTTATACAATACGTTCTTTACAAATTTATAACACGATTTCTATGAAATATTATTATACCACATTATTCTCGCCTCACTGCCCGGCATTACGACATAATAAAAACACGATCTTCATTCAATTTATAACACGATCTTTAGACTAATAAAAATATGTTCGAATACAATACGTTCTTTACAAATTTATAACACGATTTCTATGAAATATTATTATACCGCATTATAATATACAAAGATATCAAAGCGTCTCCAGCGGGCCACTTATTCTCGCCTCACTGCCCGGCATCATGACATAATAAAAACACGATCTTCATTCAATTTATAACACGATCTTCGGAAATTTAGAACACGATCTACAGAAATTTATAACACGATCATTGGACTAATAATTATCTATTCGAATACAATACGTTCTTTACAATTTTATGACACGATTTTTATGAGTGAATTATATTATGCCTACATCCACCGACACAATCTGTTTAGATGTTCTCAATATTTTTATGATTTATG
>OZ024907.1:22638495-22642141 GCA_964017125.1 Flabesymbios commensalis | reverse complement strand
GGATCGTTCTTGTCAAACTGTGGGATTTCGAAAAGTTCATATAATTAATCCAGGATTATGCAAGATAGCCGCTTATGTTAGTGTCAACTTTCCCGTTCTACAAGTGCGCTCTTTGGTCTGGGGTTAGTTTGACCAGCATCATGCCATTGAGATTTCGCGCATAAAGGCCGACATTCCACCTCAGCGTGGTGGACCAGCAACTGTTACTGTTGTACGCGTAACTGACGCAGGATAAGCAGATCTAATTGTTGCTGGTGACGTCATAGAGTCTGTATCAATGAAGGTAACTTTGTCGACTTGGAAAAAACTGGCAATCTTCTGGAAAAGCTTAGGCCAGAATTTCAGGCTGTTTGTTCTGGTGTGAGATATGTTCCCGATTAAGTAGTTGAGAAAAATGTGCCATTCAATCGAGTTGCCAGCAAAAAAATGTTTAAAATGGTACACAAATGCCACTTGAGATGAGAAGAACCTTGTGCTAGAAAGAGATAACAGGTGTGCTGAATGTAACCAGATGTATCACCGTGCAAGATTTACAAGTAGACGAAATCTAGACATTCCGTTAAAAGGGCGACTACAGAGGACATAGGACCATCTTCCAGTAATCCTACCCACCCTTCGAGTCCACGTAGCAAAGATATACTGTATTTTTGTGCATCATTAGTGAATGTTATTTATTTGAGATGTGAAAGGTTAGGCATTTATTCAAGTACATTTGCCCAATAATAAATGCGCATTAACATACCAAGCGTTGCCAATAATTGTTGTAGATGTTTAAATCGCATATCCATCACAATTGATGCGGCTACGTCGTCCCTTTTTGCTAAAGAGGCTCTCACTCGGGATCACCATTTTTGTCATTTTATTTTGACTAATGTATAATAACTTTTCAAAATAATATATTTCCCCTAAAACATAACTTTCTATCAAGTACTTTGTAATGTTAAGATATTATTTTAGCTAAAGGTGAAATCCCCCCCACACACACACACTTCCTCGCTCATAATAGTGATAGGACTAACTTTATACCATGAAGCAAACGCGTCACAGTGTAGTTTCTTACTAAATTAAAAAAAAAAATCCATCAACGAAATTTTATTCCGTGTAAACATTCAGCCACAATAAGGTCCTGAGCGATGTACCAACATTAAAACAATAGCTAATGAGCCATTCACAGGACACACAAAACATATGTATAATGTTTATTCAATTTAGGACCAACGAAAGACGTTGGACCAACGTTGTATGAATGATATACAAATATTTTGTGTTTACTGGGCTGCCTCGTGCCGGTCGAGTGGTTTCTCTACCCCCCCCCCCTTCTCCCCCGGATCGACATCTACATCCTCATTCAGCAAGCACTGTTGGTTTACCCAAGGATTGTTTACCATTTGGCCAATATCTTCAATTTTGATTATCTCACCACTGTGTCAAATCGTTCTGTCGTATCATACGGGGTGAAGGTGATGTGACAGGCTGGTAATGTGGTTGGTTGACGCATGGCTGATGTTGTTTGCGGCAAAAGTCGAAGACATGCTTCCCTACAGTCTGTATAATTGGCGAACGTGATCCAGATTAACCCTTTATCACCGAGTAGTTTCCGATCAGTTTATAAATGTGTTTTTACCAATTTAGGCATCTTTTTAAGTTGCCGGGCGGAGGCAAATAAAAAAATGTTTTTTAAGGTGATTAAATATTTAGTTACAGCATATCCTTCAGACAATTATTTATTCCATGAAAAATCAATCTCAAAGTATTTATTTCAAATATACTCCAGTCCCCCATTGGAGATTGAATGGTGGCTCCTGACAATTTTCTGAGTATTCATGACAAATTATGAATACAAGTATTCGTATTGTATTTAAATACTATTTAAAAATTTTGTATTTATCAAAACAGAGAAGTGGAACAATAAAACGTGTTATTGAAACACAACAGATTTAAGCCCCTATATATTTTCTTCTTGCTAGGATCTTACACGCATAACGTTGTACAGGTAAGTTTTGAAAAAGAGCGATTGACTTAAGATGTGTGTGTCATAAATCTGCGGCCTGTGCGCTGTGACATAATACTATGCCTGAGCCTACTCCCTTAACATGTTAACAGACAAATCCGTTCACCCTCTTTTTAATGACAACATTGCAATATGTGATAAGAGTACCGTACTCACAAACCACGGCCGTCATCGTCTCCAGGCCTCCAACAACATCCTCCTCACCTTCTCAGTAAAACACGATAAGTTGATCCATGCAGTGTTAGATTTATGTTGGGCCAGCGTCGCATAATTTATGCTATTGGTCTACAACTGGGACTTAGTATAGCCCTAAATGTCATCGTATTTCACTAGTGGTAAACGGCATTTAATGCTGTACTACGAACAGACAGACAATATTTTGTTGACACAAAGACAAGTCATCACAGACTTATTCGTCTGTACCTACATTCTAAACATTAATTCAATGTTGAACCAATGTATCAGGATTTATAAAAACACACTATTTCTGTGAATGACATAATTTTACCTTCCTCATGCATTACATTATTATTCTTCTATTATTACTGCTTTTTCATTACATCTTGCCACTATAGGTATATTTTACATGTATTTGTATTCGATTACATCTGGACAGTGATGTATTCGTATTCAAATACATTTTTAAAGGGAGTATTTGTATTCATGACTTCACTTCTACAATTATAATAATAGACATATGGCATCATGTATATTTAGCATCATTGATAGGCTCGATAATCTGATAGTACAGATACACGATCATGGTGATTTTAAAACCTGCTACTGAACTGTTTACGAGCCACAACTTTCAAAGGGTTTAGACCTATATATAATCGCCCAGCAGAGTGACTGGCTTTCGATCGGGGGAAGTGGGCTATGTATAGCAGCATCTTGTTGGTAGATATATGCTCATGAATACTCGTGTAGATACCAGGAGCAGATCCCATCTGTATCAGATATGTACTTAACCACAGCACCAGATAAGACAAGCTGACAATGACGCCTTTGTGAGATCCTAGCCATGTGCTGAACGCGCACGTGTTCCACCAGCTTATTCCGTAGTCTGACGTGTGCACCGCTCCTCCAATAGGAAACAGCTCAGTCATATATTATGATAATTAGGCAAGATCCCCATTGGAGTTGTCGACAGACAGTGTGCATGCAGAGGTGTGCATGCATCGCGAGAAAGATGCATCAGCAGCGGTATACCACTGTGATTCAAGCGACGCCTAGCGTGTACGTGTTAACTAAACTGCGAAACTCAAACTACCATGGACAAGTGGGCATACATCTCTCCAAATCGCGCTTTTAAAAATCAAAATCGGCCCACAAACAACGGAACTACAGTACTTTCAAAAATACAATAAATTGGAATATCAGCATAGATTCAGTGCTACATAATAAATTCTTGCTACTATGTATGACATGCTAATTATATATAGTAGTAAAAAAGACACTCTGGGAAGCGTAGAAACCTACATTATATACAGGTGTATAATTATGCTACAGTAATTGGAGTATGCATTAAGACAATGTTAAAAATTACATGATATTTAAAAAATCAAATATTATATAATGCAAGTACAATCAATGTGGCAATCCGCGAAACAGGTAGCTCCGAGCCATGTGACCATG
>OZ024907.1:22460995-22633495 GCA_964017125.1 Flabesymbios commensalis | reverse complement strand
AGCTTGGGAAGCGAGATGAAGGAACGTTTTTTTCAATACATTCTTAGGATATTTAGTACTATATACAACTCCAAGGTATTTATATTTTTCAGCTTTTTCTATTACGTCATCACCATAGTAAAAGTTGTCACATTCTGACGTATGGCGTTTGTTAAATATGAGAACTTTTGCTTAAGGAATGCTAAATATTATATGCCACAGCGAAGCATACTTATACAGGGCAGTTAATTGCTTTTGCAATCCATTAGCAGAATCTGAAAAAAGGACAAGGTCGTCTGCAAATAACAAGTATACAATTAAAAAAGTGTCTACGGGGATACCCTGACCTTGATCGAATGATTTGGATATATCCTGTAGAAATTCTGTCAATAATTTGGGGCTGAGCATACCTCCTTGCAGGACACCAAATTCGCTTTTTAATATCTCGCTGATGCACGAATCCCATTTTACACGGCACTCAGCTTTAGAGAACATACTCTTTATCACATTTAAAAAATTGCCATCTATTCCTCTGCTCAGTAATTTATAGTACAGAACTGATCTGTTAATATAGTCAAATGCTTTTGTAAAATCAACAAAACATGTATATAGGGGCTTTGAAAGACACCTTCGCTATAATGCCATTTATAATGGCACATAGTATAAATATATTATCAGTTGTCCGGGAGTTAGTTTTAAAACCGGCTTGCAAGGGATCATTATCATTGCATACATCATTTTTAAAAGACCGTCTGTTATTAAATACAGATTCAAATAATTTTCCAATGCATGGCATTACTGTAACTTTCCTGTAGTTATCGGGCACGTTATGGTCAACTTTTTTGTGAACAGGATGAATTATACCAGTGGCCCAACTTGATGGATATTCTCCATTGGCAATAATGGCATTAAAAAGTAAACCTAGTGCTGGGGTAAGAGTTCATTACAACCATGCTTGTAAAATTCCGCAGGAATACCTTTTGCACCTGCTGTTTTTTACATTTCAACTTTCTAATTGCTGTTTGAATTTCATCTAAAGTTATGGGGCTGTTCAGGAAATCTATCAGATCTGGTTGACCATACTCTCCCTCCTCATTGATATTATTTGGGTATGATGTAACTAGTTTTATTATATTATTCATGTGATCGTAGTCAAAATAGTCGACATGAGGAGGGTAGACTTGTTGTTCAAAATATTTCACAAATTGTGACAGGGTAGGACCTTTGGCTGCCTTTCTAGGTTTTAAAGATGTCCAGAATTTTCAGTAGGCATTCGGATCTTCTGTTCTCATATTTTCAAGCTGACTAGGTTTGACTTGTTGGTAGTGTCTTTTCTTTTTCTGGATTAATTGTTTATATTGTCGTAACAGTATATTATATTCACCTTGACGTGTGTTAAACTTCTTATGTTTAGCGATATTATTTAAAACATACTTTAAAGATTTACATTCCGTGTCATACCAATGTTGATCCTCTATTGTGCTCTACAGTCTACACTATGTCAACAAGACTAAGTCTAGGCTAGACGGGATGCCTGTCTGACACTTAGCTCGGGCTGTGACCGGTGACCAGCTAAGTTTAGGCTCATGTACATGACACTGGTTTCTATCCTCCGTACATTCATCAGGGCTGGTCGCACGGGTAATTGGTTGTTATACCTGCAGGCTTTGCAGCAGATGTTGCCCTATCTAGCTGCTGCAGGACACCACAACTACACGAAGTCCCTTGTCCTGTACCTGACACAAATGGAGAAGCTCCAAGATACTCATCCTCATGCAAGTTCGTTGATGGTTTCTTTGTCCTTAGAAGAACTGAAAGCTATTGGACAGGAATATACAGCGACCTGTACATCGAACAAGTCCTGATGAGAAACGTTTAATGCAATTGGTGGTCTGACAAGAGGTAGGGGGTTCGATCAAACGACTAGTCTGGTATGGCTGCTCTCTACCCCAGCATGTGCAGAGGTCAACAGGGCCATGAGAGACGTTACCGACCTTCAGGACACCAACACCAGTGATGAAGAGGTTCACAAAGACAGATCGGCGGCTAGGATGGCCAGGGATGCCAAGGATGTGCAGACGATTTTGCACTACTTCTCTGAACCTTTCTCAAAGGATTCAAAAGAGCTGCCAGTCTGTCATCTGGAGTCGTGGCAGACAAATCTGTAGATGTCGACAGAGCAGAGTCACTTGGGCAAGCCATATTGTAATCTATGTATGGAAAATCGGTGGCAGAGTAAACGTTCCGCAAAAAAGATCATGTCACCACACTTGCCTCATCAACCTACATCACTGTTGAGGGAGAACGTCGGGAGATCGACCCCAAACAGTTATTCCAGCGCATTGTTGTGGCTGGTAAAGAGACTGTTGACACACAAATTCTATTTACATATGAGTTGTCATCTTACCCCACATCACTGTTTGATAGCAGTCTCCTGATGCGTCTTTCCGACAAAACCAATCTCCAGGCAGCCTTGATTAAGAAAGTACCATTATGTGTGATACGTAAGTACCCAGATGACGTGGTGTATGTCCTTGATGGGGGGCGCACTCTTGCAAAAACTGCCGTGGCCCAACCAGACAACATATGCAAACCTATCCAATTTGTATGTATAATATGTACATCGCCACTACAAGCATGCTGTTGTGATAATTGATGGCTATGCAAGTGGCCCTTCGACTAAGGACGAAACACATCAAAGACGCGCAAGCTCACAGAATATCGGTGCAGAGGTCAATTTTCAGCCAGAAATGCAGTTGCCCATGAAGAAAAAGTCATTCCTCGCAAACTCTAAGAACAAACAAAAGTTTCTGTACTTTATTGGCAGCGAGCTGGATAAAACTGGCATAAAAGTTCAACACAGCGCTTCTGATGCAGATTATAACATAGTGTCAACTGCATGCACCATGGCAAAAAGGAGATCAGTAACCATTGTCGGGGACGACACAGACCTGTTGGTTCTAATGCTGCACCACCTTAGTCCCAGCCATCATGACATCTTCCTTCAGACAGCCAATAAGATCATCAACATCCGCACCCTGAAAAACCACATAAACCCTGACGTTGCAGCTTCCTTGCTCTTTCTACACGCTCTCACAGGATGCTATACTGTGTCCAGACAATATGGCATAGGTAAGGTGATGGCAATGGGCAAATGTGACAAACTCAAAGATCATGCCATCGCATTCCTGACACCAAATCAAATCCATGATAATGTTAACAAGCATGGTCAGGCCTCTCTGGAAGTTTTGTACAGCTGTAAGCCTGGACATAGCCTTGACTTTGAAAGAGCAGCTAGGTTCAGCAGCAATGTAGCTCCCAGATCGATGTATCTTCCCCCTGAATCCCTCCCACCCACCTGTGATGTAGCCAGGTACCACAGCTACCGAGTGTACCACCAGGTTCATACATACCTGGCTGGGCATTGGTCTTGATCCAACCAAGTGGGGCTGGATACTCCACAAAGGTCAGAATGTCGAGAGGCTCAAACCAGTAAAGATGCGGATTGACCCTGCTCCAGCATCTTTGCTGAAGCTTGTAAAATGCAACTGCCACGGCAAGTGTGACAAAAACAGCTGCTCCTGTTATAAAAATGGACTGTTGTGTAGCTTGGCTTGTGGTCACTGCAAGGGTATTACCTGCAACAATGCTGCCGTGAACAATGAAGCCGAGCATCTTGGCGGTCACGTCGATTGATAGACTTAATCTGCTCCAATTGACATTATCTCTTAAGATATGAGAGATTAGTTATTTAAATGATAAAAATTGACTTCCTTGACATCAGAAACATCAGTTTAGACACTTTATTTGTATTTCTAGCATTAAAGGCAAAAAACTTATGCATTTTCTAGTTTTTGATAGAAATGGTGGCGGCCATCTTGGATTTTGGTGAATTTAAGGTATTAGCACCACGCAGATCGTGGTAGATTTTTTATCCTGGCTAGTAGAGCTTATTTCCATCCATAATCAATTGAAAAACTAAATAAAGCAATTTTGTTGAACTAAGGTCATTTTTTAGGCTTTATTGACTGGACTACAAGGGTTGGAAGGAAAGGTATTTTTTATGTTTTTCTTACTATTTGATTTATGTTGCTTCTTTGGAAATAATGGGGATATTGCATTTTCTAACAAACTATTGAAAATATCACATAGATTATCGCTATTACACCCTTCAGCTACGGCACATAACATTTTTTCAAACGCAATAAATGTCTGCTCATTTCGTAGAGATGCTTGGTATTCGATCTTTTTTTCATCTTGCCATATATAAACATTGGAACATGGTGATGAGTCATTAACGTGTATGTTCATTTCTGCAGAGCTTAACTCTTGCGATTTTGAATTGAGAATATGAAATTTTATAGGACAATGATCCGATTCAACTAATTTCGGTAGAACTTCAAATTTACTGATCATATTATCTTCTCTTAGTAACACATAATCAATAGTGCTCGCTCCAATGAGCGAGTAGTATGTGTAGCGGCTGATAACTTTATCATCAAAGATTAGCCAATTGGTTATTTTACGTTCTGTGTTTATACAAAAATTTAGCAGAGATCGTCCATATTTGTTAATGACTCCGTCCTCATTACAGGGTTCATTTGAAACATTGTAATTATTATCGTAATCTGGGGCGCGGCCAGTTCTACTATTAAATTCACCATATTATACGGTGGCTTTCTGTATATCTAGCAACTTCCTCCTCTAACATAGTAAAATAATCATTTCTTAGACCAACACATGTAGAGTTTTCTGGTGGTATACTTGCAGATCATCGCGCCCGAGTTCGAGCCGGACGGAATCGCTGATCGACGGGTCAGCACTTCCGCCCGGCTCAAGCCATGTGCGGCCAGGCCACGCACGTTCAGTCTTCCACCGACCTTCTTGGAAGTCAGACGTGTAACCGTGTCATCCACATTCAGCCGCGTGGCTGGATAGCCTCCCCCTGTCGCACAGGACTAAGTAGCACACACACATATCTGCCAATGTCTGCACGAATATGGAATGAATAAAGAATGAATCAAGGAAATCATTTACTTTGACTGAGTTTTTGCAGCGAACCATCACTTGCTGACCGGGCATGACACCACGATCAAGATCGGGCCTCAGACGATGGTCGCGTCCATTGACTTGCCGAACATTCGGCAATGTCGATGGTAACCCTCGCCCCAGACTACGATAGGGTCCCCTAAACTTAAAACAATAAATCTAGCCCTAAACTTAAAAGAATAATCCCAGGTGAAATGCCACTTAATATATATCGATGCCCAGCATCTGATCATGAAAAGTGTTCTTAAGTTTCTCAGAGTGAGATTAAATTAAAAACTGTTGTTTTTCTCGCAGAAAATTTGTTGTTTTTTGCTACATACAATTTTCATTTCCATATTGTTTCTTGTAGTTTTCTAGTAATTCGTTTAGACAATTTGTTTTGTCCCTCTTCTTTATCGCATTATGTAGATCCTTTTGAAGTTTGAATAATTTCGAGTGTTCTTCTAATGAGTGTATAAATTTATTCGCTAATGATTGGAATCGATTTTGTATGGGTTCGATTTCCGCTAGCTGATGTATTTTGTGTGTGCTGGTACACCACGGTAGGCGGTAAGCTATCTTGATAGCCTTATTTTGTACTAGTTGTATCTTTTCTAGTGTTATTTTAGGTGCCGATAGCAGAGCTATCGCTCCATATTCTAGGACTGGTCCGACGTATTGTTTGTATAATTGCATGATTATTTTAGGCTTACATCCCCAGTTCGTACCACTTAGAAGTCTTAGTAAGTTTATTCGTCTCTTTGCTTTGGATATTGCCATTTTTATATGTGATCGAAAGTTAAATGTTTTAGTGATTGTCACTCCCAGCAGTTTTGCTTCTTCCACATTATCTATTTCTTCTCCGAATAATTGGAGCTGATTTTTTTGTGTTGTCTCCCGTTCTTTTTAAGTACAATTAGCTGCGTCTTTTTAGCATTTAATTTAATTCTCCATTTGGAGCACCACTTTTCTAGAGCCGATAATATTTTATGGATCCGATATTGAACGTATGTGGCGTTAGGGCCGAATGTCCACATACCTAGATCATCCGCAAATTGTGATATCTTTACTTGGTTGTTCATGGGATCTACTGGAATATCCTTCACATAAATCAAAAGTAAGAGTGGGCTGAGTACAGACCCTTGGGGTGTGCCAGCATTAAGTTTTACTCTATCTGACATTTCATCATTAATTTTAACGGTAATTGTTCTGTCTGAAATAAACGAGGACATTAATCGTATGATTTTATTCGGCAGCTCACTGTTTATTAGCTTATATCTGGGGCCATTATGCCATACTGAATGAAACGCTTTTTGGACGTCTATAAAGACGGCAACCCCCATTTGCTTGTAAGCCTGTAAGGGCATTATCTGTCAATCGTAATATCTGTTCCATCGCGCATCTGTTATTTATGTAGCCAAGTTGCCATTGATTAAAGAATTTTCTTTTTTCGAGTTCGCCTCTTATTCTATTTGCAAGTATTTTTTCAAATAATTTTCCGATACAGCTTAGAAGGCTGATGGGTCTATAGTTTGTAGTGATTATGGGTTTTTTATTTGGTTTTGGAATCATAGTTCCCATTGCTTGTTTCCAAGGCTCTGGAAAATAACCAGATTGTAGGCATATATTGTAAATTTGTTCTAGGTTTTTGAATACTATTTCTGGACATTGTTTTAGTACCGTATATCGAATACAGTCTTGGCCAGGTGCCGATCGACCCTTGGTTTTACTTAGTTGTTTTTTAAATTTCGGATATTGATATATGTCCCATTATAGGGTTCTCATCGCCCTTTTCGTCAACATATAATTCTAGTGGGTTGAAAAGATGGTAATTTTCTGCAATTTTGTCGTCCATTTCTTTTTTAAGTTATCGTCAAAAATTGGCCCTTTGTGGGTATTGTGAATTTCCCCTAATGTTTCAGCGAACGCATTGGCTTTTTCTAAATCGTTTTCTGTTGGATTTCCGTCTTTTCTAGTAACTGGGTTGTTATTCTCTGCCTGTGCTCTTTTACCACTAATTTTGTGAAAGTTTTGCCACAAACTTTTACTGTCTTTTGCCGAATCAATTTCTTGTGTTTTTGTTAAATAATGGAGAACAGGCTACTCTTATACCATATGCATAGTATTATACATGACGTATCTTAGATATGAAAGGGCGCAGTGGCAGATACACGCTTTCATATCCAAGGAGACTTTTAAAGATATATTGAGATGAACTTGAAATGTAATGGAGAAATGGAATATGTAAAGTGGCCTACAAAAAACTTGAGGTCTGTAATAATTTACCTGCCAAGCTTACAGCTTATTTTTTCAGATCGTCTCAGAACACAGCCTCTTATTAGTCCAAGATGTTCTGCTCCCGGGGCCTACTTCTAAATTGTGCGGATCAATATCAATATCAAACTGTTGGAAAGGGGATCGTAGCCAATGTTAAAGGTCTAGTCAACTGCTAAAGCTTGCAGGACATGGGTCCCCCAGAATGCAATAGTGTCCGTGGGTAGGCCTTTGTCTTATATCATAATAACAAAATATGCGTTTCATACCCAACGCCGCATTAAGAGCAAGTTCCCAAATCATAGCAAGTCCATATATATACTTGAGCGACATCCAATGCATTGACAGGACAGCTTGCCCTCAAACATAGTACACTCTGCCAATGTTGGTTCAATGTTGGGCCAGCGTCGCAGACATTGTGTCAATGTCTCGTTTGAGTAGTATCTTGTAATCAGTTTAGTTGCTGATATTAATGCCGTCAACCTGTACTCTATATAGGCTACTGGGGGCCTACACGTGATCGTCCCACGCATGCCCGTTTCGCAGTTGAATGGATCTTTAATAAAAACAATGAATAGCCAATTTTACTACCTTGATCACATTTGTCAAACGTTGTGACTGACAGTTAATTGTGGTTTCCCATTCTATAATGTTTATGCCACAGGCTTTACTCAGTGTTAATACGGTATTAAGTTCTGTAAATTGGAGGACATAATTTTTTCCATGGATAATCTACATCTATGTTTTTTTCACTGTTACTAAACCATTTTGATCTATGTCTATTCCAGTAATGGCCTATAGCTGTTCAGGTGTGTGGAGATTTAAATATATTTAAAATAAAAATTATATTCAAACTTGCAACTTGTCTTACTTTTTGGGCGTATATTATCAAACCCTGGAAGGGCTAATACAGAGTGGTGTGAGTTGGTATCACCGAAAATCGACGACATTCGAACATGTCACAAATATGGAATCATTTTCTCTCATTAGATGACAACATGCTGAAGGGACAGATATCTAGACGGATTTTCTAGTTGGTTCACCAGAGAGATCATTTCAATATTTTATTACAAATTTACATGATACAAATCATTTGCTTTCATTTAAATGACACCCGGCTGATAATTTAAAACAAATTCACTTAAATAAGATTCATTACAACTATTACAATTTTATCATTATAAATTAAGCCATAAATATAACTTGTACTAATAAATAGTGTGTGATATTTCTATAGCTTCCCAGCAAACACGAGACGTTGATCTAGCGTTGTTTCAATGTTGGCCGGCGTCGCAGACGCTGGACAAACGTTGAACCAACATTGGGTTAACGTCTGGTATTTGCTCGGTTAGAATTATAAAAAAAAAAATTATATATACAATGTAGTACAAAAATAATGTCACTCTAACAGAGCAAATACAAGAAATTGGGCCGGTGTTGCTCTAAAGCTAACAGCATTGGGCCGTGTTCATTTGGAAGTCCCCTCTCTGCTCACAAAGAAGCATTCCAACAAACTTGGCACAATGCCTACTGATTGATAGGAAAGCACATATAAGAGATGAGGTAGTAATTACTTGGTGATGCCATGTATTGTCAGGTTAATAGTGCGGCTTCAGCTAAATAATTTGACAATATTCTATGGGCTGCTCCATGCTCTGTGTGCTATTAGGGGGATTTCCGCTGTTGGAATAGCACGCAGACAGACTTGGCCAATTACATTTTACACTACTAATCTGCTCCATCTATCACGAAAAACAACTCTCCAGTGTAGGTGGAGTGGATATTCGTTGTTGAATCATTCTTTCATTCTGCTGAATAAACTACGTTGCCTTACTTCATTGTTAATCGTAACATAATAGCTCCATAATAGCATATAAATATAACAAAACATCGTACATCCAAGATACAAGCTGATCCCAAGCAACAAGTCACATTGAAACAACCCAGCAAACATGACACATTAACCTAATGTTGCTTTAATGTTGGACCACCATCTGTGACGCTGGCCCAGCATTGGAACAACTTTGCTTGGAATGGACAATTGGACTAGCATGTGCGACATTGGCCCAACCATATCCCGCTAACTCTTATCATGCTAAGTTAATTTATTTAAATTTTCAACCACTTGAGGTTGTGTCTCTTATATATATTATATATACATTATGATATATGCACAAGAGATGCACTCCTTGATTAACTGGGTTACGTGGAGTAAAGCCGTAATCTACTCTCAGCCCTGTAGGCCCTATATGGTTACAGTTAGAAAGTGGTTAAATTTTACTCACTGTGAAACGATTGCGACGTTTCACACTAAGTTCCAAAGTGCGTAAAATTTAACCACTTTCTATATGAATCTTGGAACCATGAATAACATATTCTCTACTATGTTTATAGTTATTAACAAGGTGGGGCTTATTACCTACATAGGCCTACTGCTTATATATTACTTATACTTTCATTTACACTAACCAAGGAAAATAGAAGGATTTCTATATTCCTTGCACTAACTTATAGGCCTACTTTACTATTTTAGGTGGCCTTTGCCGTAGTCTTTCATTTTAATCTGAGCCGGGTTGATTTGGTTTAATAATCATGATAACCGTTAGTGTCAATCTGTATGTTACTATACTTCACATACAATCAATTATCAATTTAGACGGTGAAGAGGAATCTAGAATATGACGCAGGTGTATAATTATAGACATTATGTGAATGTAGGCTGGTCATGTTCAGATATTTTAATTTTTACAAAATGTTGACATTACCAATATGGGATGACATACAGTGCATTACCCTGGGGAAGATTCCATGTTTGTTCCTATGACCACCAGAAAATAGATCGACCCCCTAAGATGCACTATTGGATGCACTCACTCAAAATATTCTCCTCCAAGGGGCGATATTAACCCTTTTTCAGCCTTTTTATTGGACATTCAAAACAGAAAATTTGGAAGAAAACTGAACGTTAAAATTTTTAGATTTTCATATGTTTTGATTCAAATGTACAAATGTATGTAACTTTACCCACTCGAAGTTGTGGATCGCGGAAGCGAGACACAACTTCAAGTGGGTGAAATTTTAAATTAAAAAATATAGCGCTTTAACGGTTAAGTTTATTAATTAGATAAGACTGTAGGACTAGTTAGCCCACTGATAAGCTAGCACCCCCCTGGTTATTTCACTGATAAGATGGCATCCCTGTAGTTATTTCACAGTTAATTTAGCATCCCTGTAGTTGTTTCAGAGAAGTTAACATCCCTCTTTAGTAGTGCTGTTATCTCTTATACACGACTTATAGACGTCAGGTTGAGCGGCACTCATCACTGTGGTGTACACACTTATACTAAAACAAAAAAAGCATACACATAGATATTAGGCTGAGCGGCACTCATCACTTTGCTGTACACACTAAATTATACTGTAACAAACAAAAATAGCCATCCATTAATGGAAGAACCCCTCAGTCATGGCTTCTGTCCATCAACATGAAGTCGTTATTAGGATTAATATAACCATAATGCATCGTGCGTACAATACTGTAGTGCAAAGACGAAGTGTTAAAAATGAAGGCGCCAATTTTGTGTCCATGACCTGGTGACCTTGAAATTGGGCTAAGGTCAGTGAATATCGAATTTGAGGCTCAGATTAGTGTGGTGCACATGCGGTTAAAAAATTAAGGCTCTGAGGCTCAGGCAAGGCATTTTGAAGTTATCGCGCTAACAAGCCATTTTGGTTTTCGTTACCTGGTGACCTTGAAACTAGGTCAAAGTCACTACATATCAAATTTGATTAGTGTCATGCACACATGAAGGTCCTAAGTCAAGGTATTATAAAGTTATCGCGCTTACAAGCCATTTTGGTTTCCGTGACCTGATGACCTTGAAATTAGGCCAAGGTCATTGTCGAACTTGACCTTTAGATTAGTGTCATGCCCATGCAGTAAAAAACGTAGGCCTCAAGGCAAGGCGTTATGAAGTTATCAAGCTTACAAGCATCTGCACCGAATAGAGGCCTGTGTGTTTTGTACGAATTTTCATACATTTCTAGTTTTAGTCATGGTTCTCAAAAAGTCAAAATATTATTAAATTAATATATTCTAACAATAAAAGTTAATAAATTTGATGCAATCAATGACTACTGGAGCATCTAGTATGATTTGTCTTTTTGATATCATTGACTAAACGTAGGTAGTTGACTAGTTCCTTTAACATTTCATTGCATGGTATCATTGTATACTAGACTTACGTTTGAAGTACAGGAGGTATAGATAGCACATGATAAAGACTGGCTGCGTTGATATGAGCTTGGCCTGTTTGGTTCATGTGCTTAATACCTGCGTCTCTGTGAACAAAATAGATTATAAAATATATTTGAATCAAGGGTCATGAACAAATGAGTAAGTTCGATAAACATCACATGTATCCTATCCTCTCGGAGCCAGATACTACTCTACAAATAAAGTGACAATTTCATCGAATGAAGTTGCTTGCTGGGAGACTTAGATAGTCACGTTTGATTATGAAGGAAGTCTGTAGTTTTTCACGGATAACTTAGCATCCTCCTTCAGTAGTGCTGCTATTTGTAATACATGCCCTACGTCTTTGTATTGACGTTAGTAATGTTACCATATCGTGTCAAGGTAGAATTAAATTAGTCAAAAAAATATTTTTAAAAACAGTTTTAGAGTCTGTATTTATAACTGCTCCTGTCACTTAAATCTAAATTTTAATTCAATAAGCCTGATAAGTATTTGAACATTTTTTTAGAGTTGTACATAATGTATTTAAAATTATAATAACACACTAGGTGATGTGTATGTTTTACCTTCGATCATCACTGGCTGGTGGTGGTAGCCAGCGGTCATAGTTAGTCTCCAGAACATACCATCTAAAATAACAACAAATAAACGATAGCATAATAGTCAATATGTTATATATTTTGATATATCATTTAAAATAAAACTGTACTTCAATTAAATCGCAAATATATAGGTGGTCAAATTTTAAAAACACAATTTCGTCACCTTGTGTTAAAGGGTCGTATTTGAGGGTCATATCTGGCAATTTACAAAAAGGAGATGTGACCCTTTAATATTAGGGTAACAATATGCTAAATTTAAATTGAAAGATGTTGAATATCTGAAATGGACACAAAAAGGCAGATTATATTCGTGGTAACATGCCATATTTGTATTAGGTATATAAATGGTTAATTATTGCAGAATTGCTAACCTGCCATTTTCTTCCTGTAGATACCAGCGTTCAGCTGTAAACCTTCCCTTGGTGATGACCACCCCCTCATCGGGGGCCACCCCTCCCAGTGTGTAGTACGCTGGAGCTACCGTCAGTGTGCTGCTCAGATGATCAACGGCGTCTTTAAAGTTAGACATCCCCTCCATGGTCTGAGAACAAAGTCATATGTTATACCACACATTTTGTTTTATAGTAATCATCTAGTTATCTGCCACAGTTTTCCCGATATTATAATACCCATAATAAAGTAAAAAATGGCCTCAAGTTGGCCGCAATTTTGAATTTGATGGGGTTGACATTTTTCAGGGCATATCCTTTTCTGAAACCGCACATTTTGTTTATGGTAATGGTCTAGCTATCTGGCACGGCCCACCGGATATCCAGCATATATATCCAGAATTTAATGGAGTTGAAATTGTTCAGGGCATATCCCTACCTGAAACTACACATTTTGTTTTATATAGGCCCAATGGTCCAGCTATCTGGCACGGCTTGTAAGGTATCAGGCATATTAAAGTTAATATTGGCCGATAATCGACCATTTTTAATTTGATCAAGTTGAAATTTTTCAGAGCATATCCCTACCTGAAACCGCACATTTGGTTTTATATTATTGGTCTAGCTATCTGGCACGGTTTGTCAGATATAACGTATATCAAAGGTAATTACGGCCGATAATCGGCCATTTTGAATTTGATTTAAGTTTTCCAGGGCATATCTCTATCTGAAACCGCACATTTTGTTTTATAATAATGGTCAGGCTGTCTGGCACGGTTTATCACAGGTAATTGTGGCCGATAGTCGGCCATTTTAAATTTGATCAGGTTGAAATTTTTCAGGGCATATTTCCACCTGAAACCACACATTTTGTTTTGTAATAATAGTCTAGCTATTTAGCACGGTTTGCCAGATATCAGGCATTTAATAAAGTTAACTGTGACCGATGGTCGGCCAATTAAGTACCGTAGGTACAATTTCAAAAAAACACACATACACACCATAGGGGATGTGTGTGTGAAATATGAAAAAAAATTCACTCATGGGTTTCTGAGATCTGCTCCGGAAACGAAATGAGGTGATAAATCAGGCATATTAAAGCTAATTAAGACCGATGGTCTTCCATTTGAATAGGTTAAATTTCAAAACCCAAAAAGGCACACTTACACCCCTTAAGATTTGTGTGTGTGCAAAATTAAAGAAATCTATCCAGATCATGGGTTTCAGAGATATGTTCTGTAGGGCGGGGGATAACGCTTTTAAGACTTGTCCGCTGTGGAGTGAAAGTGAGCGGCTTTGGCAGCATCCAGCATCTGACATACTTTCTGTTTCTGACGTTTGAAGATATTCAGGTCAGATTCTGCATTTGTGCGTCGCCACTTCTATCTGCGTTTCCCCTCTTTTTTCTTGTTCTGGTTAGGCCTATTACACAAACAATCTAGAAGCGGGTGGTTGCGCTACAAATTACACTTATAGTTAGAACCAGTGGCGAGAGAATTGAGAACAATGTAGAGCTATTTTTGTATAGGTAAAACCGGGTACAGCCGGATTGGATTGAATTGAAAATGATGAATCCATCCAATCCGAACTTGATATGAGCTGACCATGGACGGGGGGGGGGGGGGGCGCCCACGAGGTGAACGCAATGATGACTAGGAGTACATTGACGAACCAGGATCGTATTGTTACAATTACGGCAAGAAATAGGCAATTTAATAAGTTAAACAATTATTTTGATTTAAACCAATGGGAAGGAACAATTCGATAAAATGTTACAGTTACGTAATAAAAATATATATTAGTAATTAACAATATTGTAATTCTTTAATACTCAAATTTCATTTTTATCATAGAACAATAATGCATTTTAACATAATAATAATAATGGAATTCCATTTTCTTGTCATCGGTATGTCATCCATGTATCGTATTTGTCATTATTCACAATGGTAGAACAATGATATACAAATACGAATTATTATAGTTATTACAGGTTTAGACTATAAAACTGACCTCTCTCAAGAGCAAGCCAGCAAGGGAGTGTTTTCTCGTCAGCAACAACATAATAGCATTCAGCCACAGTTCACCTTCGCCTGTCACAACAAATAGTTTTCTTATAAAATTATCGAATTTCTAATACATCACAATGGCTTCCCCTGTGATTAAGTCAAGCAGATTCATTCTAAATGTATGATTATTCTTGATTTCTTAAAGTGTTGAGATGCAGCACCATACACAATATATACCTGAGCAAAATGATTATTGAAGAGGAATGTTATACCCACGCATTAGGCCTAAGTAATGATTTGCTGTTTAAACCATTTTAAAAATAACATTCTTAGAAAATAATCTTCAATTATAACTTAAGTCCACTATATGATAATATGATAAGAGTGCTTTATAATGTATTAAAATCAGTTAGTTATCCGTGATGGCATAATATAATTAACATCAGGAAAAGAGACAAATAAATGGTTGCTAAAGAACATGTGGGCCCGAAATTATAATGCAGAACTTGTGTACATGGTACATATGTACACTTTCATTTAATGAGTGATTAATGACGGCTTATATAATGTATGATTATGGAAGTTGAAATCGCCCCCTCCCCCCGTCAGTGAAATGCTGGATCAGCCAGCTTGGGCTACAACAAGTCACCATACATGCTATGGACAAATGATGTTTGCATGTTCACAGTACCATACACTGATACACGCCTAGCTGTCGCCCATGCACGGTAGACCAACACCATGGAGACATATTTACCGGTGGGGGGATGGGTTTTTCAAAACCAGAATATGTTTCGCGGATATGACTTTGAGTGCAACCTACTTTCAGGATTTTGAGAAAAATTAAAAAAAATCCAAGATGGCAGCTATCGAAAACTAATACTGTTTAAATGTACGATGCTGATTAATGTGTAGTTTATTAATTAAGTTTCTTGGTAGAGTGGATTTAAATACTGCTATGGATAGTTCAAATAATTTTGTGACAATATGGTGAAATGGATGCATTATATAAGGTGAATAACACTAGATGGTGGTCAATGTGCTTTCAAATATTGCTGATTGATGTCACATTTTATATTAAACATGTTTAAAAGGTGGTACTTAATGTGCTAATAAAAAATGAAAAACCGAATATGTGCAGCACCGGCGGTTAAAGGGTTAAATATTTATATCTGGATACCGTCGGGTATGGTAGACGGTCTGATACTGCATGAGAATCATGGGTGTAGAGTTTTCACTTTTAAATCGTGCCACCAACTGACACGGTAACTACTAAGTATACGAATAGTTAATGTGTGATAATTCATCAAAGTTTTTTTTCCGAAAAAGCCTTGTCTTACACAAAATATTGTTTTGGAAATATGTTTAGAAATGAGTGTATCCAATTGCATAGATTACATAGCTTCCTTATTACTAATACCTTGTGTATACTAAATGAACACGATTACCATTCAAACTATATTGGTTTTGGTGAAAGTTAGTTGTAATGGTAATACAACTAAAAATAACCCTCCAAAATGAAAATAATGAAAACTGCTCAGAATTCAACTGAGGCAATCTAATGCAGTTTTCCCCCTTCCCTCAATCTGTTTCTAGATACGCCCATGCTGGTTTAATGATGATTACCCGATAAGGTTTGATGATGGGCTACTGTCCATACGACGTTGGCCAATCATTAAACCAGGATTCGCTGGACGTATCCTGTTTCCGGTGTAGGCCTAATCTTCGTTGTAGCAGAATCATTCATAATAGTCCATGGGCCAGATTCAGAAAAGGCTATATTTAAGGAGTTCGTTGCACCCCCCCTTGCAACTTTGGTTTGATGCTTCTAGCAGGTTTCTGGGTCATATAGGACTACATTTTCACTTGTTGTCAGTTGCACAACCTGGGCAGTAATTTTGACAACAGCATTTTGTAAGTGAGGGGTCGGCAAAAATTCGCGAAAATCAGACAATGCAACTATGAGCTTGAATCTTTATGTTTCATCTTGTGTAAAGTCACAAAACATTTACAAGCACATACATGCATGTGTATCAAAGTAGCCGTAGTATGAAATCATTTTTATCCCCCCTTGAGCCCGAAGGGAGGCATGTATTGTCGTCCCCTTCGTGCGCCGCCGTCTCCGCCGCGGCCGTCTCCGCACACAGCCTTTTGGCTACTACACCAACATGGTGCAACAATTAAATTCATAATTCATACAAGCATTCAACCGATCCCGGCAATTTTTTTTTACCAAAGGTCAAGGTTATAGGTCAAAGGTCAAGGTCAAAGATTAAAAAAAAATCTTGTTAACGCGATAACTTGAATTTTTTTTATTGGATCTCCCCAATTTTTTACTTGAAGTTACCGATAATCAAAATGGCCGCCACCTAGAGACCAAATATCTTCGCAGGGGCACCGTCTGAAGTTGCAGTTGACCATGACAAATAGAGACTTCAACACATCTTGCATGTTCATATGCCTATGTTGCGCTATGACGTTCATCCTGGCAAACAAGCCTCTGTCAGCCTTGATGATGATATCACTTTCAGTGGCTTTGGTTTTGACATGACCAGATTTTGGAACGTTTGTAGTTTGGCATTTGGCAGTTGACCGAACAAGTCGACGTCACTTGTTTGCAGTCTCTTCTCAACGACAGTGGTGCACGCATGGGTTAATCCAGCTCTCGATGTCCATGCCTTTGCGGACATTTATTTTCATCCTTCTTCATGCGTGGCACACTGGCATCCTTGTACTGCTTGCTTTCAGCGTCGTAGATACATGTCATTTCTCTGGAAGTTTGCAAGGTCTTGGCTCTGTAGTGAACGGTCAGGATCCAGCATTGTACTGCACCTCTGTTAAAACTGATGCCTCCCTTTGTGTTGCATTCCCTGTTCATGGATTATTCGATCATCTGGTCCATTGGTACTATTTGAGCTGCGCTGGACTGCAAACTGGCCGCTCTCAAGCACGGCATTGGCATGAAGATATGTCCATGGCAGCAGCATCATCTCGCACCAGTATACAGACAAGTACCTGGCATAGTTTGTTTTGTCAGAGGCAAATACCCATGGAAGCATCCCACGGATGTAACACATGTGCAGTCTCCATCCCTCTCGCGTAGCAGCAGGCAGACCAGGTCTATGTATGAATGCCAGCCATCTTCCCCCGAAGGTTGCGCGGAACAGTTCAAGAAGTAGTTGGAACTTCGGTGAAGCGAGCAAGACACCGAGGGCATCTGAAGTGGTGTCAGGGCAAACTGTGTCCATCTCATCTGCGACAGCCTGGTAGGCATCCTTCTTGTTCTCATCCATTCATTCCTTGGAATATTTCATACGAAGTCGTTGCATCGCCTCCATGACGATCTTGTGGGCTCGCATGGCCCGGTTGTACTGACGACCTTCTACTACGCCAGATACTGATCCTGCAGCAACAATGCCAGCTTCAATGAAGATGTCTGACAGTCCAGTATCCCCAAGCCTCTTTCCAATGACAGCTAGGAATGTCATCCTGGTATGGAAGGCTCCCATCCTCAGGATAACATTGCAGAACTCCTTGTTGTTTCCAAACAATCTCTTGCGCTTTGGCACATAGAGTCCATGGCAATGATGATCTCGTCTAATCCTAGCATCCTGCCCATCTCCATCGATTTCTGTAGGAGTGTGTACACTGTCAACAGTTCTGTTGAGGAAGCCTCTTTCACTGAACAGTAGCCGACGACACTGGGTGCTGGGGTGGTGCTGCTCACGGCTGCATTGAACCCGGACCAGCCTGGCACTTTCTGCGGGGCATCTTCATTACCATCATAATGCCGGCATCGTCGCATAAACCGGGCAGCATCTTTCCACCTAGCTTCGTCTACAGAGTCGAGAAATTCTGGAGATCTGTTCTTCATCACTGATGGCCAATTTCCAGGACTGCACCGTGTTCCAGCAATGTATGGCAGAATTCTGCTAGGCTGAGGAGTGAATGACCTCTTTCACTTCCCTCTAGTACTGGTAGTTTGTGCACGCGGTTCAAATGCCGCAGCTCCACTATACGTAGGCTGAACAGCTCTCTGTATGATGATTCTATTTGTGCAGTGGTATAGTGCCATGGCCACTCAAGAGTTTCTTCGTTGCTGTCAGTGTTGTCCTAGCACATGACAACAAGTACATCGGATTGGATGCTGGGATGTGTGTAGATGGCACCATCTCCAACTAACCCAATGTGTCTCTCTGCCATTTAGTCAGGCAGAATATTGGCAAAATTTAACCTAACCTGGAAATTCATACAGAAGTTTATATTTTGATTGATTTGTGTTCAGCAGAGGCTAGAGTCATCATTTCCACCGGGAGTACTACATTTCACCTAGTGGCAATCTTTTAATTTGCATATTTCCAAGATGGCCGCCAAACACTAAACTCAAATCTGCGTATATTTGTTCAAATTTGATGATAATGGAGTCGATTTCCATGAAACAAAAAGCCATAAGTACATTTATGACATTAGAATAATTAATTGGGGGTCAAAGGTCAGTGCCATTTATGGGTCTGGTAAGGCTAGAAAAGGCATCTAATGTGGCTCGTGAACTATATTCTGATTACGATTATTCACAAAATCACCGAAGCTGAAAGCGTAAGAAAACATATTGGTGAAAACTGTCGGCTCAAATGATGCACAACAATATTCCAGAAAGTGATGGCTGCCATTTTTCAAGATTGCGACCATTTCCAACATGAAAGTCACTGGATAGTTTTCTCCAAACTAGTACGATTTCAATGATCTTGGTATCAAATCATACGTTTTTGACCATGCAGAATCTGAATTTCGACCTTCTGAATTCAGTAAAAAATTATTTTACAAAATATGAGACAAAGAGGTAAAATACATCATGTTGGTCAGCATGAAATGTGATCTCGATCTAAGGCAAAAGCAGAATATACTTTTAGTTTAGAGGTTATTTGTGTGAGGTATCATTTCGAAATATAATTATGTTGAAAGGGGAAAATATGTAAATGAATAAATGAATTTTTTTATTGTACTGTATTGTATTGTATATTTTTATTATAGTGACACGTACAAATGAATCAAGATCACAAGATCGTGTCCAGCCCGTGTGGGCTTATAAGTCACTCCAAAATATAATACTGGTAATAAGATGTATGCTGAAAGAGACAGCTAAAAAAATAACTTATTTTTACATAATAATGTAATATTCATCCCAGCAAATACCATCATCGACCCACCGACAAGGCAACGCTGAGCCAGCGTCGAAGACGTCAGACTAATATTGGACCAGCACCGGTACGGGTCGATATCCTGTATCTGCCCCGATGTAGTCATTAACCAGTACAAATGGCTCGCATCTGTCACTTTATATAATGACAGACACAATCCCAATACCACGACAAGGAAAAATATAATAGGACATTAGGTTATACCTGTTACATTTCACCTATTATACATACTCAGTACGCCTATCCCATGCCTGACCAAAAAAATACGTAGAAATAAAACTACTTAGAAGTAATATACTGTCATGAAGTAATGAACACTACAGTTTCAGTCAGATTACAAGATCTCAACGTGAATCCTGGTAATAATTGCATAGTGCATAGTGTGGTGCAAGTCAGACCAAAGCGGTGGCATTTGTACCACCCATGACATACTGATTTGCAGTCACATTTAATCAGCTGCTGGCATCTCCCCGCAGTAGTAGAAGGTATGTCAAGGAGATCTGCCAAATATTGTCTTCTTCGTCCATACCCAGTCTGCAGAGCTCGCTATGTCTGGCTGGAATACTGTTGCCCGCCTGGTGACAGCTCCTCGCAAACATACCCAGTCTTGCATCGTCGACGCCCTCAGCTGTGCTGGATCTGTCATACATTCAGACACAAACCTCACCAAGATCTCCATGTCATCGTCAATTCCTGATGATGAGAACTGACTTAATTTATGGAAGACATCGGTTATCTCATCACATCTTTTTTCCTTTGCCGCAGAATATAGACACAACATCAACATAAAATCCCTTGATTGGTGAAGGCGTGAACGCCCCTGCTCTTCTTTGGCAATAGACAATAGACAATAGTTTATTAAACTCGGGCCATACATAACTTGGAGTATGCAATAGTAGTACATACATGTAACAATAGTTAATATTAAAGGTAATAATACATAGTAATAAAATAAAATATTTAAATACATAAGAAACATAATACAAAAAATAATGTGAGGTAGTGAGGTACAATGATTGAATGTAACATAATGATTTCTTTAAATACCATATATATGTCTATATACGTGTATATATGTATAAATATATATATATATACATATATATATAATATAGGTTTGATCAAAAATACATTATTTAATAAAAGAACAGCATGAAATATTAAGTGATATACAGTGATATACAATAACATTAGTTTTAATCTTCCCGTGGCAGCACCGTGTCCTAGACATTGGTACAGTGCATATTGCTGCAGACCCATGTTTCAGACACGACGCTACCACATGAGAAAAGGTAAAAGTATATAAATATGTAACGGTATAGTAAACATGGAAAAAGGTGAAAAGGGTGACAAATGAAAATAGTGGACATACATCAATATAGTCAAGAGAGTAGTCCTATATTTGAAGAATCATTTTAAGAGTTTAGATATATATATTATAAAACTTGAATGCAGCTTTCAGATATTTAGCTAATTCATTAGAAATGTTAGAGGATGTGTCCGACATGATATTTTTAAATTTTACATGGTCAGGATGATTTTGACAGTAGGGCGGTAAGAAAGTTTGCCGTATATTAATAAGGGTATTACATTCGAGTACAAAGTGGAATTCATCACAAATTTTATCAGAATTACAAAATTCACATGTTCTGTCTTCTCTATTGATGCCATAGTATCTTCCCCTTTCAATTGGTAGTCTATGATTTGATGTTCTAAATCGACAAATAATTTTTCGGTTAAAAGGTGACAAGGAGCATAAAAAATTTTCGAGCTCAAATTTCAGTTTGGAAATTCTATATGAACGGCATTTATTCAAAAGATTAAGATCTGCCGACCACTGTTGGATGTATTGATCTTGTAGTCTCTGTTTAATCTGGTTCGGAAATGTATTGGCCCGATGGAGACGCACAGTTCATGGACAGGAATCCATCTCCAGTGCTGACCTTGGCCATATGCAATTCACAGCTGCTGTAGACAAATCGAGGTGACACCATACTGACTGCTATGAAAAGAATGTCAGTGTCACTGGCTTTTGCCATCAGGACCCCCTCAGAGCTTCCTCCTTTTGTCGCATGATTGGTGTGTACGAAGATCATCGTGTCCGCCTCCTCATGAGTACAGAGGGCAAATTCATCTAGGTCGATCATGTGGTTTCTGGTAAAATCTTCTTTTGATATCAATGGTCATATTCTCTCACTGTTTCTGAGACAAATGCGCCAGTTGGCTGGAATTTTGCACTTGTTTGACACCCTTTATCTCACTCACGTCCTCGCTTCAGTTGACTTGGCAATTGTCAAACTATTGGACCTGTAGGCCTACATACGTTGAACACAATGTCCGTCCTATTGTGCTTGGCAGAGTGTGCCTGTATTGTGGAGAGAACATCAAATGTGGCATGTTCTTCAAATGTCCTTGTGCTCCTTGGTGACTTGGTACTCATGATGGCTGCATGGTGGATTCAGTGTCTTCTTCTGCTGTGCAAGCTGTCTCCTACTGCGTGATCAAGCATCTGACTTCAGGACCAGTGCCCATCCAGTGCGGCAGGATCTTCAGTCACACCAAATGCTCCACCATTAGCCGTTACGACTGCGTTCGCTTGCGCAAGAGCCTGGTCAATAATTATAGGTGAGCTGTCGGCTCGATCTATGCACAATAATATTTCAGTTCAGAAATCCTGAGCCATCTGAGGTTGTTTCTGTTGAGTCATATTGTCTTTGTAGTGGACAGGAGTATACTGTGCATAACTTACATCGTTTTAGGTGAATAAGAATGGTATCAGCTCGGTCAGTGACTGACAGTACAGATTGAAGTTGCCTTCTCGAATAATTGGATCAACAAGAGGATTGCTAACACCAGGTACCAGAACTAGAAGTAGGGACTCTGAAGTTTGTGACTCTCACGCCACGATTCGACCTCGAGAGCTTTCTCAGTGTTTTCAGTCTCGCCGTAGTAGTCAGGATATGCTTTACAAAGAGCTGCATCCTGTTACTTGGTGCATCAGCCGGGTGCTAGTGCCTTGTTCCCCCTCAGTGCTTCCGCCTTTGTCAAGCCTTGTATGATTCTGAACAAAGGACCCCGAAGGCATAGAAGAGAAGTACTGCATGTCTGTCGCAATCATGTTATAACAGCCATACTCAGGAGAAAAAGTAGACCTATGGGTGAGATCTTCATTTTTCTCCTCTTGAAAATACAGCACTTCTTCCAGTTCTTTATGGACAGTTTATTCAAGGTCATCCTTTTACCACCTTCAGGTATGGGATAAGTCCCATTTTCCTTGGTTCTGCTCTCGGTCACACCTTGTCTATTCAGGCGTCGCCATCTAACAAAATCTAATCTAACCACTTGCAGTGACGTCACCAGTCCCACAGCAGTGACGTCACCAGTGCGCCCTGGTTGTGCCATGACATTACTTCTGTGCCGAGCATACTCAATCAATCACCAAGAGCTTTATTTCACCACGACAAGGTTCCATTGCAAGGACCAGTTCCAGGAATCCATCCAGAGGATGTGGATGACTCCTAAAACACTATACATCTACTACACAACCCTATTCTGCAACTTCCGCGAAAGTTGTGACAAAACTACCCCGCAAAGTGATTATTTTAATGATGGAAAAGTCAGCAACCTTTTAAAATCGCCGCCATCTTGAATTTTCGATCTCGCAAAATAAAAATTCAGATTCTCCATAGCCAAAGATATATGATTTGACACCAATATCGTTGAAATAGGAAAATTATCTGGGGTTTTATTCAAAAATGTATATTTTGAGTATCAAAATGGCGGACATCTTGAAATATGGCGGCCATCTTGATATTTTGATCAGCTAAAAAAAATTTCTCAATAAGTAGCCCACAGGTAGTAGTCATGCCAATTTTGATGCTTGTATCCGGATTTGAAAGATTCCCCGGGAAAAAACACTTATAGCTGTCCCACTATGAATTGTAGGTCTCTGCGTATATTTACCATGTTTAGGCTACTTTGCAAACAGCTATTGGGATGTGTGCTAAAATATGACTGCATGCATACCCGTCATGCTAGTCCATAGGTTGCACTAATCCTGAAGACCTGAAGGGGGTAAATAAATGTTGTTTTGGTGGGTGAAAATCAGTCACGTGCCACATTTGATGCCTTTTTAACCTTATCAGACCCATAAAATGGCCTTGACCTTTGACCTTGACTTCCAAATAATTTTAAAATGTCATAAATTTACTTATGGCATTTGGTTTGATAGAAATCGACTCCCAGATCATCAAATTTGAACAAGTAGGCCCAGATATATGTTATTTTATAGATTTGAGCCTATGGATTGGCGGCCATCTTGGAAATATGCAAGCAAAAAAATTGCCACTGGTTAAAATTTAGTACTCCCAGTGGAAATGATGACACTAGTCTCTACTGAACACAAATCAATCAAAATATAAACTTCTGTATGAATTTCCAGATTATATCAGCATTCTGCCTGACTAATTGCTGTCTCCACCTCCTGGATAAGACTGTTCGAAAGTGAGTGACCGAAATGGTTGAGTATCTTGACCAGCTGTGAGCTTTCCGTCAAATGTTTCACTGTCACTGGAGTCATCACCCGTCCACTCGAAACGCAGTGCAGGAAATCTTGAGCAATTGACATGACGTGCCTGTGCTTTTGGTCGGACGGTGTAGGTCGGTCTGCAGACATCGCCTCGTCATCTGAATCTCCACACAGCACCCTTGCTACCAGATCAGGGATGTCGACGTTGTTCTCGACAAGATATGCAGGTGTTGGTGGCCATGCCATTCTATCGCGGACAGTCATGAGCTCTGATCGAATTTTTTGTGCACATCTGAACACTTGGTGAGTCTTGTTATGGGTAGTTCCTTCTACTAGTGATGGTAGTGGGGCATTAGTCATTTCAGTTGCAACAACAACAGCTTCAACTGCGTGGCCAGTAGATACATCCTTTGAGAAAATGATCTCTGTTACCATCTTGTTGTGTGGCTGCCAAAATGACAGTCTGTCACCGTAGTGCTTCTGCTTCTGCGTCTGGCTTTGTCAACCTCATCCAGCATTGTCGAGGGAGGTGTCCCGCAGCTCTGTCATCTTCATGATGTCCATGTTATCAAATACCTTCTCATCTACAACATCAGCTAGCTGTTTGAAGGCTGTTTCGTAGCCATCATATCTAGTGGTGCCTTTCTGCTCTGCCACTTCTAGTAGTTTCTGACGTGCCTGGGTAGACATTGCGTCAGTGTTTCACGATTTCTTCCCTGACCGCCGCCGTTTCTGATGACGGAAGATGCAACTAACTTCCCTTGGTGTAGGCGTTGATGATCGACTTCCTCTCACATTAGTGCTGCTGTCTGCTTGTGCAGTCGTGGATGCCCGTTCCCTTTTGTCTTACAGTCTCTTGATTAGGGTCTTGTTGATGTATATCTGGTAGCACGGACGACGATAAGCTTCAGCTGGACTCTCGTCCCAGTGTGCCTTCAGCTGCTCGTGAGCATCATCTTGGCTCTGTTCAGCTGATTCTTGAAGCTTTTTCCAACTCGATCCCTGCCGTTAAAGGAGTCAGTCCACCAGAGCCGGGCTTCATATGGCATAAACAGTGTTTCCAGTTTGGGTCCTGACGAGGAATTTTTGCAGTAGGGGCACTCAGACTCAGCCATATCCTGAATGTGGCTTCATTTTGTTTTTCACTAGCGTGTCAACTTACATTACTATAAGACTTAGGCATGGTATCTGACATTTTGACTTATAGGCCTATTACATGTCAGCCTGGTGGTAAGAATCGGGACCCGTAAGCAGAGCTACAGTTCTGAAGTAAAGTGTTGTAGTCAAATATGTTACCTGACTATAACCCTAATTACGTTTTTAAAATATTAAAATATTTTTTTATAATAATCTGTGATGTCAGGCTATAAACCGAAAACAACCACTTACTGCAATCCTGTTCATAACTCTGGTAACAAAGATTCTGGAAATAATACATTTGCTGCATTACACACAATCGCGGAAAATAATGAAGTTACGCATATTATTTCTTCGGTAGGTCACAAGGGCATTTTGCTGAGATAAGAGGTGCTGTCTTCTCACCGAATCAGCTGAATAACATTTATTAAAAAAACATAATCATAAATATTCATATAATATTTATATGGAATATCAAAAACAATAAAAACATGGAAAAGTCAAATATTTTGGCCCAAAATCGCAATAAAGATGTTCTAAATTTACCTAATTACATATTAAACATGTTAATTAGGTAAATTTCAACTTCGTTGAGGGTGTGTGAACATAATGAGGCCCCCTAAAATTAATGGAACACCATTTTAATCCGCCAGCACACTGTACCCATAATGGACGGAAAACCCTTTTTTTCGCCGACCCCCCGCTTACAAAAAGCTGTTGTAAAAATTACTACCCAGGTTATGCAAATGACAACAAGTGAAAATGTGATCTTATATGGTATGGGAACCTACTGATACCATCAAACCAAAGTTGCGAGGGGGGTGCAACGAAAATGCATATTTCTGGATCTGGCCCATGGACTATAAACAGTATTTAAAAAAATCAAAATTTTCAGTGCTTGTCATTTAGGATTCCTTATAAATTAATTTCTCACAAATTCCTCAGAGGCAAACCTGCACGTCCACCAGGATACCATTATCCATTCTCTTGTAATCAACTATGTGTAAATATCAGCACATGAAACTTACCTGACTTACCATGAAGCTTAACTACCCCCCCCCCCCTCCCCCTCCGACGCTCTTGGATAACAAATCCAGTATTTTCAATTATGTCAATAGAATCGGATCACCAGAGTCGATTCCATTGGTTCGGTGTTGAATAAATATTACGGGTTCACAGGTATAATACACGTGCTACAAGTATCCAGAAAATACGAGCGTTGAACCAATGTTGCTTTAATGCTGGGCCAGCGTCGCGGGAGATGGCCCAACATTAAAACAATATTGGTTCAACGTATTGCGTTGGTCCACTTTTTACATTTGTTGGGGTACTTCAAATATTGATGATCATTTAACCAATTTTTAGCACGGATCAAAAGGAATCATTGACACCACACCTGACACTGAATTCAATGAGCTACGGAAGGGTCACCGTGTACAAAAACAGTTTATTGCAACAGTATTATATTGCAATATATAATCTCACAATAATAACCCAGCTGACACGAGACATTGACCCAATGTTGTTTTAATGCTGGGCCGACGTCGAAGACGGCGGGCCAACATTAAAACAACATTGGGTCAATGTCTCGTGTTTGATGGGAACAACACTGGTCATCGACCCAGAGCTGTCGCAATGTTGGGACAGTGTCGGAGAAGTTGATCCGGCATTGACAGCGTTGTGCCAACATTCTGTGTTGTGGGAATCATTCAAAGACGTTGCGTCACGTTCTCCGTGAAATAACACAACGCACCACTGAGCACGGCGTTGTAGCGATGTTGAGCCAACGCCGCAACGTCGTTTGTCCACTGGAATTACCACTCGACCGAACCCGATTTGGATTACTTTTGTTAGACTTTTAGTACAGAAAGGTTATGGTCCACCATGCTTACTGACCATGCTGACCATGAATTACTTCAGTCAAGCAGACATGCTAAGCTGTTTCATATTGACCTTGAATCATATAAGGAGTTTATTCCATCAACCACGGTCTGCACCACCATTACTACGCAGATCTCTGACCGCTCAGTCATTACGACTAGTTCGTGATCATGGCCGAACCAGCTCCCTACGTATGCGGATTGAATAAAGAAACTTTAACCACGGCTAAAAAAGAGTTGAACGAAGATCCCAAGGAGAGACTGGGAGCTGTTGAAACTCTCAGGGAATGGATATCACAACAAAAACACATGACGTGTAACACAGGTGATCATTAGTCTGATTCATAATCTCATCACCCAATATTAAAGCCGTAGCTCTCCCCAGCAAACACGACTCATTTACCGGATTTTTGTCCAATGTTGGCCCAACGTCGTAGACGGTGGGCCAACATTGGACAAACATCGGGTAGATGTGTTGTGTTTGCTGGGTCATCACCTAATATTAAAGCCGTAGTTCCCGTTGCGACGGTAAATCAACGTCATTGACGTTGATTCAACGTCACAACAACGTCGTGTGCCCGGTGGGAGACCACTCATGCCATTGTACATGTTTGTGGCATTGTAGTTATGCTCCAATCTCTGTAATCCGGCTACTCATCTAATTGGTGAATGATTAAAGAGACGTTACGCAATCACGCTTTTTGAAAAACAGGCACAACTTAAATATAAGTTAGCGTAAAAGGTATGATTGTTCGTACCAGCGTTTAGTAAGTTGGCATACTGCATGAAACAAGGCAATGATTGGATTATATCTATATCTACCTATACACACCACCTACTGGTGCAGTGGTTAAAGCCGCCTGCTTGGAAAGTCTGAGATCGCGGGTTCGAGCCTCGCTCTGGCATTCAAGTTTCAAAAAAACAAAAATCTTTCTTCTCCGCTCACTCGTAAAGATTCAATATTGTGGGGAGCCTCCGTGTTCGGCCTCTGGAGGGCAGTGTCATCTCATTCATCACGCCATTCTCAGGAGGTTCTCCTGGCCAGTTTAGCCTACATGTGCACAAACTTGGCCTTGAACCCCATTCATTTCATTTCATTTACCACCTACTGAAAGCAGATGCACGCACCAGCATGACCAGAGCAGGTGCCAACAACTTTAAAACATATTCGGACACATAAATCAGCATTACTAAATTATTTTCATGTCAGAACTATCAGGGACTGGAATAAACTATCCCCGGACATCAGCACCATCATTTTCAGCTTGCATGCTTAAGCTGCAACTTTCCACCTGACCCCGCGCATGCCATCCAACCCCTCTCCCGTGGAGTCTAACACTTATGTGTGTAGGCCTACCGTCACGTACAGATACAGGTACAGAAACAGTATATGGAATAAAAACATCTTTGGATACTAATTTAGCTCACCTCGAATTCATTTTAACAAAATTCACATAATTATATCGTTTTTGGTGTTACCCCGTTATCCCACGCATGTTTGGTAATCCGACCAAGCACCGCAGAAAATAAAGTGATAACGTCATTATATTAAGTATTAGAGGTTGAGCTCATGTGGGTTTGATGTAGTCTATTATTTGCCTAACATAACCTCAACGTATCGTGTTTGTTGGGCGTGACGCAGACCATACAGATTGTAAACATAATATCGATAGTTCGCCATTATCTACGTGTATCAGAAGGTCTGCCTATTATGTTATATTCGACCAAGATATAATAGTTTACTATGATATACCCTTTACGGTGTGACGGAGCAATGTATTCATTCCATAGTGACAACTCCACCGCACTCAACAATGTTTCAAAAAGATTCATGATGCATCCATTTTGGCGTCAATTTGAACACAAGTAGTTATATAATCAATACATTTAAAATGATTCACTGCTGGAAGAGATTACCAGTAAAAATTTAGAACAAGCAACATCATAATAAAATAAAAGGCATTGCCAAGATATGAACATAGGGATCTATCATTCTGTTTCCTGCAACAACATCGCCCATTGTATTAGAAGTTGTGCCTGATAAATAAATAAATAATACCAGCATAATTTGTGCGTCATGTTCAATAACACTAATATAATTTGTGCCTCGTGGCAAATAAATTACACTATTTAAACATAAATGCTATGACAAGTAACTATGGTCACATATAGGCTTATATTGATTTTGGGATTTCATTCTGTATTTCGTCAGAGTTATGAACGTCAGTTAGTAACACTGAATGTATTATAGTGCAAGAGCATTAGTGAAAAAAACACAGGAACCTGGAATAAAATTGCAGAAAGCTGATTTTTTCAGGAATGATACCTGGACATCTCCCCAGACGAATTCCGAAGATGCCCCAAAAATCCCCCTTGTGCATTTTTTTTAATTCAAGATGGCCGCCACCATGTAACGCCATTTTCGAAAAACAGGGGTATACCCTAATTCCCCACCTCTGTAGTTAGAAAAAAATATTTTGGTGTCTCTACTTATGTTTTAAGGCACAAAGAGTTGATCCAGAGGATCAGAAATGATGTCAGCACTTTTCTCAATACCAAAAATCCAAGATGGCTGCCATATTGTTCTGATTATGTTAAACAATCTCTTAAAAACACGAAAATATGAGATATCTATCTCGTTGTTGAACCTAAAATGTATTTTTTTGGCCAAACCCTTTGAATCTAGCACTTATTTAGATCAACATTATTTTATTATATTGAATTTATCAACATAAATCCCAAATAGTAGGTAATTCAAAATAACACCAGGTGACGCTATTTTTTTAAAAAAAAGGGGTATACCCCAATTCCTCACTTGTGAAGGTAAAACAATGATTTTGGTGTCTCCACCTATGTTTTAAAGTACAATAAGGTTATCCAGATTATCAGAAATATTATCAGTACTTTTCTTAATACCACAAATTCAAAATGGCCATAATATTTTGTTAAGCGATCTCTTAAAAAACCCGAAAATATGCGATAACTATCTCGTTGTTGAAACTAAACTGTATTTTTTTAGCCGAACCCATAGGGTCTAGAACTTATTTAGATGACCATATTTTATTATGTTGTGTTTATCGACATGAATCCCACATGGGAGTTAATTCTACCATGGTGGGTGACGCTTTGGAGTGTTTTCGAACTGCTTTCCCACTGGAAATGTTTCATCATTAAATTGTACTGCGAAACTCAAGTCTCCGGCCGTCTGGGTATATCTGGGGTAGATCCCCTAGACATGCCCAGAACCCCTTATCGGGCGAGCGAAGGAAAACGCTCTCAATAACCCAGCATGCCCTATCACCCCCACCCTCACATCATCATCATCTGTACATCATTCATCTCATCAATTGACTACAACGTTTTTATCGTATTATAATGTCACTTAAAAGACCTTTTGTGCCGAAAAGTGACGTAAAGCAATGATTTACTACTACTACAACTACTACTAGAAATGTAGATTAAGATTTGTCAAGTTAACAAAATAATCGCCGGTAAATAATGAAATTATTGCGTTTCATCCGAGCTGTCAGTCTCTACATGTTTGGCCAATACAAAAAGAGCACATCGTTGTACAATATAGTCTAGATTTGTGAGATCCCCCCCCCCTTTGAACAAGCCACTCTGCATCCGCACTCTGCATCCGCAACTCTTTTTAGAACTCTTTCTGGAGCGACTGCTCTTTCAGTTTGCGTTGGTGACAAACGAGCATGAGATCAAATCCGTTCCCAGACTGTAGATTCCACACCCTACTGTACAGCAAATTATGCTCTGTATCATAATGGAGTTTAAACACGAGGCATTCATTCAATGCTGTTTTATTATTGGCTGACCGTCTTCGACGCTGGCCCAAATATTAAACAGAATTGGATTAATGCCCCGTGTTGGCTGGGGCAGGGGCGGGGGGCCTAGGGTAGTGGTTAGCACCGCTGCCTTTCACGCCAGAGTCCGGGGTTCGGTTCCCGGTCTCGGCGGTTTGAAAGAAACAAAATTGTTTCTTCCCCATCCATGTGTGAAAGTTAGTATTGTGGGGAGCCTCCGTGACCGAGAGGTAGCGTGCTCGGCCTCAGACCGCCAGGGCTCGAATTTCGAATCCTGTGTCTGGAGGACAGTGTCATCTCAATCATCTCACCATCCTCAGGAGGTTCTCCTGGCCCAGTTTAGCCTATATGTGCACAAAGGTGGCCTAAAGCCCGATTCATTTCATTTTTATGGCTGGGGCAGTAGGTGACGTTGATGGGAGGCTTTCTGGAATAAATCAATTACAAGATAAGGACTTGCGCCTCACACGTTACATGTACATGACATCTTTGATACTCGTCCTGTAACAATGCTCTTTTAAACACTTACTTTTGTCCATGATCTGCGAATGTCAATATGTTTAAAGGGACTGGCCCAGGCTAAAATCATCAAAAAATCGGTGATTTTATTTCGGGTTCTTAATATGACCATATGATGTAAGCATGTACATAGACTAGAACTGCAAATTTTAATAATTTTTGTGCTGCGCATTCACCAGTTAGACTAGATATAGAGACGAAATTCCTGATTTCTAATTATTGACAACCATGTCAAAAATAGGAAATGCGGGAATTCCCCCTCTATATCTAGCCTAACTGGTGAATGCGCAGCAGAAAAATTATAAAAATTTGCAGTTCTAGTCTATGTACATGCTTACATCATATGGTCATATTAAGAACCCGAAATAAAATCACCGATTTTTTGATGATTTTAGCCTGGGCCAGTCCCTTTAATATCATGAAATATAATTATCATTTAAATATCGAGATATTACATTTTGAATATTAGTATATATATATTTCGTAATGAAGTTATGGCATTGTATGGTGTTGTAATGAGATGATTTTACATCAGAATATCGGAATATGACATTAAATTAATTGATGTCACAGTTTATCGTCAGGATATGATCTTTTTATGTCACGATAATAGGAGGACAAGACACATTAACGTCATGATATGGTTTTGTAATGTTAAAATATTGCTCTTTATTATAGAAAATTACGTTATGATGTCTTGATACAGCTTTATAAATGCAGGATATGGTGGTTAAGCATCACGGTATGGTATTAAAGTGACAGGATCTTTTAGTGCATTGTCACGATATTATTATAATATCATGATATAGCATATTAACATCACAATATGACATTTTAGTGTAAGAGGAAATGAAATTAAGAGAGGGCAAGGCCACATGCTGTTCAAAGAGCATGTGTCTTAACCCTATCTTTTCCATTTTATTGAATCTTTCGAAGTGTTTTGTTGTTGGCAGTTTTGGAGTACCGGTATTTGAGCAATGTAGAGGCCTAAATTACTTACTGAATTATATTGCGATATATATGTTGAACTGACATGTGCCATCCTGATATTGGAATGGTCTATGTCGATTATGTATTACCATATGGTAACGTGCGTCTCTCAATATAATGTTATTGAAATGTTATACCTTGACATGACAATATAAAACAATCATAAAAAATGGAATATCTTGACATTCAAATCTTATTGTGTGATATAAAAGGACAAAATTTAGACATTAAAATACCATATCATGACGTTAAAGTGTCATATTCTGATAAATTACAATCCAATATCCTGGCATAAATATGCCAGATCCTGACTTCGAACTGTTTTTTATGTTTTTCCTATTTTAATGTCATAATCTGACAAGTCTATTATACAATATTCGATATTAAATAGCATGTTTGCATTATAATGACACATCATTACATTACAATGCTATATTGTGACCTCAATGTGTCATTTCACCAATGTATAAAGTCATATCATAATATGCAAGTACCATATCCTATTATTCAAATGTCATATCCTGACATTAAAATGTCATAGTGATGTTAAAATGATATATCACGAAATTGTAATGCATTTCGTGATAATATGATGCCATATCTTTTCATTTTAATACAGCAACGTGATGTTTAGCCACTATATACTGCTTTATAAAGCTGTATTGAGCTATCATAACGTGATTTTGCTATATTAAACACCAATGTTTGGACATTATATTACATATCATGATATTAAAGTGTCATATCCTGATATCATATTCATATATCCTGCCATAAAACTATCATATCCTGACGTTAAACTGTCAGATCCTCTAATTTGATGTCATGTTCTGACATTTCAATGTAATATCACATTGCAATATCATACAGTGTCATATATTTATTACGTAATACACTAATATTCAAATAAAATATCTGAATATTCTAATCCAAGGTATTTATCACCATTTTCAGGAAATTGACCAAAATACGTAGGCCTATAGATGGCCAAACTCAGTAAAATGATGTGATTTAAAACATTTTTTTATTTTTGTACTTAGCTCTGTTATTATGTACATTCACACAAAATTAGCTAATATTCATATCATAGAATAATCGCAACTAATACTTAACCAAAATCGAAAAACATTTTATATAGGCCTACTATATAAAATACCTACATTGGAGTTAGTCGCTGGGTTTGAAACTGGGATTTCTTACGCTATCTCAAGCTTCAAATGAATGAAAAATACCCTTATTTTTAAAAATGAGACATGCTAGAATTTTTCATCAATGATTTCTGACATATGCTATTTTGTAAATTTGATAAATCTATATCTATATTCCCATATGAAAAAGCAGTTAGACATCGCCTAATCGTGGCACCTGCTCTAAAAGAGCTTATCAATATGGTAGCCATGTTGGATTTTGTGTTGATAAGCACATTCTATTAACAAAATTGGTGATGGAAAAGGAATGATATCATTACTGATCCTGTTGATGAACTTTTTGTGCCTTAAGACATGTGTAGAGGCACCAAAATATTTTTTTTTAACTGCAAAAGTGAGGAATTGGGGTATACCCCTGTTTTTTTTTGGAAAAATGACGTTATATGGTGTTACATAACATTAAACTATGTGGGATTTATGTTGATAAATTCAATATAATAAAATATTGGTGATCTAAATAAGTGCTAGACCCCATGGGTTTAGACAAAAAATACATACAACAAGATAGTTACCTCATATTTTCGTTTTTTCAAGAGATCACTCAACATACTAAGTATATCAATATGGCGGCCATCTTGGATTTTTGGTATTGAGAAAAGTACTGATATAATTTCTGATCATCTGGATGAGCTCTTTGTGTCCTCAAACATAAGTGGAGACACTTAAAAAAAAATTCTAACTGCAAAAGTGAGGAGTTATGGTATACCCCTGTTTTTTCGAAAATAGCGTTACATGATGGCGGCCATCTTGAATTAAAAAAAATGCACAGGGGGGATTTTCGGGGCCTCTTCGGAATTCGTTTGGGGAGATGTCCATGTATCATTCCTGAAAAAATCAGCTTTCTGCAATTTTGTTCCAGGTTCAAACCTAATGCTCTTGCACTATTAGGAAAGAAACTTGTTGAATTGAAAAGTACAATATAATAGATGGCAGACCTTTAGATTAACACCAGTATCTACTTCAATAATAACCCTCCTAGGGTATATTTACACTTGTCATTATAATTTCTAGCTCTACATTCCTGGATTTTCTTTCTAGCTCTACATGCCTGGATTTTTTTATAGCTCTACATGCCTGGGATTTTTTTTAAATAAAAGATCGTATTCACTCTATTTATCTGATCACGAATAAACATATTGTTATTTATTGTTGCAGAAACGTTATGGCTTCTGAGGGTGTTACGAGCAGCAAAATTTAGCCAGCTGAAAGCAAGAGAGCTGATCACGCGATTTCTGATAATGAAGGCGGCGGTTCCAGCATGGCTGCAGGAAAATGACTTCACTAGACCAGAAGTACAATTGTTGTATAAAACAGGGTATGTTAAATTATGTTATCGCAGTCACAAACGATGCACTGGTGATATAAAGGTATACACACGGCTGCTTGTTATGATCGCCTATCCATTTGTACGATTTTTTACTTCATTCAAAATATATATTAACATTATAAAAATACCTTTGAATGTAAAAAGTGTTGCGTGTATGCAACGTTACACTAAATATAAGAAAACATTGTTTCTATATTTATAAATCTGATGTTCCTCTAATAACAAAATTCTGTCAAATATGTAATTTTTCAAATCCGCTTTTAGATCTTACCTTAAAAACTTTTAGTGTATATATATGTATTAACCAGTCTGTTAACTCTCTGCTATTTATATATATATATTATACATTATATAATTATATATATTCTGGATTTTTTTAGGTGTGCTTTTATGCTTCCTGGTTGTTTACCAGATGGAAGCAGAGTTCTTTACAACAATCCAGGTGATGCGTATTAACTTATATTTTCGTGTACATTTTCTATTGCGCAATACTGGTCAGCTATAAAAGTAACCATACAACATAAATTATTGTACAGTACTTGTTTTACAGCATAATTGTTAGTAATTTATTAAGATTCCAGCGGATTTTTTCACAGCGAAATTTAGAGGCATTTATTCGTAAGCCACCTTAAAATATTTAACCATTTCTTCAATTTATTCCCTCATACACAGTATAAATTTTTATATAATCTCTAATCTACTTTTTTTATTTCAACTTCCTGTCAGCGAGCCTACTTGGTTTAATTATTATCTTTCTTGTTATTTTAGATCGCTTGTACTAGCTCTTGTCTAGCTAATGTTATATTTTTACTATGTGCGACTCGAAAGAAAACTTATCTTATTACCTCCGCCAGGAAGCAAGGTTATGCTTTGATCTTGTTGGTTGATTTGTCATTCTGTCTAAAAAAAAGAACGGATTTACCAGAGGCGTGTTTCGTGCAAAGGAACAATCGGTTTAATTTTGGTGATGATCCGGATACAGGATCCGGATTACGATCCAGATCCCATGGATTGATGGCAATGTAGGCCTACATTTGAATGAAATATGTTAAATCTATGGCGTCATAATCTGATAATTGATCATCTGCAGTGAATTGTTACTAGTAACTTTATGAATTATTGCAATACTATTACTATAGGTTTTGGATGCTTGGTACACACGTGTGGTAATGACACAAATTGGGAAGGAACCTTACGTAGGCAGTGCCTATATCATATTATATTTCGGGCCAATGACCTATCCATTTTATTTTGTGGATCATCTGGATTACGATCCGGATGCAGGACATACAATTACGATCAATAATTTCGTAAGCTTTCTCTCACTGACTGACTGTCTGGTATCTTAGACGTAGTTTACTCTCTTTCTTTACTTAACAAATATAGCATCGTCCAACATAAATCTTCCAACCCCCTGTAGGAAACCTAGTTTCTACCAATGAATAATAATCCGTTAAAGCATGTGTTTGTGTGATTTAATTCAGGGTTGATGGACACAAGTAGCAAGGTCTATGACGTTCACACACTAGGAACTATCAATTTTGGATTGTTGTCACATGCTCTCTCAGATGAAAACGTACAAGTCAACGGAATACGAGTGCTATTTGATACAACTGGCTTTGGGATAAAGCATCAGAATTTCTACACTGTCGAACACGCCATCAATTTTTTTAAACTCATGCAGGTATTCTGATTTGTTAGAGACTCGCGCTTTGATTGTGTTTTGTTTGCCAGCGGAGGGCGATGTAAATAAAAGTCGCATACGGCAGTGGCGTAAGATTCTTTTGACAGTGTGGGGCAGGTGCTTTGCTAAATAATTGTTATATCCTGAACCTGGGAATATCTGAGACGAATTATGTAAACATAGTATGCCCGTACTATGAGATGAAATGGCGATTTTTTGCATCCGATAAAAAATTCCGGGGCAATTCTCTCCCTCCCCCTGAATCTGACGCATTAGTAGGGTTGTGTCGATATTTTATTCTAATTCTAAAAATTCTAACAAACCTTTGTTTAGGAAGCCAATGTAAGGGAACACTTGAAAGCAGACAGTCATATTTTAAAATGGTCTAGTACAACATGTACTTGAAAACAATATTTTTACTCACTTTTAATCACTTGTTAGACATCTTATCTTAAAAATATACATTTCAATTCTCATGGTATAATGCATTAACATAGGCTTATGAAGATTTACCACAGAACATTCTATGATCAAGAAGGGCCACAGTACATGATAATGTAGGAAAATATTAAAACGCTCTTCAGAAACAATTATGTTGCAATAATTAATAGTCTACGTCAAGTTACTCGGTACTTTTGATTTTTGAGAGAATTTGGCATGCAGGTATTATAATTTTTGACAAAATGTGCAGGTGTATTTTTTCAACCCCTTCATATACACAATAAATGGTTTATCAAGTAACTCAGGATTGATTATCCATCATATTTTTTAAATTGAATGTATATTTCTAGGGATCATTTCCAATGAGGGTGAAAGCCATTCACATCTACAACCATGGTCCTGTGGTAGAAGCATTTGTAACCTTACTCAAGCCTTTCATGTCGAAGAAAATGAGAGAGAGGGTAAGTTTAAAAAAATACTTAATTTTTTTCAAAATATGATAAAAAATATTCTTCCATAACGTTTTCCGATAGCGTTTTCTCCTTCAGTCTCAAGCGTAATGACACTTCACATAATTCCTTATTCTACGACGGTTTACGTTCGTATTAAAAGCAGATTATTATCAGTCATGATTATGACTTCAACAACACCAAAGGAATTCTAGATGATCACTGGTTATTCAATGTTAATCCATGAGATATTATTGAATCTGGTTCATTGTAACGATACCACATGTTTAGCCCATTCCATATCCCCAGAGATTCCTTGCATATACATACCTACCCCCCCCCCCCCCCCCAAACCGCCATTGCTATAATATGTTCCAACCCTTTGAAGCCTGAATTTACCATTGTCATCTTCATCCACTACAAGCCGCGAATTGCTCTCGCAATTCTCGACTTGTAGTGGATGAAGATGATTTGAAGTGGGTGAGAAATTGAAGAAAATTGACATGTATCATGTGTATTGGTAAACCAGTTTCATGAAAATTTTCATTATAAAATCCCTAGTTGTAGGAAAATTAAGTCTGTTTTCAGGGATGTAAAATGATGCTTTAATGCATCGTGAGGGCTTAAAGGGTTAACCAGTACGTTATCTTATTTAAATTTTAACCCACTTTTAACCCGACATTAGTAGGCCCCTACGTGTATCATTTGTTTAATTGGAGACGAAACATTTGCAAATCCTGATGTTTAACACTCCTCTCATTCTGAATAGTGATTTGATCGGCAATAAAACAAATTAAAATGACTATAGTATAGTAGTGACTGATTAGCAATGAAAGTGTTAAAGAGAACATTTTTTAAAATAAATACATTGCTTTCATAATAATCATTTTTACCCACATGAAGTTGTATCTCGCTGCTAATTAAGTGGGTAAAAATTATTTACGTTCGTTGAAATGAAATTTCTTATTCTTGAAAATATTTTTTTTGATGCGCTAATGAATTGGATTTAAAACGATAATAGTAGAAATTGACATCTTATTATGTTTGGCCCTTTTGGTCCAAATATATTAAGTTTTGTATGGATCTCGACACTTTTATTATTCTATGTCGAGGGCTATTTCGAGGGCTATTTTATCCAGTCGACTTCAAACCTTGGCACACTGATCCTTAGGTTTTGGGGAGGTGTGTTATGACTTTTCTAAGGCATACAGCATGATCCAGCATGATCGGATTTATTCAGGATTTTCTGGATCACTATGTGGATCAACGTCGGTCCAATTATCTACATGTCAGGAGAAGCTCATGAATGAATCTTGATTATTAAATAGGGGCCCTTTGACCGACCCTTTGAGCACCCTCTACATTTAATCAATTAAAATACAGTGGCCTATATCCAATAATGTTTCAATGTGGGGCCAGCGTCGCAGAGAATTGCTCAGCATTGAACCAACATTGGGTGCTTGATATGAATAGTAGAACCTTTCAAATTCTACATTTTAGCATTGAGCTAGGAGTTGTGATTGCATCGAACAGGAAACATCGACGCAATGTGGTTTAATGTTTTGCCAGCGTCACAGACAGTGATACAGCATTAAACCAACAAAGAAGTCAGGATCCGAAAATCTAAAATTCCAATCAATCTCTCATAATAAAAATAACACAACAATATTTAAAATGGTCGCCAAAAAACGCACAAACGTAGTCCAAACATTATTTTTACTTGAAAAGTCACAATTCCCCTTTAGTAAGAATTTAATATGTCTAATGAGGAAAGAAGCCTGAATATGAAAGCATCCAGCTACATTGGCATCTTGATCTCATGAAATGAATTATGTCAATTATGCTGTGACACGTTTCAAGTTAGTTGTGAACCTGAGGATAACAATGCACAATAAGCTGTGTGCCTCAGTATGAATTAGGCAAAGAATATGTTGAGATTCTTTTGTAGAAGAAAGGAAATTGTCATTCAAATAACTCTTCAAAGTTAACAAAAATCACAAATAAGAACACATCAAACTAGATGAAGTTCTCAGAAATTATGTTATTAAGATATAAATCTTAAGCCGCAGACTGATTCACAAGTTTATGTGATATGACGTTTTAATCCTTTCTATGCAACATGGACCTAGATATAAGAATCACAACCTAATAAACACCAGATGTTAAACATACCGGGTCAACCTCGCGAACAGTTGCCTTAAACCCTTTAAAATCACCGTTAAGAAAAAGTATGGTCGTTACTTAATCTGTTTTATTGGCAGGTTAAATCACCGTCATTGGGAATGAAATGAGGGTTTCAACATCAAAATTTGCAAATTTTTGGTTTCGAATTGAGGAAATATGAGTAATTTTCGACCTCTTGAACTTGTGGGTCGCGGTAGCCACAGTAAATTCAGATCGTACAAACCAGTGTTATATGATCGTATACAATAAGGTGAACAATTCAGCCGATAAATTTTGTGTGTGTTCAATACCCTTTTGTTATATATTACATTTTTCAGCTTAACTTATGCGGTAATAGCCTAGAAAAGATCTACAAGTTAATTCCTAAACATAAGTTGCCTGCCGAGTACATGCCGGACGGGGAAGAGAACCAATCAGCTGGTACAATGAAAGACATAGTGGGTAAGTAGAAATATTCACATATTGGCATAATACGTGGGTGTGACCATATTAATTTAATGTATAAAAAGTTAAAGCATAATAATATCATAAGATTATTATATATAATTATTATATATCACGGCATGCCTCTTAACTCGGGGTAAATTGTAGATAGCATGTATATTTTTACGTGATTTCACAAAAATAAGGCTCTTCTATATATACAATCAATCAATCAATCAATAAATCAATCAAGCATCAATAGCGCCTATATCCTCAGCGGACCGAGCTCAGAGGCGTACAAATCCTTAGCGTGATCATGTGTCACTATTGAGGCCAAAGCTAGTTCGTCAACAGGGAGCGGGGCTGCTAAGGGACTAGGGTGGAAAAGTCAGGTCAAATAGGTGAGATTTAAGTAATTTCCGGAATGTTAGGATCGTTTTGGCATAACGTATTGGCACAGGCAGGGCGTTCCATAAGGCTGGACCAGATATAGAGAAAGCTCTTGACCCAGTCTTGGTATATATACGAGGAACAACAAATCTATTTGTGGAGCGTAGATATTTTGAGCATTTCGGCCGAACAAGTAAGTCAGCCAGATATGCAGGTTGGTTGTCTTTTACGTTTAAGAAGGTTATTGCGCATATTTTAAAAGGAAAGCGAAACTTGACAGGAAGCCAATGTAATCATGTAATCGTTTTAGAATTGGAATGGAACAACTAAATCGTGGGGCCTTGGTTACCACTCTTGCAAGGCAGTTTTGAACGCGTTGTAATCTAGCGATATCCTTTTCTGGCATATTGTGAAAAAGGGAGTTACAATAATCTAACTTACTACTGACGAGTGCCACTGCAAATTTTCTTGGCAAGATCTAGGGACAGACTTTTTCGAATTCGAGGCAAGTCACGGATATGATGGAAGCATGCCCAACATGTTTGGGATATGTGTTTTCGGAAATTGAGGCTATTGTCGAATAGTACACCTTTATCATCTTATATCATTATATTTATTTCACATCCTTTATCTGGCATATTGTGAAAAAGGGAGTTACAATAATCTAACTTACTACTGACGAGTGCCACTGCAATTTTCTTGGCAAGATCTAAGGACAGACTTTTTCGAATTCGAGGCAGGTCACGGATATGATGGAAGCATGCCCAACATGTTTGGGATATGTGTTTTCGGAAATTGAGGCTATTGTCGAATAGTACACCGAGATTTTTAGCTGATGTAGATGGATTTGTGTCTTGACCTAGAATCAAGCATGGAAAATTATTCAAAAAAAATTCTCGTTGAAGTTGGGTCCCAATAAGAAGAAATTCTGTCTTGCTAGGATTAAGCTTCAGCTTAGATCCTGTCATCCAGGCCGACACACCTATAAACAATGTTGCAACTTCTCAAGAGATTCCTTAGCGTTTGAAACTGATAGAGACATGTAAATTTGAGTATCATCGGCATAAAGATGGTGGTTTATGTGAAAACTTGAGATAATAGCGCTGAGAGGTGTAGTGTACAAAGTAAAAAGCACTGGTCCTAGCATAGAGCCCTGTGGAACTCGATATGAGAGTGTGACTTTATCTGACAGAGTGTCTTTAATTTTTACGGATTGGTGTCTACTTTGCAAATAAGACGAAAACCAAATTTGAGCCTGGTCAGGTATTCCATACCAATCAGAAAGTCTATTGTAGTTGTAGTTGTGTGTTCACAGATGTGATAGAAATAAAGACGGTAACGTTGTGGTTGTGTGGTCACAGATGTAATAGAAATAAAGACGGTAACGTTGTGGTTGTGTGGCCACAGATGTAATAGAAATAAAGACGGTAACGTTGTGGTTGTGTGGTCACAAGATTTTTTTTCATAAACCATTATAGCAGTTATTTTTTCTTTAGCGTCATGAGATGGTGATATAAAATAAAACATAAAATAACCACCCTATACCGCAAAGTGTACTTTAGAGCGGTTTTAATTTATATTTGTAACCATCTGATGACACTAGTGGCAAAATAGGTGCTATATAAACATGATAAATGGTCGATGAAATAAACACCTTGTGATTACGCAGCTACCGCATTACGGTCTTCATGTAAACCTGAATATCATACCATTGTGTACAAGGTAAGTTTTTCTATGAGAAAATGAGAAGGTCTCAATATACAGACATTGACTCAAAAAATGTATACTGGTGAAACCTTTGCCTGTTTTACATACTTAAACATGTTAAAAGCCAAATAACATTCGAAAACGTTCTGTCGAAGTATTGTATGGTTCTGTGTATTTCATTAGTGTTTTATATTTATGTCATTCTCTTCTATTTTCCAGATGCCCAGCTAAAGGAGATGATGAGTGAGCCCGTAAAAAACAAATTGTTCAACGATACATCTGCAAAGTTTAAGATTGATAAAACTGTAGTGCTCTCCGATATGCCACAAGAGTCCTTCAGAAGACTTAATATAGACTGATCACCTCACCTGGTCCCTAGTATTTATATAAAGTATCCTATATATGACCATAGTATCTAATAAGGCAACAAGGTTTTCCAAATGGATCTTTAATTTTATTATTATTCTACAGCAGTTTTCAGCTCATCCATTTCTTATTGAGTTTTGAACCGATAGCCCACAGATCTGAGATAATATACAAACATCACTTACAAAATATTACAAATTTGTTATAAATTAATCATGACCATGGATCACTAAGCCATATATACCGGTACATGGGATACAGCACTAAGCTGTAAACATAATAATTTGGTGTCATGAATAAAGTTATTTGGATTGTTGTAGGATCATGTTGTAGATGTAAACAACACTGTTGTGTGTATACAAATGTATTAGCCAAAAATGGAATTCCCTAACTGTCTCAGGAACTTTAAAAAAGTAACCAGTCAGATAAATTCAATAAAAAACTAAATAACGCACCAACATTTTGCAGCACAGTTATGTAGTCTTCAGAGCAGAATTGCACTTTTGAAAATTAAGAAAATCATTATATAAAAAAAGTTTGGAAGAAACTAATAATCATGGTAATATTCCAAAACCTAAGGCCTAAATATATTAGCTCAACATTCGGCCACATGACCGTGTTGTAGGTCCAGAATCGAGGAGGAAGCTTCAATAAAAAGTCTCTCACCTCACTAAAACAGATGCTAGAGATAACACTAATCTTGTGACATTTCATGTGTTGACCATGAAAGTCAGCATCTCTTTATTCGGTGGCGCACAAGGCATATTTGGTTTTTTTCATGGATTGGTGTGATCATAATTGCTTTCAAAAAGTTAAGTTGAAATAAGCTGAATAAAATACTGTCACTTGAGAAAAAGACTTTACTGAAAAAAAAACAATGAGAAGCTTAAACATTAAATGTATCAGAGTATGTGAAATTTAGCATGTTGTACTTTCTTTTTGCTGTACGTGTATCACTGTGTATTACAGTGAATGACCAGCAGTATCACGAATATAGAGATTGGATACACTTAAAGTTTTCATTTTGAATGAAGATTGTTACTGTCAGTCATTATAATAAATTACTATCAGTCATTATAATAAATAAACATATATGTAGGACTAACCAACTGCTTTATTTGCAGTATCTTGCTCTTTCACTGAAACGCTACATGTGATTTTCACATAGTCTACAAGATTTTAACTTACGTCTTTCATTCATGGAGATAGTAAAGGCTTTAGGCTTTTGTCCAGTCAGAACACCGACATATCCAGCATATGAAGTGGCCTGATACAAAACCTGAAACAGAAATACATCCACAACATCTGTTATGACATCACACCCATTTTCAGCAACAGTTATCATGACATGGTCAAGAAAGAACACAATCATAAAATTTTAAAGTTTTGAATACATTATTTTATGCTTTTCTGAAAATATGTTTAATCTGACCCAGAGCTGGTCCTTATGACATAGAGATACCACAGAAAAAAGTGTCATTTTTAAGATACTCACTTTTCCTCCTCTAACAAAATTGACATTAACTGTATTTTTTTTCAGCTTTTCTGTGAAATGGTAATCCATGTTGCGAGCATGCCAAATAGTTCCATTTTTGTCTTGTGCAACAATACTCGTACATCCTCTATATAAACAGGAAAATATACATTGATATGGCAGTTAAAGATGTGATTCTAAAAAAGTATACATTATAGGCTAAACAGGGTTCCGTCAGGAATGTTTAAGTGGGGGGGTCCAAAAGGGGTGGGGGGGGGGTCAGACAAATAGATCTCGAGCTTTAGTTATAAGTGGGTATTTTACCTGAAATAGCAGCCAAAAAAAAATTTTTTGGTACTGATTGGGAGGGGAGGAATAGAAAGGCTGGGACTTCCCCCCCCCCCTGCAGAAACCTTGCTAAATAACAAAATCTGAGTCTTCAAATTAATTATATATGACAAATAAATATAAATTAATGTACTTCTTCGAAAATTTAAATCTAGTCCATCCCTTAATTAAGTAAATCCCTGGTTATCATCATTCGCTCCTGAAAAAAGAGTTGCTATGTGTATTAAATAATGACAATCCTGCAAATATTAAAAGTCTTGATATATATATATATTTATTTTTTTCATCAATATAACTTACGCTGTAATATCATAAAGCAGATTTTCTAATACAAGAACACCAACAGATGAATTTAACTCATGGGCAATACCTGAAAAAAAACGAAATATTAAACTGGTGTATACAAAATGCAAAACAAATATTGCCAGATATGAAAACTAGATAACACAAAAGAAAATACTCCAAGACATAGTATATTAGTGGAGTGGAGTATATAGTAATATGACTGATTACATGCAATCTATTGCTATTACCTGATTACTCTAACTTTTTAATTATTCTATAACTATTACTAATTACTATCACAGTCGTTTGCTTTATATTACTATTACTCTCCCATCTATTACTATTACATATTACTATTACCTCATCCCTGCTGTGCTCACTATTTTTTATCGATTCCTGGGACTGATTTGTCTAAATATTATAAATGCCAATATAATGGGGCATAGAGTATCAAGAAATTCAACATATCTTGATATACTAACTGTATATGTACATTATCTAATGATGCTAATTCCTTCAGTGTACCAATTGTTATAATGAAATTGTGTCAATGTTGTCACAATGTTCTAAGTTGTATCATCATACATTGTGACAACCTATGTCAATTCTGCAAAATTACATCGTTCACCAAAACGTTATATATAGTTAACATCATAAGCCTACATCAGGCCTACCTGGGTTGTTTCTATGTCTATCAGGCACGTCATTTGGGGGGGGGGGGTTCGAGAGGGTCGCACGACGACCCCCCCCCCCCTAAGATCACAAAGTTTAAAATTTACCCCAGCAATATCCTCCGAAATACATTATTTTGCAATAATTTGCAGTTAAAAATACAAAACATTCCCGGACCCCCCTAACCTGCGTCTTATCAGGAAAGATTATTTGGCCACACCAAATATCAATTCAAGAAGTATTTTACAGGGGGTCTAAGAAAATTCCTGTCCACTTAAAAAATTCCTGTCTATGATTGCAAATTAAACATGTTAAAAGCTATACCAATGACCATTAATAAAAACAAATGAGTATAGTAATAGCTAAAAACTACAAAATGATACTATTTGTATTTGTCAAACCTTGCATTTCTCTTGCATAAGGCTCTGGCAGATAATTGTTCACTTCAGATGACAGTCTCTCCACGAACGGATACACAAAAGATGGAATTTTAGACCTGAGCAAAAAACAGTCAACCCTTTAACACTCTTAAAAGTAATTGTTGCATGAGCCCTTTTTAATTTTTAAACACAAAAAAGGTTAAAAAATTACCTCATCTCATCAATTGAAAATTGTCAAAATGTAGTTGTACTTGTACTAGTTGTAGATCTACTCGTTTGACTTAGGCTAAGTTAGTTTATCAGTTAATTATATAGCCTATAAAAATTAACTTCTGGCCACTGGAAAAAGTTTTTTTAAATTCACCTGAATACTTCTTGTAAATCTGTTATGATATCTCTGTGGTGATTTATAATTGTGGTCCATCTTGTCTCAGGAGGGTCATCCAAATTCACGGTGTACCAATTTGGGCGATAATCACAAGATACTTCTGAGAGTAACACTGCCGAAAGTGCTGTCAATATCACAACTAGACAATGACAAGTCATTTTCTTCTCACTGCCAAAATTTACAGAATATATTGCACAAATTGCACAAACATGAATCTATTATTATCATATAAGGTAAAGATACAGGCAAACAAACTATAAACTTCCTGGATGTTTGTGAAATTGTGCTGAAATATCACAGCTGTAGGCGGGTGTGTCCTTCACCTTCATGCTTCACATGTTAACTCGTCCCATATCAATTGGTACACAGACTTTTCGCACCATAGTCAGGTCACCCCATTTTTAATGAGTCCATTCACAGCGAGTGGCTGAATAGAAGGTTTCTCATAGAGTACGTCACGGCTAGATTCGCCCCCGCTTCATATGCTTACTTAGGAAATCAGTTCAGCAGCGGCGGATCTAAGGGGGAAGGGGGGGGGGGGAGTTCACAGTGGCCTCCCTTTTAATTTAGAAGTGTCTCTTTCGAAATCAAGCAACTATAATTTTGTATAGGGGCCTATTATAATTAGTTTAGATGATAATGACAGTTATTTTCCCATTTGTCATTCCTTAGATACCTATAAATGGCGTATTTGTTATTTTATTAGCAAAACAATCCTAACTAATTTTACTGCTATTTTATATTTCGGTGACCCTGCCCTTTTTCTACCCTGTATCTTCTTAGTGGTGACAGCGATCCCTCCTCAAATGGGGTATTGCATTTCGTGTTGTGTCATTGAGACATGTTAAAAAAGTAATAAAAACAGAATAAATATTGCTGATTTGTGTGTGCGGATGGTGCAGTCGATTGGTGTAGATATGATTAAATATAACCCCTAAAAATAAAACAGGAGGTTATAATAAACGAAAAAACGGTGCAGTAAAAATTCGCCCCTGTTCAGCACTTTACACATTCCCTATGCGTAGGAAAGACGTCTCACCCCCATTGTCATAGTTTGGAAAGACGTTTGGCACCCTTAGTTCAGAAATACGTTTCGTCACAATTAGCGGATACTTGGGCCCATTGGGACACATTTTACGTTTTGTAAAATAACTTAGCTACCTTAAGGGATGGAAACTATAACATGTATATATATTTTAGTCAACTATTACACAAGTACCAAACATTATGATATTCTCTCGGCACAGTCATCAGCTAATGACAAAAATATTAGCTCTGGTGGATTAGGTCTAGCCCAATGTTCCCCATGTATGGAGTACATTGGGCCAATGCATGGGGATCATTAAGACATGTTTAAAAAAAGTAATAAAAACAAAATAAATATAGATGATTTTTTGAAATTTTATTTAGAGCGATATACTTAGCCGTGCAGATTAGGCCTAGACATATGCCAAAACTAAATGACTCAATAGTGACGTCAGAACAGCACAGGTACGACCCCTACAGTGTCCCCTACCCTAGATATAGGGCCCGTTAGATTGTTATCTAAAACGTTTTACGTGACAATAAAATATCCCATGTTATATTTAAAAAAAGTCATAACACCCAGCATGTCAGGATAAGACGGGTGCAACCTGTATGAGAGGGCAATGCCCCATACTCTCCTCGGTATTATATGTTCACCTAAATCATTTCATGTGACATATTTGTAATAAAATTTTCATATTTTAGTAAAAATATGTCAAGATACATAATATACATAATATGTAAAGATACATAAATTCGGACATGATCTAATCGGTAAGTCAGAGTAAGACGGCTGCGACCTGCATATGTGAGGGCAATGTTTCCCAAAATTCGCTTGAGATAACATGCTTCATATATTATAATCGGCATGTCAATCTAAGATGGCTCTAACCAGCATGAAAGGACAATGTTCCATAATTCATTGGTATTATATTGTTCTATATAAAACATTTTCGTGACATACTTGTAATAAAATTATTCAAATTTTAGTAAAAAGGTATCATATGGCATCAATAATTACAGTAGTTAATAAAGACGGACATCATCTAATCGGCATATGCCAGAGTAAGATGGTTGCGACCTGCGTGGGGCGGGGGTCCTGGTGCATTGGTTAAAGCTACCTGCTTGGAAATAGCGGATTCAAACCACGCCCTGGCATTCAAGTTTCAAAGAAAGAAAACTGTTTCTTCTCTGCTCACTCGAAAGGAATATATATTGTGAGGAGCCGCCGTAACCGAGAAGGAGCGGGCTCGGCCTGAGACCGCCAAGGTTCGAATTTCGAATCCTGTGTCTGGAGGGCAGTGCCATCTCACCATCCTCAGGAGGTTCTTCTGGACCAGTTTAATCTATTATGTGCACAAAGGTGGCCTGAAACCCCATTCATTTTTTTGCAACATGCATGAGAGAGTACTGTCCAATAATTCCCTCGAGATTATATTTGCTTAGATATACAGTATACCCGCGGTTTCGGACCACTTCACTAAGCGGACTGCATGGCGTCTCGTACCATGCACTTCAAAAAGTGGAAATATATATTTTTTCCAGTCCCAAATTTGTCCCCATCCAATTAATGCTCAATAAGGAATTGTGGTTTATTTCACTATATATTCAGGACCCACCCGCTCTAAATTTCACACAATAAGCAGAACACCTGGGGGACATAAAGTGCAATTTAAACCAATATCGAGGATCATTTAAATCACATTCATGGCAGATCACCATGCCATGCAGCGCCAAGGGCGGATCCAAGCCGGGTTACCTGGGTTACGTGACCCGTTTATACCTTTCTATTTGAAAAGAATCTTAGGCCTACTATTAACCATGTTTACTGTAATAGATTGGCCTTGTCGATTGTATATGCACCCCTGGGAAATTTCTGTTATTTATTAAGCTATATGCCAGAATATCCTTCGATCTGTGGCATGCAATGTATGAACCAGTTATCTCACAAGTGCTTCTGTGACATTCTGGCTATATTTGGTCAATGCTTTTCCAACACTTGAATATGATATTCGTCCAGCTTTGATGCCAAATGCATGTGCTGTGCTGAAGCTCTTACGTATTTTACCTGCTCAAAGTATCAGCATTCAACGTCCAAACTACCTCAATTATACCATGAAGTTTGTTTCCCATGTAGGAGAAACGGGGACTGGAGATCACGGAGCAGTGAATTAGTCGCTATATAATTAGGACCTGTTTAGAAACATTTTAATCAAAATTCATGATCCAGTCATCCCACAAGTAGGTCAAAGGTTAAAACCCAAAAAGGAAAACATATACACCCCCTACGGAATGTGTGTGTGCAATATGAAAGAAATCTCCCATGGGTTACAGAGATACGCTCCGGAAACGAAAATGCGGACGTCCAGGGTAATCCACAGCCTCAAACTTCGTTGGTTGGGGGATGAACTAATTGACTATATCCATGATGCTGGATTAGCTATCTCAAATATATTGTAAGAAAGGTCGACCTGAGGCATCAGGTGAGCCTGAACTGTAAACACAGGACGTAATGTGGCAGAAGGTGACCAATGCCAATCTGCTAGCTGAGCCTGCCTGTCGAGGACGCCTTAAAACAGCTCTATCTGCAGTATTTCTACGGGTGTCGACAGACTGAACAGATTCACATCGCTAGAGGAATGTTATATATATAATAGCAGAAATACACAATACAGGGTATTATGTATTTCTGATAAAAGCGATCTATGTAGCCTACCAACTTTCTTACAACATCGAAGATCTGATACCAACCTTTTAGTCTTACCGAGCAAAACACATTTTTTTTAGAATATTAAATATCACAACTAGCCCCTATCGCATCTGATATAGACCAAAAACAGTGCTTCACGCTTATCTAAACATATCACGAACAACGACATTGCTAACAAACAAAAATATAAAATCAAATGCTGAATTGCAGATATCAATTTATTGCACTGTATGGCTGCAAATAGAGTAATAGAGAAACTTGAATGTAAAAATGACCTATTCCCATTGCATTGGGCCTACAAATACATAAAATTCATATTTAAATACAAAACATGCACTGAAAAGTACATAATACAAGCAATATAAGATATGAGAAATAAATTTATTTCATATCTAACCGGTATATTTAAAATGTATTATATCAAATCAGAAATACACAATACCCTGCTTATTATGTGTATTTGTGTATATCTTTCTTATATGCCGTATTAAATACATTATCGACAATGTATTTGTGAATTATTCAATATTAAAAAAAAGTAATTGTTTTAAAAAACATTACTGACCCCACAGTTTAATGTGTAATATGCATTATGAGCTACTCAGCAACATGTTTTTCTTAACAGGTGTCAATTACAAGAAAACACACATGAGCAAATTACAAAAACAAGAAGGACTAATAAAGGTAATTCAATAGAACCTTTAAGCACAAGGCACTTGATACTGTACATTGTGCTATTTGTCACAATCCGTTCTCTCTTAATCTGCTTTATGACATATTTTTTCTAAAATCGCCAGTGTAGAACACTCGTGATATTGTCATGTTGGATGATTACAATGATTACTATTAATAATTAGGCAACATGTCAAAGCTGACAAGTGAAACGAGTTGTTATGAATGGCTTCAATATAGGGAACAAAAAAATAGTCATTACATTAAAAACAATTAAATAGCAGAATATGGCATGTAAACCAACAACCAGGTAATATCATTCTACATTATAAGCAATGCTGCATGCTGAAGCTGATAAAGGTACAAAGTCATCTATTCATCTCCACCAGAATTTATGTTTATTTGTTCACGAATAGGCCTACTTATCAGGCTTATACAATAGCAAATATTGCTGTTCAATTATTAAAGGATGTAGATCTGCCTATGCTGCGAATGAAAAATAATTATGAATAATGAGATTCAAAAGCTTGTGATGATACAATCAATATCGAGCAATATGAATATTTGAAGGAGACACAAATAGAGATGATTATCGATGTATAACATTCATCGAATAATACTAATATCTGCATTTAAGGAAAAAACAAATGTCAGCATTTGATGTAGTTTTTTCACACAGTAAACTATCGTAACACTAACCATTCAATTAAAAAAATTCAATAAATTTCCAAAAACATACTATATATTCTTATTTACAGTAATCCTACCGAGCATGATAATAATGATTATACTGACTTCATTAACATCAGTCTTGCAAACCAACTAACATTACATGTCAGCTTCTGGAGACACTGGACAAACTATACACATCAATTTTAAAAACTGGTACCCCGGTAATATAATAAATTACTATAAAGAACAGCACTTTATAGAAATTTGTAAATCAGTCTCAACTATAAAAGTACCTCGTTTATGACTCTACAGCAGATGCCATATGATATCAAACAGTAGGTAAATATTTTACAACTAGAAAATAGAGGCAAATTACTGTAACTAATTCATACCTGAACTTATGCTGAACAAAACATAAATTCTATTTTTAAATATTTTTTAACTACAGACATTCCCGCTTCAAAGTTTTGAAGAGATGAAGAGGCTACAACAAAAAGTTTATATGGAAAATATTATGTGTTTTATCAAGCTATGTAAAGCTGTCACTCCTCACATTATGTGATGTATGATATGATAATGTTTGGAAACCTAATATCGTTGTCTGAAATCAGTGTATTGTCAGAGGATGATAGACATTATCCTACTAAAAAATCATGACTTAACATAATTGAAACAGTTAGCTATGTTAAAGGGTAAAAACTAATTTTAAAATCGAAGTTACATGCGATTTCACTGTGGTATGACTTTGTAAATACGGAATGTCTTGTTAGTGAAAGCTTTTTTGAAGTATTTAGCATACTGTTGTGAACTATGACGTACATGGTCACAAAAGCGAGGAATGGTGGAATGAACTAATCCAGTCTTATCATTGTTTTTCCATTGTTGAGGTATCTGAAAAATACAAATATATTTTGAAAGTTTACATATTTCAATACAATTGTCTCCATTATTAGTAATGAAACAGGAACTGGCTAGGTGAAATGAACCTGCAATGTTTCACTGCAGCAAACTAAAGCTTGATAATTGGCTCAGTATCAAGCATATCTAGTGTAAACAAGCTGAACCTTCCAATGTAAATACTACTGTAGTTTAAAACAAGTTAGTTACCTTTTAACTACCAGATTGAAGAACAGCAGTAGCTTTATAAAAAGTACATTGTTACATTCCTACCAATCATATTTCTGTAAGGAGTGCTCAGCCAATTAGGACTTAACACCATTTTTTAACACAAATGGTTATAACATTGCAGCTAGTTGAATTCAGGGCATATAGTGAATGTGACATTAGTGATGGAAAAATAACAGTATGAGGTAGACTGACTGAGCATGGATGTTTTTTTAGCCAATGTACCCATAAGTGTGGTGTTTTCGGTACTGCTACTTAACAAAATCTGTTCTGATAATATACATGAGCTTTTGAGAATTTCAAAAGTTTATTACACATAATACTCATTTAAATCTGTTGAAGTGTGTGATTTTTGGTAAAAGAATAAAAAGATTAGCCCGGTAATAGTGAAAACCATAATAGATGTTCACAATTTTAAATATGTAGGCAAATGTTACTCACCACTCCATTTGATAAATCCATGACGTCATTGAGTTTGCAGCCATCATCGGAATAAGCCATACAAATGCTGTCTTCCAGTATAATATAACTGGTATTATACCGTGTTAATATACTGTGTACATCTTCTGGCTCTACACGAGCATACATTTGATACAACTGAAATAAATCCATTAACCATTAAACCGCTAAATTAAATAATATAAGGTAAATTTTCGCCCACTTGAAGTTGTGTCTCGCTACCGCGACTCACAACTTCAAGTGGGTGAAAATTACTCATATGAATTGTGATAATTTGAGACGAAACATTTGCAATTTTTATGTTTAAAGACACCTTTCGTTCCCACTAACTGTAACCTAAACGGCAAATAAAATGGATTAAAAACAATTATTGTCGTGGTTTAGCTGTGTAAGGGTTAAAGCCAGTCTCATCTGTAGCAGAAAATAGTTATCTAAGAATTGACATTTGTCCGGCTAGACCTGGATATATACGGTTTTAAGCATTTTTCAGGCCAAATAATATGTCACTGAAATGGACAATACAGTTTGTGGTAGATGCTCAGTTAGTAAAATAACTCAATTTAGAAGATGTATATTTTCGAAAAATATCTATATTTTTCGTCATTTGAAGCTGGAAATTGCATTAGCAATTCCAGCTTCAAATGACGAAAAATACAATTGAAACAATTCAGCAGGACAAGGGTTAACACCATTATGGCTCAGCCATCCAGACCTAACTGTGAATAATAGATTGTAGATGATGTACATGTAATGTCATTATATGATCCTAGTTTGAGTTTACAAGTAAAATCAGCTGCACCCTAACAAGTAAACAGGGCATCAATGCTATGGCTGTGAGAACTAGACACAAATACATTGTGCTGGCTCTAAGTAGCACAAATTTATATCACAAAAGCTCAGATGAAAGAGGAATGTGTCCATAAAGCTTATATAAATATCAAGGTTTTTATTTAAAGATAAAAACACTTTTATACAAATGCATTATTTAGTGTGTAAATGGTTGATTTAGAAATAAGTAATTATTAGTCATAACATAAAAATGTTATAATGATTCTATATTATTCTACTATAGAAATACAAACCCACCTCTTTTGTGCGATGCCTTAATGCTTTATCTTCAAAATGTGGATGATTACTGATGGGGTGACCAGTGGATAGCTTTATTCCGGCCATGAGCTGCATGCTGCCGGCCAATGCTGTACCTGGTGGGGTCTTTGTGCTGTAAATACAGAGCAGAGAATAAAAAGGCATTTTTATCCTGGTTGGTTGATTTTTTTAACATACTTTAACTCATAATGTAAAATACATACACTAGGAAATAGGGAGTTGGATAATTTCTGGCTTTTTTGCTGTAATAGTGTAGGTAGTAAGTTTTCTAACTATTTGGTTGTAAAATATGTAAAAAATAATTATTACCAATTATATTTTCCATATCCCATTCAAAGAAAGCGATATGAATGTGTATAGGATACATGGAGTGAGGACACTTACCTGATCCATTCCATCAACTCTACTGTGTCAGGATCAAAAAATTCTCGCAGTACTTCTAATTCTTCAAAGATTCCAGGGGAAAACTGTGAACAAAATACCAATCAATATGTATAAAATTCAAAGAATCAGTAATCACTGTACTTTATGATTGTTTCAAAGTTTTACTATTTAAATAAATGTACGCATATATTCCCTATGATCATCAACACAAAAGTGACAATATTGACACTGAAGAATTTTCATGAAACAAGAGCAAGGAAACAAAATTCAGAGTAGCAAAATATTAAGTTTCTAAAACACTGTCTTGTCACTAAATTCTGATAATTTCTCCTGGTCTTAAATTTCTAACATCATTCCCATGGTTACAGTTCCATTGACCACATGCCGGTACCAGATAATAATTTCCCACTCTATTCTGTACTATAAAATCATTAAATACAGTATATAACAAATAAAATAATTAATTGAACAAGTGTCAAATTTAACTCCCAAACAGGCACATTTGCAACCTCATACTGTGATCAGTGTATAATAAACAATCCAATAAAACTTTCCTCAGCTTCAGTTACAGCAACAATATTTGAAAAAAATAATAATAATAATACGCACACTGAACCAGAGTGATGCCCCAACCACAATCAATGGAATATGTCTGATAATATTGATCTGAAATAAGGCAAAAACAGTTGTTAGAAAGTATTATAGAATTGATTGCTAAAAAAATATTAATTTAGCAGTAGATGATTATAAATATTATAGCGTGATATCAAATATTTGTTTACCTGCAGGTGACTTTTTAAGGTCAGTTTCTCTCCCAGCCACTTCCACATTGGACGATGGCAGAGACCAACACTGGCAATGACACATATATATGGAGTCCAGAGGTATTTCATTCTGAGTGTTGTTAAAGCCAAAACCACCAAAAATACCACATGAACTGAATAAAAAAACACATCAATATTACTATGGGACATGGCTAGTATACACACAAATTTGTCAACTTTTATGTTGTTTTAACCCTTAAAGTCCTCACGATGCATTAAAGCATCATTTTAAATCATTTTCTTACAACAAAGGGTTTTAGAACTGGTTTACTAATACATGGTAATTTTCTTTAATTTTTAATGGATCGATGGTTCATCAGAACCATATGTCGATTACTCAATGGTCAAAGTAGTATACATACATTAATTTTGAAAAAAAAACAATAATCCATAGAATTGTTGCACACAGCTCTAGCAAATAAACTTTGTCTATTTGTTATGTTGTACACAGGTACACATCATTACTCACTTGTATGGAAGGCTAATTCTGGTTGGTCTGACATAACATGCTCAGCTGCTTTCTTAGATTTTGCACTGGTAAAAAATAACAGTAATTATCAGTCTCATTTTTTAATAATGTAAACAGTTACTGTAATTGAAAAAAATAATATATTGTCATCAAATTGTTTGATTATTTTCTTAATATAAAAATGATAAGTATACTATACCTCCACTTTTGTGAAACAGCCACCAGTAGGACTACAAGAAGCATGATATGTGTTAAAACATATATTGGAAAAACATAATGTTGAGTTAAACGTTGAAAGACATCCATTGGAAGAAAAGCAAACGCTCCATTGCACACATATATCCTCACCTCAAAATCACTGTAATCAAGAATAACATCAATTTGTAAGCATTTTCTGACAAAGTAGAGCACATCATTTTAATCCCAATAATACAGCTAATATTAGACAATTTTTTAAAAGAAATAACTAAAATATCACAGGCTAATTTAACCCTTACAACGCGGGGATCGACTTTAGACGTCAAAATAGATCCCCACGCTGTAAGAGTAAATAGTTACAATGGCCGTAGACCAATAACATAGGTATTCAAATGAATCAGAGCTAACTAAGACATTGATGATGATTTCAAAATAGAAAAACCCTTTGGTCTCCATGGATTTTACAAAACATATTCAGCGCTTCAAGAATTCCCATATGAAAGGGATGGATAGTTTATACAAAATTATCAAATCAAATGTAGCCTATCTTATATCAAATGAAATCACTAAACCTTTTTAATAGTATAATTTCCTTTAAAAGTATTTTTTTTTTAAATATGCCATGTTATGTTAGCATAAGGGCCTGATAGAGTACAGTATAAAAAGAATAAAACAAACAAGAAAAAATATATAGATAAGTAATGTAAAATACGTACTGAGCATACATCAAACCAAACTTAGTTAGAATAAACTTGAAAATATGTTCATCAGCATCTTGTTGTATCACCAACTGCAGAACAGTGCATGGAAAGTTTGCATTTAGAAGATTAAAAAATATCACACTGTATGTGTATAACTATATGGATCTATGTTCTTTAGATTTTATCCAGTGTTTTAGAGGGGAAACAGCAGCATTTGGAAATTCTAATTTAGAGCTAAGCATTATTATTTCATCATCAATCAAATGTTCTGTATCATTGATTATGGTCAAACGGTTTTAATATTTACAAGTACTGATAAATAAGTATTTCTCACCTTGATGATCAACTGAAGGATGAATGTAATGCTAAATACCAGCACAATATACCCAGTAACTTTTAGTATCTTAATGAGTATATTTCCCTGCAGAGGTGTCTCCCCCTTGTAGAAAACAGAAAAAACAATGCATTATTAAGGTTCAATAACAGAAGGGAACCAAATATTAGTAGACTTGACCAAATAAATTAATTGGTGTACAATTCACATGATTTAGCCTTTCAAATCACATTAGCTTTATGACACAGATATAATTGTTTTGGATTTTGAAAACATTAAAACCATCACTAGAATACATATGTCAGTAGTGCAAAAGGGCTATGATATAATTCGTAGACCAGTGTGTGAAGAGCTAAATGATATTAATATTAATAAGTCTAGGTGAATTTTTATTTCCCCTTAAAAATTGCATATCCCCTTCGGAAAAATTACAAATCCCATTAGTTGAATACTTTTTATAATAATTTTTAAGCAGAAATATTACCCTTGAAAATGTATTAAAAAACTCCCCTTTCACTCAAAAAATTACAGGCAATATTTTTAGAAGCTGGTATATGTGAAAAATAAGCAACATAGATAAGTTAGCTTCAGAGGTAGTTAAATCTATGGAAAAATTCTAACCACAATAATATCACGCATCCTATTTAATTTCTCAGTTTTATATGGGAAAAAAACCGAAATCCAATTAGGAAAAACTTTGAGAAAAAAATTTGGGCTTATTTCTGGAAAAGTTAATGAGGGCCATCATAAAGAAAACAATGCACCAATTACATGTACTGGAAAATTTTAATGAGGACAACAAAATAAAAAAGTCTGGATCAACATTTTTTTAACTCTTGAAAGAAATTTCAGAAATTGGCAACCATCCAATGTGTGCGCTGGGCAGAAAAAACCCACATGTTTTTTGGGTAATGCGCGGCATTAATCTAAAGCACACATCTAAGACAGAAAAAAAACATAGTGGCCTAATGCACCAAGAGCTTCTGGAATCTTTTACATTTTGTGTTTACAAATGTAGCCAGCTGAACATAATTATCTTTATTACACAGCTTGCTTTTGTGGCAATTTTTCGTATTGTTAGGCTTACCTGTAATCTCATAACCACTAGAGCAGCAGGAATAAAACTCAGAAGTAAACCAGATAAAACCATAGGGTTTATAAACTGAAGGATGCAGGTGCAAATTAAAGACACTGCCAGACATAGATATACAGCACGGATCTGAAACAATAAGTTAAGTAACATGAAAATTCAAACTAGATGCTATCACAAGTTATCTTGACTAAAATGCTATTCTGTTTACATATATTTGGCACTGTATGATCAAACATCAAATATTGCTTTGAAATATGTACACATTGTTTGAAATAGGTAAGATACCTACCTTATGATGAGGAACAAGTTGTAGACACTGAACACCAAAAAGTGCCATTGCTTCTAGAAGTAAAATAAATTGGTTGAATTGCCACTGTATGGCAAACAAGAAGATACTTCCTCCAATGCCAAACAAACATAGTGACTGAAATCATTACATAAATATCAGTCACATACATGCTATATATACAACATGAGCATCGCATAACATTTGAAAATAATTCATACCATAACAAAGTGAAGTGGAACTGTCAATAACTAAAACAAATATCTGTTTTTAAGCCTTTCAGTACAGGGGACCGACTTTAGACACGTCTATAGACATCAGATTCTGACATCTAAAGTTGATCCACGAACTGGAAGAATTAAAATTTTATAATGGTTGTAGACCCATAATATAGATATTCAAATAAAGTGAAAATAGCTAACTAAGACATCTATAAAAAACACCTAGGTCTCCATGGTCAAGGTGAATCATACCTGCATTCTTGATGACACCTTTGGCTTGAAGTAATATGTTATCAGAGCAAGTTGTGCCCAGTAAAAAGGTAAGGCAAAGCTTTCTCTTAATGGCACAACAAAATCAACACGAGTTGTGTCAGATCTGCAAAAAAAAACCCAGATAAATACACTTTTTTTTTGTCATTATGAGTTACCAGTAATAGATAATTACTAGCATAAATAGGTGCAGTCAACAAAATGGTGTATTTAACCCTTTCAGTGTGGGGACCGTCTTTATACGTCAGAATCTGCCGTCTGTGGACGGCAGATTCTGACGTATAAAGACGGTCCCTGCACTGAAAGAATTTAAATATATCTACTGGTCGTAGACCCATAACACAGGTATTCAAATAAATCAGGAGGATATAACTAAGACATTTATGCTGATTTCGAATTGAAAAAACCCCTTTGGTTTCTACTGCTTATACAAAATAATTCAGCATTGTGAGAGTTAAATGACAATTGTAAAGACTGACCTGTTAAAAACAAAGAACATTGTTGTAAGCACTCCTGCCAACCATGTGCCAGATAAAACCCAAGTCATGAAAAAAAGGGATATTATCTGCAATCCTTGAAGCCAAAATATTGAGTAGGTATAAAACAGGATTGAAGATGAGGTCTAAAAAATAAATTAAAAACTGTGAAATGTAGGTAATGCTAAGTGTTATATATTGATGTGTAAACACTCATTTAATTCCAATTACTGTGATTTCACCTGGTAATATCGAACAGATTAAAACGACTATAGTCGTACTTAGGGATTCAAAGGTTATTTGTCGCAGATGAGGTCATGGGATTCCCATATTGTGAGAAAGGATGTATCCTTTCATTTCCAAGGGAACGATATCTCCAAAAATAATGTCTGAGTATGAAAATTGCCTCTTTAATCATTTTTCAATGTGTTTGTTATAATATAGAAACATGCTATCATTAGAAAATCATTACGACCTTCTGTTATTATCTGAATTGTGTGACATTACATTTACAGGGAAATGGAAAAAGAAATTATAAATGTACTACTGTGTATTGTAAATAAAAGTACCTGAAAGAATGCAAAACTTTTATAAAGAATTGCTAGAAACACCTCTTGGTAGACATTGAAACGCGCCAAAATGTTGATAGTGTTGCCATGCTCAGTGAGATTATCATTCATCAATATGTGAAATCCTGAAAGATTTTTAAAACATGACATTTTTAAAACATGCCTTTACTTCTTTTTCATTCTACACAACTAAGACAACAATTAATAAACAATTACATACACTACATTTATTGATGTAGCCGGTATTGCTAAATATCCTACAATATCCTAATAAAATTTTCTGTAGAATTTGTAAAAACAGTTATGTCCTTCTTTGGGTATTTTGATAAGGTAGAAAAAAAATAGACTCACCTTCCTTTATTGATGGTGCTTCTATCATATGTTTGTAGTAAGAGTAATATAAACCGGATTCAGTTCTAAAAGAAATCTCACGCTCCACTTCCTAGTTGGATAAAACATTTGTTTAAATTATTCAGAAAAATTAGCAATGAACAATGAACGTTTTGATTAATTAATCAAGATTAAGGTTATATATTGGAGATTGCAGAATGTTGCACACTAAAGTGATAAAATATGGAATTTTAATTTTTACACCCTTGTAGTTGTGTTCTAATACTGTGAACTTCAACTTTAAGGAGGTACAAATTACTCAAATTGACGCATATGCCAATCCTAAATTTTATTGCCCATTTCTCCTCTATATTCCCAGCAAACATGAGGTATTCACTCGATGCTGTTTCAATGTTGGCCCAACGTCTTCGAAGCTGGCCCAACATTGAAACAGCATTGGCCGAATGTCTCATGTTTGCTCAGTTCAAAGAGAAACAAAAAGGCTAAGAACAGCTATTGATGTGATTAGCACTTTCACTTTTGACAATGCCTGATAGTCTGTGACAAATGGGTAATCATGTAATATACATTTCTCTCTTTGGACAATTGGGAAAGCAAATTCACAAAAGAAAAAACACTCATCACAAATTACAGCTTGTACCGGACAGAAAGTAAAAATATCCCGTTCATCATCACAAAATATGATTTGTTAACCACAAAGTTGCTAAAACCAATGCTCTGTGTGATACATACATATGAATTATATCGCTATGGAGTGACAACAATGGTTAGTCACAACAAATAGTCTTAAGATTCGCAAAAAAATATAAATTAATTGTAAACTACCGGTAGAAAGAGTGGTTCGGAAACGAACACGAAAGCAGCCCTCTGTTAGTGCCAATCAGCCATTTCAAATTTGATATAGATCAGCAAACTTTCTCAAGGTTTATTTTATATTACCGCTTTAGCTATTATGCAACATTTCCGAGATAATGAGAAAAAAAAATTAAAAATGACCGTCAGTCGGCCATTTAGGATTTTATTTCTACAAAATTTATCATGGGTTATCCTTGTGTAAGTCCTTACATTTTGTTCTATTTGCATGGTCCAGCTAATTTGCTTTGATTTTGAGTTGCGTGAATATTACAAAATTACTCAAATTTAAAATGGCGCTAGACCGCCATTTTAAAATTGTTTACTCCCAAAAGTTTATCAGGTCATTGACTGACATTGTTGTGCATATTTGTCAAAGAAAATCTGCTGGAAACATTTTCCTGAAATGTGCTAACAAGTATTTTCTTGTTAGTGGCCCTAGTAATTAAAGGGTTGATAATATGGAAATCAAAATGTCACCAAAAATCCCCTGGTGTTATCTGATGGCTATGTGAAGTATGAGGAAGCAGAAGTTCATAGATCAGCTATCACGCAAAATAAAACGAGATAATGAGAAGAAAAAAATTAAACGGCCGACTGGCGGCCATTTTGGATTTTATAACTGCGAAAATTGTCATGGGTTATCTTTGTGTGAGACATTACAAATTATTTTGCATTTTTTTTAGTTAGGTAAATATCACAAAATTATTAAAATTCAAAATGGCCACTAAACAGCCATTTTAAAATTGTTTGTTCCCAAAAGTTAATCAGGTTATATGCTGACATAGCTGAACATATTTGCCAAATTAAAAGAAGATCTGATGGAAACTTTTCCTGAAACGCGCTAACGAGCTTTTCTTCATTAGTGGCCATAGTAATTCAAGGGTTGATGATATGGGGATCAAAATGTCACCAAAACAATTCCCCAGGGGTATGTGATAGCCATGTGTCGTATAAGGTTCAAGCAAAAGTTGATAGATTAGTAGCTTTCTTGAAAACAAATAACTGCGGCGGTGGAGCATGTGGAATACAGTAAGCAGCCCGCCTCGGCGAGGGCTGCTTAATGAAACAGAAATTTGAAAATAAGCACAATTATTCGAAATGAAAGGTTGTACATGTAATCCTTCAACTGCTTGTTTACAAATAGTGAGGAATTTTTCCTATATGAGTTGGGGAAAGAATACTTGTTAAATCTACCGAAATAGTCAGAGACTATAACTATAGAACTATAGAAATGTTTAGTATTTCTACAGCTATAAGGAATGAATTCACATGTACCAAGACTAGTATGGTATTTGTCCTGTGATAAATTATTGGCATACCATTTATAAACTCCCAGTTCCTCTGAATAATTCTGAAAGTGTTTTCTCTGTTTATTTACATTTCCCGGTAAATTAAATAATTCTTTTATTTCCTTATACGTGCAAATCTTGATTATTTACATGTTTATGTAACTAAAATTATCCACTTGAACACATCCCTGTAAACAACTATTTACATTATATATCACATTCTCATCAATCGCTTATTATAATAAGAAATATTTCACAGAACAATGCATGAATGACAATCTTAAATAAATTTAATATTTTTTTTTACTTCGCAGATTTAGAATTCCTGTATATGGTACATTACCTTGATGTTACTGAACCATAACTGATTTTCATGAAGAGTTTGTAAATATGATGAATATTTCGAAGCCAAGCCTAGCATAACCACAATGCCAATCATCATAATGATGACATTAACAAAACCAGGCAGTCCATTTGTGGATTGTTTTTTATGTGACCGTTTGTCTAATTTTTGTGAGTCACTCTCATCTTTGTTCTTGCCATTCTGGCTGGCAGCAGTAGGGGATGATTTATTGTTGGGAGCTTTTCTTTTCCTATTACGTGGTTGACCAGTCGTCTGAGACATGTTGTTGTCACCTACAAAAACAAACTGTTTATACATACTGATACACAGTAATATATTATCAACAAAAGACAATTATTCATCAGGAATATCTTTGAAACCAATACATGTAGTTACTGTAAAATGAAGCCCCAGGAAAAGAAACACTCGCTGGTATCGTGATACTCAAAATAAACTCAAAGACTGAACTGGAAAATTTGCATCTACCATGACCTATTTGATCAATTTCGGTGACACTTTATTTGGTCTGAAAACGTCTATATAAAGGAATTTTAATTTGAAATGATTTTTTTTTAAATGAGAGCTTTCCACCTGGTTTTAAAATATACCAGCAATTGCAGTTTGAGTTGTATGTAAAACTGTTAACCAGCAAATAAAGAGGTCAATACATCATGTATACATAGGAAACTGATATGTAAGTGAACACTACTCAACAATATGACAAAGATGAACACTTTGTTCAATAGTTGAGAGATTTACACACGTGTACAGTTAATATCACTGTGGGTAGCAGGGATGAAGGCCTATAAATTAAAATGTTACAATATAAACGTGTAACACTCTCAGTGCTGTGAAAGCTCAGCAGTTTTCAAGACTAATAAAGAATCCTGGTGATGATTAGTTTTGTAGGTTTAATGTAAAACTTATGCAATACTATATTGGTGATATAATAATTTAAAACGTAAATAGGTTATCTTTATTTTAAAATAGGCATTTTGCATTTGATAAGAACATGGTGAAAGACAAACGTCCCCAGGAAACACAAGAATTTGACTCAATGCTGGCTCATTGTCTGCGACGCTGGCCCAGCATTGAAGCAGCATTTCGTTAACGTGTGGAGTTGGCTGGCTAGCCAGTACTTGGTATGGTGTAGCGGTCGGACACGCTCTATTCACGGGAGCAGGCAGGGTACAGGCCATGACACACGTGTACTGTGACTATAGTTAACTACCCTGGCCAGACTAATAAGTATAAATAGCACGCTCCCTCAAAACACGATAAATTAAAATGTTGTTGGCTTGATGTTGGGCCAGCATCGCAGACGGTGGGGAAACATAAAGCCAATGCTGGATGATCGTCTACTCGGACTATTCCACTTTAGGAATAAAGTTGAAAACTAATGTTTTCAATAGGTTTGGACCGCGTTCGTTCAGCACATGTCTTGATACTGATAACATTTTATGACCATCTATGAGTATTTCGATTTTAAAAAAATCACATTTGCCACAACACGACGACAAAGAAAGTAAAAAGGCTTCACCCTGTGACTCTTGCTTATTTTAAGAAGGGTATAGCGTTATTATAACGCCATGCCCTGTATACTATATATCGAACAGCAGCTACTACCTAGTTTTTCTATTCCAACACCACGTTACACATACAAAGACCATTCACAATTATTTAAACACCTCTATTTAATTCCTGTAAACTCCGCCTATTTGTAGATCAAATAAGTGAAAAATAGTATAAACTATCCAATATTATCCAATATTAATATTACCAACTACCTAATATAACAAACTATCTATTATAATCAACTATCTAACACAATGAACTATAATACAATCAACTAATAATAATCAACTGCTTAGTGTGATCAACTATCTAATAAAATCAGCTATTTAATAAAATCAACTATTTAATAGATTCAACTACATAATATAATCAACTATCTAATATAACCAGCTATGCAATGCAATTATCGCACCGGTAACGACTTGAAAAGATCGGGCCAAAATGAAGCATAACAAGACAAAATGTACCTGTAGGATGAGCAGCTTGTGCTGAGCAGCGAATGTTATGACAGTGAGCTATAATTTAGGTGTGTAACATTACCTATAACGCTGATCACAAGGTTGACTGATTGAGCGGCTCTGCTGGTAGATGAAGCATAAACCAACGTATGTCAACAAGCGTAGACAGACACAGATGAATGACCACTTGTGTCTGCCAATCCGCGGAAGACAAGCCATGCATGCCACATGTACAAGCCTGGTGATCACTGATCAGGGCAATACAATCAGCCGCCAATAACACGTGTGCTAATGTATAATATAGTCATCTATATCTAGATGTATAACTTTATATATCTAGGCCTATATGTTTTTATGTATTAATGGATCTATTTCTTTATATAATGTGTAGGCCTACCTGTATTTTTTTTGCAGGATATGTGTTTCTTATGTAGGGAAAAGGTTCTCTAGAAATGATAGGGCCTATACCTGCAGGCCCTATACCGCTCGCCAGTGTTTAGGAGTACTTAAGATTAATGAAAGTCACGTTGTAGTTAACTAGGCAGTTTTATTATAAATACCATATGATCTACTTGATTATATACTATAGTATTACTAGTATGTACTTGTTCATTACAAAAAAGAGGTCTTACAGCCTCACAAAATCTGATTGCCAAGCCCTAGAATCACGGTAAGCTGGTAATATAAGGTCTACTTCAAGTAGGATTTGCATCGATGCAACAAGGAGACATAATTTATTATACTTGACTGTTAAATACTACATAGTAATATCCTACCGTACGAGTAACGGTGGTATCTGTTATACACCCATTACCTGCTAGCGACTCATGTGCCATCTGATATATTTTGAATGAAATCAATTCAATAGAAAATATCACGACACATTACAATCAGTACATTTCGCACTTCAATTTAATATAATACACCTGCATATTTTATCAAATTGGGTAATTTCTATTTACTGTGAGGTGGCAATTCCTACTGCAAATCCCACCTCACACAGTAAATGAAATGTGTTGAATTTCCCCGGTAGGTAAAGGGTAAAATTTGTCACATTTAACTATAGAAAAAAAAAGCCGTAAAAAACATCGCTTGCAGGCGAGATTATACTAAATATGCGGATACACACAAAACATTGCACCAATGTTGGTGTGATGCTGGGCCAGCGTCAAACACGGTGGATCAACAGCACACCAACATTGGTTTAATATATCGTGCTTGTTGGGAGGGTATACCGTATGGACCCAGTAAACACGACACGGTTCATACAATGCTGGTTTAATGTTGTGCCGGCGTCGTAGACGCCGGTCCAGCATTGAACCAGCATTAGATCAACGTGTCGAATTTCTGGTGACAACATGCGGTGATTACTAAAAAGTTTCGTTCGGTTGCCAGAATTAGCAATTGCAAGACATGGTGCATATAGGATATACATGCATACACTAAAAATATTTTAGTCCATGGTATATACGATTCAGATTGAAAAAACAGCTGTGAGAGAGATATAGATTTGTTCGCTCCCCGGATCGATGTGTTCACCATTCCTGAAATATTTAACAGCTGGTGAAGATTACCCGGTCAATATATTAAATCTTCAACAGGACCGCTGCCTCATTAGCCGCTAAGTATATTATTTGCAATTTGTTGCTACAGTACACAACAATATGCAGCACCGGCCAAATCAGAAATTCACCCCTCCAATCGATTTGTCCTCACATGTTACAGGGCACTGTAGCAATCCTCACAATTAAACGCTATATAATAACACGAACTTGTGTGCGGAGGTATTTCGTATCTAATGATGTCGATTCGGACCAGCGAAACGAACACCACACGTCATTCGGTCAGCGTGACGTATTTGCTGTGGTTTAATAGGCATGAAAAGAGTGTCATGTAAAATATCGGCTTTTATTACACATTTTTTTCCTAATGATCATATTATTATTATGAGCAATTGTGGATTATATAGTACCGTATATTAGACAAGTAATAAAATACATACCTTGTCAGCCTGTGATAGTTGAAAATTGAATGTCTAATTGGGTGAATGTCTAAAACGTGGAAATATTGTATACGATTTCATTGACGCAATCTTGACTCGTAGCTAATACACGTCTACGACACACCCACATTACACCAACATTGGCTCAGTGTCTCCTGGTTGATGGATGATAGGGGTATTCAGAATTGTCTTTATAATGAGGAAGTGCTTCCCAGCTCATTTGACTGCTCATATATACACACTCGCAGCTCGTTCAGTATACCGGCACGTTCAGTACAGTACAAATATGAGCGTCGTTATAAGGCAAATGTGAAGCCGAACTGAATAACACTTAAATTACCAAATACTCCATAGTAGATTATTAGGATAGCAACATATCTATTTAAAGTTGTCAATTGTGCTGCACATATCAATAAGAAATTGAATTGACACACGACAATCTAGCAAACAATCGTTCATGATCATCAGAAGAGTTCGTATTACAACAGGACACAGTTTACGTGCTGCTAATAAGGCCATAAGGCTGTATATCTCACTTTGTAAAATGACAGTTACACGTTTTCACTTCGAATGTAAAGATGTGTGGATTTATGGGAACCAATCGTACCCAAATAATCTCATAGCACTCTGATATTGATAAACCTCGGTGAGCCCGGGAGGTAACAAGGAAAGAGTTAGGATTGAACGTTTGGGTATCAAAGGGTTCAAACCCCGGGCTGTTTTATATTAGGGGCCGCGCATCAATGCACAATACGATTCCGTCACTTCGTATATTGTTGTCGACCACGCATACCACATGGAAATGCGTGGCTTACCAGCGAACACGATACATCAAACCAATGTTGTATTAACGTTGAACCAGCGTCGCAGACTTTGGGCCAATGTTAAACAAAAATTGGCTGAATACATCGTGTCTGCGGACTTCACGTTGCTGTCGTGGCATCTCTCTGTAGATCATTGTTAAAGTATTGACATTTCTTCCGTTTGCAATTACATTTATTGAAAAATGTGCCTGCATATTTCGGCAATATTTTCCTATATTACGACTTTGTATGACAATAATGTATGTGAAAAAGAACATATGTAACACATGCGGTATCCTTGTATCCTTGTTTTTCTGAAGCTCAGATCACTCGTGCATGGAGTTACTTATCAACTTATGAATATTGGTAGCTGATTTCACGCTACCTTAAACAGTTAAAATACTTTTAAATAAGTTTTTCTAAAGTTAATATTCGGCCCGCATCATAATACGACGTTAGATCTATACCTTGTGAAGTCACGATCTAATTACGACACCAATTTGGTTGTCGTAGAATTTGCTGTTGTCACTGAATATTTTCGATTTTTAGTAAAAAGGTACAATAAATTTTTTTCGTTCGAGAAGAAACTCACACACCTCTGGTAATTAGTGACAAGAACGTGAAGAGGCGTGTCCATCTTTGTTCAAAGAGGGAATTGTAAGTCTAAACTGAAACAACTAAACGAACAAAATCTACACACAGGATTCGAATCCCAACATTTTGAGAACTGAACAGATTGCATCACACCCACGTACCCCTGTCAACATCAATCGCTGACTCTATTCTGGTTCAACGTTGGCTCAGCATCTCCCACGCTGGTCCTACATTCCGACAGCATTGAGATTGAGGTGTAAGTATCATAGGGACCATGCAGTGTGAAAATAAGAGTACCGATAATGTAATTATTATGTTCAATTTACATATATTGTATTATCCCAGGTGGCTACTTGTGAAAGATTTCCAACAGTAAATAAAATAAATTGCTCCAAACGGAATCTACGAGCCTAGCAAACACTAGACGTTTAGCCAATGTTGCTTTACTGCTGGTCCAACGTCTGAGACGCTGGACTAACAGTAAAGCAGCATTGGCTAAATGTCTCGTACTTACTCAGCTACTGGAAAGTAGATACTCTCTAATATCGATAGTATATATACATGTACAGTAGAAATTTGTATATAAAAAAGAATCCGTCATATAGTTTTTAAGTAACATATCAAAGTGTTGCTTATATTATATTGCGTTATTATCTAAAAGGAGGGGTTTCTTTTATATGCCATGACCGTATTTTAAATGCTATGTTACCATGCTCTTAATGTTATTTGCGTCCCGTTTGTATTGTCACAACTGTTGCGAGCGTTAATTAAACATGTTAAACAGAATAGAAGTATGAGTTTACCGACCCTGGGCCCGTATTCTCGTACAAGTTACGATAAATCGTAGGCTTCTGATTGGTCGAGATGGCCATCTCGACCAATCAGAAGCCTACGATTTATCGTAACTTGTACGAGAATACGGGCCCTGAATGTAAACTAACAATCAAGAAAACATACTGTACTGGGTATATTACGAATATGAGAAATTTTATTAAAGTGTACTTTCTCATTCTATCAACAAAAGACGAAAAAGTGTATACAAAAACTAGAAGAAATATTTAGAAAAAAATTACAGTGCTGTAGACATTTGCACGAATTATGGTATATTGGTGTGTATACTATTACTATTTAACCCCCCCCCCCCCAATGGAATTAAAACAGCGTATTACAATTTTAATATTTAACCCATATCATTAGGAGCTGAGCTATATTACTTTTCACCTCTACGAGGCTTCGAATTCAATTAAAATACTAGTAGTTTTAGGATGTTAAAATAATGCATATTATATACACATATAACGTTATTTTGAAACAAAAGTAGAATATTTGGTAATATGAAGCATGCATAATAACCCTAGAGTTTGTGACAATGGTAGTCCAAATCGTAAAAATACCAAGGAATACTCTGTTTATAATAATATGCAATTCAATGTATTCGTACACAGTTTTTGTTCACATCCCCACTGGCACCTGCTGCAACGAAATATTACTACCTAGGTTCAATTGACATCCGCTAGCCACCCTTAATCAAGCTGACAATAATTGTTCATTTACAAATAGTTATTAAGATAAAACTATTCATAGAAGTTAAATTTAATAAACTCAAAACGTTCTCACTTACTTCTCATTCTGCTGTCGAGTCGAGGAAAATTGTTCAGATACTGGCGTCGTGACTCGTGTCACAGATAGACGTGTGGCTTATTCGTCTGTATCTAATCTATGATCAACAGACCATGCAGGCAACCTTTTAACTCTTTGCCTGCTAATCACGACAATAGTCGTTTTTCATCTGTTTTATTAGCAGATTAAATTAGAGTTATTGAGAATAAAATGAGTGTTTAAACATCAAGATTTGCAAATGTTTGGTGTCAAATTAAACAAATATTAGTAATTTTCAGTCACTTGAAGTTGTGGATCGCGGTAGCAAGGCACAACTTAAAGTGGCTGAAAATTTAAATTATTTAACTTAGCAGGATAGGGGTTAACCTCACCACGCTGCCTCTACCTGCAGACTGGCTGATAACTAGAATTCACCCAATCTCATTTACAACACTTACGACTCATCATCACTCCGCTATGATTGTTTTAAAAACATTCGAAAATGCAATCATCAAATGTATCTGCGAGATAATTTGAATGCAGTAAGACACGCTATAAGTCACAAGCACATAACGACCCTTTGAGTGACCAGAGTGGCAATGACACAGAAGCTCATCTTCTACGGGATCAAATTATTTATCTAAAAATAAACAGCGATTGAGTCAATTTGGACTCGATATTTCAGGTTTTGAATATAAATAATTTTAGACTTTGGTGGGTAACTACTACTAAATGATGAACTGATTATCACCACCAGTGGCCAGGTAATTAGGTAACTAGACATCTGATGGATATTTGTTTAATATTCCCGGCATTAATGATGTCGGGAATATTAAACAAATACATGAAATCCGCGAGGAAGTGAGTTATTCGAGCAAACGAAAAAAAAGAAGGGAAGAGAAGCATTTATTGTGAATGGTCACAATTAGGTCTTAATTAAAATTTCTGAAATACATTAGGAAAATTTATGCACAGGCACGAGCTCTTTCGAACAAACCAAACAAAATTAAATCGACGAAGAATTGAGAGAGGAGAAGCAATTCTTGTAAATGGTCCTAATTAGGTCTTAATTAGATCAAAAGTTATTAAATAATTACATTTTCTGGAATCCGCGGGGACTTTCCTATGCAGAGGCACATGCTCTTTCAAACGAAATAAAAACAAAATTGAAATAGTCTAAGAATTGAGGAAGGAGAAGCATTTTAGTCAGCCAGCTAAAGTGATGAAAAAATGATTATATGACATTTCTTTGTTACAAGCAATCTGCCACATCAGGCATGTCCAGTAGGGTTCAGGGGATCCCGCCTGGGCGGATGACAAACTCTCACTGCGAATAAAAGCATATTGTAACGTAGGAACAGTAGGAAAATCTAAATTGTATATAGATATAGAATCCACAACCTTTTTATCATATGCAAAGAAAACTAACGAAAAGCCATGGGAATTTGTCTAAAAAACATAAGATATATTAATTAAGGCAGCCACAATCAGCAAAGCACTTTGTGTGGCCACAGAAGCCTGAGAGACACATTACCAGTCACAGAGATTTTAGACCCTCAGCCCCCAGAACCTGTAAGCAAGCGACATTTCAGTTTGTGCAAGAAGATATTATTTGCAACAAGAGGCCGAATTTTTAAGGGTGCATCCTTCCGCGGAGTTTCATATTGTGTTATATAGTACGGTACGATACTTGATAGTCTAGCTATGCAGCACAGTATTGCCAGATATTAAAGTCAATAATGGCCGCAAGTTGTCCATTTTGAATTTGATGGATTTGAAAAATTGAGGCTGCATCCTTCCACGAAGTCTCACATTTTGTTCTATTGTAATGGGCTAGCCAACTGGCAGGGTGTGCCAGATATCAGGCATATTAAAGTAAATAATATATAATGGCTATAGTCAGCCATTTTGAATTAGCTTGAGTTCAGGGTGCACGCTTCCATGAAGTCCCACATTCTGCTTTGTAGTAATGGTCTAGTTATCTGGCACGGTTTTGAAGATATCAGGCATTTTGTTTTATAGTACACAATAGTCTAGCTATCTAGCACAAGCCGACTTGGTACTATTAAAGTCAATAAAGCTATTTTGGTCGAGAAATCAACAAAAAGTCAAAGGTCATAACCCCCAAAAGGCACATCTACACCTCCAAATGATGTGTGCATGCAATATGAAAGTGCATTTACTAGATTTTCACTGTCTCAAGCTATTTTATCACAGGGATGTAGGCCTAAGGTCACAATGCCCAAAAAGAACAGGTGACCGAAACATAAAATAAATCGATAATGTTTTATTGAAACCAAGTCAGAAGCAGAAATCAGAGCGCAAAACAACCGTTATAAAACGAGAGCGACTGTTCAAATAGGATGTCCTCTATTTCAGGGGAGGAGGGCCGCGACGAGGTACTAGGTAAAGTGGCGTCCATGTCAGTTTCGACCTGTGAATCTGTGACCCTTGTAGGGGGCATAATCTCAATGACACCATACTCGTCACTTTCTTCTGGTACATGGTCTAATGCGGGGAAATGAGCAAAGCGTACCCGTCTCAAAGGATCTCGCTTAGGTTGGTCTCTTTTGGGCCGAGGTGTGATATCATCCCATGCAATGTTGGGATCTACAATTTTAACTTTAGATCTATGTAATTTTCTAGTTTTGCCTGTGTTTTGTTGTTGAAGCCACAGGACGGGGCCGCGCACTCGCTTAATCTCGTGCTGTGGATCCCACCTACTAGTTAAGATTAGCCTTGACTACTTAGATTTCTAACCCTGGACACTGTGTCCAGGGTTAGAAATTAACTTTCTGAAGCACTGGCCCAAAGGACCACCAACTATCAAAAGCTGGTCGTCCTCTGCTATTTCTGTTGACCTGTCAGAATTTTCAAAGTAAAAATCTGAATACACAATACGAAATAGAACAACGACAATTATTTACAATCTTTTAAAAAAAAAACTGGGTCTAGAAATTTCAGTAGCCTGTCGGACCACTGCTACCCAGTGTTCTGGTGGTCTGACGCAATATTTGGTGGTCACAGGCCACTGGACCACGGCTAATTTTGAACCCTGGTGTCCCCCATATTTATTGCTCCCGCATTTGCTCGTCTTGCCAGTCGCTCGCTATTATACTTACGGCTGTCGGTTGTGGTGTTTCGCGCTTTCTGTAGTGCATCAACGAGATTATCTAGCCGATTTCCAAAATAGTTATTGGTCAGGACAGGCAGTAATTGCGTCAGCGGCATCCTTGCCCGTCGGACATATAACAAACAAGAGGCCCAGGGGCATTGAAACTTGTCAACAGCATTGCAAAATATCAGCTACAGGTGTGTCAGAGAATGTATATCTATGCTCTAAATTGCATTATCATGAAAATAAAATATGTATAGGCCGGTAGTATATATTTATATCTCATCCATCATTGGAATTTATATTATATGTTCGATTCCCATCATACATTTTGCTGATTTTACACACATTCTGAAGTAGGCCCACTGCACGTAATGAAAAATGCTTGACAAAAAATCATTTTTACAGGACTACAATGTAAAAATTATGTACATACAAGAGTAGATGTGCAATTATTATTTATTCTGGGTCTTTTAATAGGCCCCAGTTAGCCGGGAATTTTCACGAAGTCTTCATTCTTCAATTTCAATACTTCTGCCTTAAATAGGCCTAACAAAATCGTCACGGAGTTGTAAAATATCAACTTTTAATGTTTCTTACTCAGCCGTAAAATCTACAGCAGCCCTAATGATAATTATCACATGTTACCGTAATGCACTTTTACAACACCCTCTTACGTAATGCAAATTACGAAAATCACAATACTAACAGTAGATCGACCTAAGGATAAAGACCCATGAAGGCTTTCTCAACTCACACGATCTTTGCTGCAATGTTACTGTAATGTTATCAGGCAAACGTCGAGTCAGGTGTTAGTTGGCTTTATCAAATGTAATGAAATAAAATGAATGGGGTTTTACGCCACATTAGTTCACATATAGGCTAAACTGGGCCAGAAGAACCTCCTGAGGATGGTCTGCGGCCAAGCACGTTATCTCTCGGTCATGTAGGCTGCCCACAATATTCAATCTTTACGATCGAGCAGGGAGGAAACATTTTGTTCTTTGAAACTTGGAATGCCAAAGCAGGAGACGAATCTGCGATCTCTGACGTTCCAAGCAGGCACCAGGCCCCCGCCCTTTGGTATTGTTGTTACATATATAAAAACACATTACCTGATTACTGATATCAAGATGATGTGCTATGTATTCTTGCTGGTATCTATACGCTGATTAGCAAAATGGTTCCAATTATTGATTTTTATGACATTGATGATGTACTATATTGGTTTGAATATATATATATATTTTCATATGAGTCGCTAAAACTCACTTATGTAGCACAGAAGCAATTGACAATGTAGGACAATATAATGATGTGGTCATTCGTGCATATAATACAGATGTTTTAGTTATTAGGGGATGACAATATTATATCATCAATTGACGAGACAGACAGTTCAAGTGACGATAATTTATCATTTGACTAATTTAAAACATCAAAATATGATTTAACTTTAATGGTTGTCTTAAACTCAATATTATTTATAGCTGACATATTGGATACTTTATGCTTTGGCACAAGATAACGTCCAAAGAACTTTAATTTAAGCTTATAAGATACCCATGTTATGTTTCGGAATGAGATAAAACCGAATGATATGTGTTTATTTCTGACTAAATGTTTCACATATATATAATACATTGTTTTCAATGTGTTGTATTTCCACTAGGCCTATAGGGCACATACCGAGATAGTGGAAATAGTTTCACTCTTCCATCCGGCCGCCCGATGTCCGCCTTTTAGTCAGAAGGCCCACTAGTCAGAAGGCCCGTTAGTCAGAAGGCCGGTTAGTCAGAAAACTAGTAAGGATGATTATTCAGAAGGCCCTATTGTCAGAAGGCCCGTTAGTCAGAAAATAAGTGAGGATGACTGGTCAGAAAGCCCGTTTGTCAGAAGGCCCGTTAGTCAGAAAGTCAGATAATTACCTCATCGAAATCATCTCATATGTGAACAACCCTATGACCAATTATTTGTCTTTATTCATTTACTTGTGCCAGTAACAACGTCTAGCACTTTCATAAAGGTTGCGTTATTAATAGGCCACTCATTATGTTTTTCTACCTAATGTTGCTGACGTAATTCCCAGCTTCAAATGAATGAAAACTACCCGTAATAATTGGATCAAGTGGTTATTGCCAAGCTGTCTGTATATAACAGTCAATTTTGTACATGTAGGAACAATATAGTATAATAATAATACATGTAATTGCATATCGTCTGCAGCAATGTACACTCCATGTCTTTGAACAGGTTGGAACAATGTAGAATGAACAAGCAATACCATCACCATACTGCTTCAAACGCGAATAGGCCTACCTAGATTTTAAAACTTGCTGAGAAAACAAGATACTGCTAATAGATTATATTGAGATTCAAATTTTACGCTGGGCTTAATTAGCACGGTATAATATATACTGCAATCACATTATATAATAGTTCTCCCGTGCTTAGGTAAACTTTCTCGAATATAAAACAAGCATTTCCACACAAAAAGAGTCGACAAATAATGCTAGTTATCAGAATATTTGGACAAACAACTTGTTATTCATTCTGAGCAAAATGATACATGTATGAACGCTTGACATAAATTAAACAGATGGCTACAAACTCCAATTAAAAAAACTTGTGGGGTTTTCTTATGACACACTTTTCACACCTAATTCATTAAAGTTTATATATATGCAAAAAAGCATAGTGCTAAAAAAACAAAGCGCACTCATTGATGAAAATAACCCAGCCAAGCAACCAACCAGTCATCAATAATGCTAGCTTTCAATATAAATGTACGAACTACGAGCCATCGTGATTATTTTCCAAGATCATATCCAGATCATATCGACTTATTACCAACTAATAGTCGAACGTATATACTAATGTCCGGAGACGCAACATTTGATCTATATTGATTTTACTCTCAGTTGTGCAATTTGTTTGCGTATAATTTTTTCACAATTTAATTTTCATGGCTATTTTTCTCTTTCAAACTATTTATTAAATTACCGATTTTTTTCAAAAACTCGTATGGACTCCGTCAGCATTTTTTAGGTATCCTTGAGGAATGATTTTATGCACAACTCTCAATATTGCTTTATCAATAGCTGGACAACAAACGTTTCAATCAAAATAATATAGTCCTCCTCCCCCCTCTCCACATGCCCAGATATCAAATGCAGCGTCCCCTACAATTGTTCAATGCCTAATGAACAAATTCTGACTTAAAGGGCCTTCTGACAAAAAAGCTTAACTGATTTTCTGACTATCGGGCCTTCTGACTAACGGGCCTTCTGACTAACGGGCCTTCTGACTAATGGGCCTTCTGACCAACTGGCCTTTTGCTAAAGGGCCTTCTGACTAAAAGGGTGTCACCGTTCACCCCAACCTCACATCATGACACACAATTATTTCATCAACGGTTTGCAACGTTTTTTACATCTTACAGTCACTTAATTTACCATTAATTTTGCAGAAATTGAACAAACTACTATTTTACCCCTATCTTTAAAGTAGGTTTTGTACAGGCTTTGGAATTTAAGTATTGTTTATTCTGACGCACTATATATCCGAGAATATCATGCCATTGAGATTTTTTATGCACAGATTATGCTAATTAGGCCTAAATCTGTAATTAGCACCAATAAAACACTTTCTTAAGCTCATTAAGTACAGGATTTAACACTTAAGAACGATGAATTCGGGCTCTACCACCAAGCACCTTGTCTGTGCCATTGTCTTTGTGCGTGTACTCGGTATGCTAATTAATCACTAATTTGGGCCCTAATTAAGGGGCTATATCATTAATTGGTACATGCTGAGGCACCTAAAATTGCCTTCTTGGGATCCTGACGGTCTGTTCTACACATGATATAACGTTACTTCATACCTTTTGTACTCGCTGTGCTAAATAAAAGTTAGCTGAAAATGTCATGCTCAATCGGTTGTTGAAATATTTATAACACGATTTTTCTGGAAAAATGGCAAAAAAATTGGGGATCCATGCTTGCATCGTGTTATCCAAGGTTGCATCGTGTAGTAACGATTCGAGCTATAACAGTTAATTACTGACACTCTATTTACTTTATTTAAAAACATCATTTTAGCGCTGAAATGGTTTAACATTCAGCGTTTGCAAGTAGATCCTGTCGACTTCCGTCATCAGTCACGTGTTGTGCCAACACCCTTTATGAGTGTTATTGGAGTCGATCACATAGCTTTAGTGCTACTCATTGTCTTCCTGGGGTCCTGTCGGATCTCTTCTTGGGGCAGTGTCATCACCTTCCTGAGTTGTTGCCGCTAGGCCTACACCTAATTTACTAACCCCCTAAACCGCTAAGCGCGACGGCGCTTTAATCCGTTTAATAGCCGTTTAAACATCAAGATTTCTAAATTGCTCAGTCTTAAATTACAAATTAAACAAATACCAGTAGTTTTCTCTCACTTAAAGTTGTGGGTCAAGGTAGTGAGTCACAACTCTAAGTGTGTGAAAATTTAATTTATTTAATTCAACGGTTTAAGGGTTAATATATTAGTCATCATCAACAATTTTTTTTACAATATTTCCTGTACAAAAAAAATTTGTAGGCCTATTAATATTTGTCATATATTTGTACATTTTTTGCTGTTCATTTTGGGATGGCGAACCTTGACTCTGTTCTAATAACGCTGAATACTAAATTAAATCTTGAAACTAATGCAGCGATACACAGCTCACAATTTGACAGTGTGGGCCGTAATGGGCATTTATTGGCGGCACCACCAACAGTAAATACCGCCATATAAATAATATATTTCCTGCTTAGAAAAATAGGCGTCTTACATTGGGAACTGAAATTTAAAAATATTCACTGGTAATGACTTGGTGGTTAATTCCACAGAAAATATATTGTATATTTTTTATATGGTTAATTCAGCAGGCGATCTGTTATTATTTAGCCGGGGCCTAGGACTTGTCTTGAAAAATCATATGGCCCACTAAAATTAACTTGTTGCGTCAAAAACATGCACAGATAAAATGACGTCGGGCCAGTTTTAATTTTTTTGTGGGAATCCCGCAAGTACTCTTTATAAGTCAGGCATTGCCTATTCTTTACATGTAATTAAGTAGCTAAGCGTGTGTTTTGACAGAGTGTTCAATGCGCAAAAGATAGTGCCGGCCAGAGCACATAAGGACACGAAATCGTCATGCATTCACTCAAAATGCCTGGTTGTAAAACTATAATATATGATGATATAGCCCAGGAACGTTAAATTAAGGACAATTATATTTTTAAAAATGTATATTTCACCATACTTTGTCCCTTTTTCATCACAGATGGTCGTAATGAAAGGGTTAACTTAACTACATGAACGGGCATTGCAAAAAAAGTTGTTATTCGGTCATTATTTCAGGCCAGAAGTGTATAAATTATATCAATTTCCATTGCCTTCAATCGCTAAGTCCAAAAATCTATTTATAATAATAATACGAAATTTGATATTTTTGGAGATAATTATCTTAGCCAAGGCCTAATTGCTATATTGGGTAAGATAACCAACAGAGTGACACCCCGAGAAAATTTATCACAGCAAATACGAAGCAGTGACCCAGTGTTGTTCTACTATTGGCCCGACATTTCGACGTCGGCACGACATAAAAACAACATCGGGTCAATGCCTCGAGTTAACTGGGTTTGGTTACAGCCAATCAGCAAACTCCAGACGCTGAAACAATGTTAACCTTATGGTGGCCCGTCGTTTACAACACTGGGCCAGCATTAGCCCAGCATTGGTCCACCAATATATAGGCCTTAACGCGATAAATGTTGATCCAATGCTAGATTAATGTTGGCCCATTGTCTACGGCAATGGCTCAGCAGTTAAACAGCATTGGCTAAACGTCTCGCTTTTGTAGAGTCACCGGCAACTCGATACACTGACACAATGGTGGACCAAAGTTGTAACAGTGTCATACATGATGGCACAATATTTATCCAGCATTGGATCATGTTGACTGCCTAGAACCAGCATGACATAGAGCGCTTCTGCTCACAGCAAACCAAGTATCTGCTTCTTTCACAAGTGTGCAGATACTGTCTATTGAAAGTGCTGTTACAAACAAGAAGGAGGCAGTGACATCAGCGTAAAGGAAGTATATACTTGATTTACAAGTGAGCAAATACAGCCTTTTGGCAGCGCTATGGCAGGAAGAGCCAGTTAAAAAGCAGTGAATGCCTAGTTTACCAGGGAGCCGATAATGCCTTTTGACTTCGCACAGGCAGAACAGATGTTAAACAGAAGTTAACGACAGACGTTTGCTCTGAAAGTCAGACTAAAAAGGGAGTGCATCCAGCTACACTGTTTACGCTATTCCTGTATGCCACCAGACAATCTCCTAACTTATCCTCCTAGTCAACGGTGTTATTATTTTGCTTTGTGGGTGAACCGGTGTCGTAGTTCGGTGCCCACCGCTTTGTTGCAGATACTGGACCCAATCACGCGCTTTAACTCTTGGACATTATCTGTGATCAACACTTCCGGAATCCCATGTCGTGGCACGAACGAGGTTGCCCATGCTTGCCACACACTTCCGTTACGTTTGTCCTTCAATGGGTGTCACGTTTCTGCCCAAAAAGTGCAATGATAATCAGAACATGCCGATTGTCTTTTGTGGAGTTGACAAACGGTCATAGAGGTTTATTCGTTTATTCATGTCCCACTTTAGTACATACATACACATAATACATGTATTCATAAAAGGTACGTCACAGTGTGTGTACATACCGAGCCACTCTACATGGGGTTATGAGAGACTCATATTGTAATTTACTTTACTAAAATTAAAATAGTAATAAAATAAACATGATAAATGACGCTGGTTCAATATATCATATAGCAGGATTTGGCTAGAACTTTTACACATTCATTGCTGGTAAACATACAAACATTTTATCATATCAAGTTCGCCCCAACTATCTGCATGGGATAATTAGCCAGCGACATTTCCCGCATCGGCACATAGTCTGGCCATCGCTGATGGACTTGACACAGGGAGTAACCCTTTACTTCACTGTCTATATCTTTCCGCATGTTAAGCCATACATACGCTTCACGCACACAATCCAGCGAGCTGCTGATGGACTTGACACAGGGAGTAACCCTAAACTTTACTGTCTATGTCTTTCCGCATGTTAAGCAATACACACGCTTCACACACACGCTTCAGCAAGCTGCTCTTGTGTCCACTAATGCCCCTACGGAAAACCCAGCAATGTCTAGGTTCACCACAGAGCAGCCTGAGATTGCACCTACGCCTGCCTGCTATTCGGGGCTGCTGCTGTGGCCGCGGCTCTAGACAAGCCATTTGAAAATGACCAGTCCGGCCAGCGCCATTCTAAGTCCTGTCCAAGCTCCTGGGGTTTATGACTTTCCTGACTCTGGCGTCGAACCTGTCCCTCGTGTTGGTCTGGCCCTGGCGTCATGGACCTGTGTAACGGCAACCCCATCCCGCCTTGGGAGTTTTGGTAGCCTCCAGCTTTGCCAACCTCGTCTGTATTCTGTCGAGTTGCTTACGTAGTGTTGGCGAGGTCGTCTCTGGAGGTGGCCTTGTAGAATTTACCTGGGACACGTCCATGGGCCCTTTCTGTCTGCTGAGACGGGATAGGCATCCTTCCGAGCGCTGTATCTACTGACCTTATCAAAGGCGGCGTCAATGGTGGTAGGGTTTCCAGTCTCTACCAGCTTCCAAACAGACTGTAACTTTTGAGCCCTCTACCAAATGCCTTAATTAACTGTCACTGTTGGTCTTCATTTCTGGTGTCTGAGGGATATGACGTGTCTGCCAAAACCGCCGGCTACACCCTGCTTCAACTCATAAGCGCTTTGTTTGGTCTGTTCAAAGTCGTCCCTCAAGGCTGATTGTTCGTCTACATGAAGGAAAGACTTACGTAAATGTTCTTTACTGTCGTTCCACAGTATAGCAGCTCTGGCCACTATGTTTGAGGTGTGAGATTTCAGATAACTCTCCAGCTTCCAGCGCAGTGGACCAGCCGCTGTTCCAGCAGCCACATTGATAACTTTAACTGTGTCCAGTTCATTGCTTGTCAGCTTGACGTCTGTCTGTTTCAAAATTCGTTGGAATGCCTTGTCAGCCCGCCGTTCACTTTGGCGTTGTATCTCCCATCCAGCCAAACCATCAGTCAGTTCTTTAAATTGGCTCGAATCCATTTCGAATAAAAGTTATTATAAAACAGTTAAAAAAACAAAGAGTATTCCCACCTGTTCCTGATTGCTTTAAATCCTGGCAAACTCGCCAGTGTAAATTTTATTGCATGCAACTATGCAATCTCTAACCCGAAAGGGTTTCGTCAGATCCGACAGGTCTACCGCGTAGGGTTTTTGTGGACAACGCAAACACAGCAGACCGAACAAATCTCAGGAGCTGTCAATGTTGTTTTTCACCTTTTAATCCATTTACATGATATACATGTACATTCTTATGTTCGCCTTCCTGATTCTATCAGCTAGGAGCCGTCTGTCTATGGAGGTTTTTTTTGTCTCCTAACTGATATTTCCATGAAGATAAATAGCCACAGACAGCGTCAACACAGAGCAGCCTTAAAACATATCTTCTTTTATTAACTTGTATTTTACGTTTTCTCAATTTCGACTAAACTTAACAGTACATTGTAGTAGACACCTCAACCTCAACAGCTCGAACAAGCTTTAAGAAACGTCCCCACACGGAGGATCCACAGTCGGGAACTGCACAGACACGGGAGCAGAATACTACCTCTGAATCAACGATACAAAAGGAGAGTAAGAACTTCAACTAAAAGAACAAAAAAACAGTACAGTACTGTCCCTCTCAATACAAGCGTCGACTGCTACACGGCGAACACTACCACTTCCAGAACGGCTACCCCTGATCCAGTTAAGCAGAAACGGTCACGATGCACTTCTACAAATTCTACCAACTCTACCCATTAATAGCACCCCTGATTCTGGTAAGATCTACCCTACTACCTCAAATGCATTCCTGTACAGTTAACTGACGGACTGATTGTGACACGCCAATCAGATATCCATCCACGGCTTGGCACTTACACCATGCTAGTCGTCATTGAGGCTCCCAGACTTGGAGGAGCAGCTTAAACATCTACGGGCTGTTATCACATATCAATGCCGGACACGGAAGGAGTCGGATGGCTTCGACAATAACACACACAGCAAACAATGAACAAAGAATTCAGGACATCGAAGCCACCATGCTACTATAACCAATCCAGGTTAGCAAACACAAAAAACGCGGATTTTTTAGCTGTGTGGGTGAACTGGGCTTGATTCTGTTTGGCACCAAAATTGAAGAGGCCAGAAAATTACAACAGACGATAATGCATTCACATAACAAAATGACAACAGTGATAAACCAAACACGTGCGGAGGTGAGTCTCAACTGGGCTCATTTACAGAAAGTAGAGACGGTGGTCAAAAATGTATTTCAGCAGATGGTCCTAACGGAGCAATCACTGACAAAAATAGTCAGTAAGGTGCGCACCCTTGAGGAAGAGGTGATCGTGGATAGACTGTTAGCAGTTTTGGAAAGTGTTCACAACCTTTGGCTGCGACATGCTGATCGTTACAGACGAAAGCAGGCATCACTGGAGTTGGGACAGGTCACAGAGGAGATACTTTCTCCACAAGACCTACATGGTGTTCTCAGCCCAACTGCCACTGATGGACAAGCCGTGGTATGCTCGGTATGCAATACAGGCATGCCCGGATCAAGCTACCCAGGTCCTGCTCCAAATACGTTGATACGGTCGACCGTGGCATTGTAGAGCCACATCGGTGTCTAGGGACAGAACCTGCCATTTGTCACTCAGGACCTCTCTACACTAAAGGTAGGCTATTGTGTGCCCATGGTGTACTAAGTGGGGAGAGCATGCAACGAGCTTCGTGTTCATTCATCAATGTTAGCTCACTGGAGTGACACAGACTATGCCAAAGAAATTGCTCCGGCTCTGTTCGTGGTGAGTACGGCAGGCGAAGAATATTCGGTGCTGTGCCGAGACCAACCAGAGTTTCTCTCACAACAGGGGGTACCTCATCTTTGTTGACGGGGACTGCCAGATTAAGGGCCAAGATTGTACATTAAAGGGAGAATTGCTACTTAATTCTTCACTCTTATACCTACCAGATGCTGTGCCTCATATCACCCTCAATATTTCGGTTCCAACATGGCAGGGTTTGCCTCCCTCACACGGAACTGAACAAATGCCACATAGATGTCACATAGAATAAATAAATATATTCTGTGCATAGGTCTGTGACTGACTGTGACTGACTGACTGAAAACAAGCTATAAACTGTGACTAATTCTATTCTATGAAAAACATATTTTCAACATAATTCAATTCAAACGGGGACACAAAAACTTGGGAAAGTATATCATGTAAATGGATTAAAAGGTGAAAACAACACTGAGTGTTCCTACAATCTGCTGTGTTTGCGTTGTCCATGAAAACCCTACACGGTAGGTCAGATCTGACGAAACCCTTTTGGGTTAGAGGTTGTATAGTTTAGGGCAATAAAATTTACAGCCTTTTAACAGCCCAAAATCAAAACAAGAACAAAATGTACAAAACTCTTAAGAAACTAGGGAAGGGAACAAACTTCGGTCCGTGGTTGTTTGCTAAAATACTCTTAGGAACTAGCTCTACACATATACCGTAAACTATTTATGGCTATTTTGCCACTCTATTCACATATTTTTCATCGCTGTATCGAACATGTTGAACCTGCTTTTTGTAGTGGGATTAGAAAGTGTCATAAATGAGGGTGATAGTGTAAGGTATTTGCATACTTAGCATAGTTTGTATCAAGGCTCTATCAATAGGACGACTTTTAAATAAAAAGGTATGGTGGAAATATTTTGCTAATGTAGATAATTTTGATCATATTTAAAACCATTTGTCAGAATCCAAATAAAAATAGTTTGCCATATAAATATTTCCTCATTCAAAATAATATAATTGAGCAGCTAATCTAATGAAGATCAAATCAACTGAACAGTCAGTATTAGGCATTTTTATAAATCTATTTCATATATCATTACAACGTCATAGATCAGGTAAATGTAGGCCTACCATACAGACATAAACATAAAATATTCAGTGAAAAGTAAATGTTTTTCATGAATTTTCTTTAATTAATAAAAAGAGAGCCTCAAATCTGGTAGACCCCTAGGGGTGGTAAAATAACACGGTATGGGGTGGCAAAATAGCCCTGGTTACTTTGAAGTGCTCAAACAGGCTCAATATTTAAATTTTATCAAATAAATTATTTTTATGTGATAAGAACCCTTCAAATATCATAAAAGTGAAATACGTACATTAATAAAATGGATAAAAACCATTCAAAAATTGAATTTGTCAAATTTAGAAAAAACGCGTACAAAATCACACTTCGGTGAAATATTTTTTTCCTGTGTTGAAATATCATTAAAAAATTGTGAATAGACATAAAAATGTTCCCTACAATATAGACTAATCTAACCTATGCTAAACCTATGAAAAAAAAGGCTATGATAATAGTTATTTTGTGTTTATATTATTATGGTATTTATTGAAAACCAGAGGATTTTATCAATTTTTCAAGATTGAGGTGGTTGCAAAATAGCCACGGGGGTGACAAAATAACCCCAGTTTACGGTATACGTGGTTTTCGTTAGATACCCGGGATATGGTGATTTTTGTTGTTTACATACATACCTACATTGATCGGCTTGCTCCAGGATACTTCTGCACCTGCCTGTGGAGGCCTGCCAAGCAGGGATCAAACCTCTCCATGTCTCCTTCCCCTCGCGGGGTACCTGGACAGGAGAGGCAAGCATCCACCAGTTTCCCCTCCTCGTTCCCCCTCCCTCCTTCTAAGTATAAATTCTGCTTCACTCCCCCCTCTACTATTAACCCTTGGACCACCCTTCTCCAATCGCTCCTTCACTTCTCATGAAGCAGATTTCCCTCACCCCTTAGCCTTTTTCCCAAGTGTCCAGTTCTCATGCAGCTCTCATTTATAAACCTGATTCCCCTCCCCCCTGAAGCATTCTTCCCTTAGGCTTATTCTTCAGTCCAGATACCTTCTCATGATTGACATTCATTCTGTTGACAATCCCAACTTCCAGTCCTTTTTCTCATTTCTCATTCTCCTTGTATCTTCCCATTGACAGCATTAGGCCACAGCAAATTACTTTTATGGAAGACTGATTGGCTGCTTCGATTTTACCGTGATTTAATTTTTTTATTAAAAAAAAAAAATTTCCGCCGCTTCATTTTTAGAGACATGTTTGGAGACACCAATTTTTCCCCCCCGCCTGAAAATCACGTCAGCGTTACATTTCTTTCTTTGAAAAAAAATGGTCTCTTCGCTCGTCCCATTTTTGCAGGAAATCAATATTTGGTCGCTTTATTTTTTAGAAAAAAAAATTGCTCGCTCGCCCCATTTTTTTGGATGAGAATCTGTCAATCCTGTCATCCATAAAATTAATTTGGTGTGGCCTTATCATTTTTATGTTGACACCCCCAACTTCCCTTTCCACTTTTTCTGGCGTTTGCTAACTAATTTCTCCTTTCACTGTGATCTCCACTTCAGTCCAAAGCTTGCTTGTTTCCGTTGTCGATATCATAGATATAGAAAGCTTGGAATCTCACGCTGATGTCATTCACTCATTGTGTACCGAACTCCCTCTACACTATAATCATTACTGGCCGCCATGAGGGAGTTCGGTAGGTAACAGGACACTTCATACCATGTACAACTCGTAACCGACCAACTCGTACCAAATACCTACCAACTCGTACCAACCTATCTACCAACTCATACTAATCTACCTACCAGCTCGTACCACTAGGCTCAATACCATATATAAACTTAAGTTATTAATAAAATGAAAATTATGCTGTATATAATATAATATCAAACATTTAGTAAAGATATATTAAGTATTTAGTCCATCTAAATATGTTATATTTATATTATCAGGCCATTTTCAGAACTTGTATGAGCCTACATGCGACTCATTTCTTGCTGATGGGTCACACATTAGTTTGTATATAACAGCGATTAGGTAGGTGTTATTAGTTAGAAGGATCTCACCCTCCACTATGTTCCGGGTTAGAACGCAGCATGTATCTGCCTACTCACATCATCACAAATGGTTAAAATGGCCAAAATATTTTTCGGGAGGTGTTTTAAAAATGCTCTCAAATGATGACTGATGAAATGTTTCAAAATCAGCTAAGTGGATTCATAAATGGTCACTAAGTTAGGTAAACCCAGTTAAAATGTATTTCGAGGGCGTTAACAGGGGTTAAATCGATCGCGTGTCGCCACGCTATCTTACGGTTCAGATATGGAATGCTTGCTAACCCGTAACACATTGTGGAGGGGGGCGTTTGCTAACTAGGTGTTATAGGCTACCTGAAGATCCAATTGTCTGTCCACATTTAAGCCAGTAGGCCTACCGGTACTTAATATCTCTAAAGTAAATAACATTTTACTATTGTATTTTTGTTTGTTATTTAATATCAGATATACCGGGTATGTCACTAATTGGGGTACCGTAAATCATGTGTTAGCTGTCTAGGCCTATATGAAGAATATATGAAATTAACACAATATTAACACGATATTAACATCAATTATCAATAACATAAATTAATAAATCAAAACACCACACGCATTGATATTTTTATCTTCTTTCCCCGGGCACTTAAATGAATAACGCGACATTCAAGACTTTCATTATTTTCTACAAAATAACAAAACAAAAAAAAACACTCGAGGTGCAAGGGGTGGAGCGGGTGAGCTCACAGTTAGACCCCTGGATATATTTTAATATTGTGATTGAATATGGGCCGTATTGTTAAACGATATTTCATCTGCTGGACATAGAAAAAGTGAATATCTGAAATATCTACTATAATGTATTAAGCATGGTATTATTCTTTCAAACTGTCAATTTTAAATTGCTTGATTGTTTTACACCATAATGGCCTATATCAGGACTTGATATATATAGTTTTCCCACACAATAGCCTACAATTGATTCAATGGGCTTTCAGCATAGCCTAGCTTCATATCAGTACAAATTAACATCATGCCTCTTTATTCAGAGTGCCGATTTAACATATCTTAACTTCGTATCAGTGCTAATTAACACCATGCCGCAACTAACATTATATTTTTGTGTAGGCTATGTAAAAGCCTAGTAATAATCAGATAGATCGATAAAAACAAAATGGACATATCCAGTCAATGACAAATAGCTAGCGATGCCATTCAGAGGTGTGTCGTTCATGTTGTTGGCGTGACAAGAGTGTGTTTACTCAGGCGTAACGGTGAGACAATTAGCTGCAACACTTCAACATGATTACAGTTCAGCGATAGCACATTTTGCATAAATGTGATTTTGTCATATACTAACACATCATCAGTTGATTAGTAAAACTAGTAATTTACCTTTTCCGTTTAGTAATAATAATATATTATAAGGTTTTAGTGTTGAGGCAGCGTCGTAGACGGTGGACCAACATTAACGCAACGTTGTGTTACTTCACACAAGTTTGCCTTTATGAATCTAGATGTGGAACGAACATCACGCCAACCATGTAAATGCAATCCATACCGGCGCCATTGTATAACACAGGTCTGTAAAAGTCGCACTTCATATTTCATTTGGTGTTGTATTTCTTCAAAGTTCGGACGTAATGAACATCAACCATGTATTGTATGTGCTATGTATTAGGGTATCGACTCACTTATAGGCTATTTGTTTTTATTTTTAAAAATATTTTTCTAAAACGTTGTTTGAAGCATGAGGATACGCCTATGCATGAGCGATAGATATAGGCCTATTATAGCAAGGCACAGGTCGCAAGCACGCATCATCGATGTACGAAATACATATCAAAAAACATAATTAGATTAACATGATTAATGAAATATATAATTTCGACCATAGCCTAGGCTATAGTCGTAATTATATATTTCATTACTTTGACTTTTGACTTTGAGTAAATACTCCAGCAGCCCTCCATTGTGGAGTATCAGGCTGGAAGGGGGGAAAGAGGCTGGCAGATCTAGTCGAACAGCTGACTCTTGAATGCTGCCACAGTTTTCCATTCTATTGCAGCTGCCGGAAGAGAATTCCAATCGGGGATAGTTCGATGCCAAAAAGAATTTTGTCCCAGTGTGATGTTAGCTCTGATGTGTTTATAAGCCTGATTGTGCCCACCACGTGTTCTTCTATCTGCTGGGATTAAACGGTCATTAATAGGAATTTCAAATAACTCATTTAAAATTTTGAACATACATAAAAGCCTAGAATTTTTTCGTCTTGTTTTCAAGTCAGTCCAGCCCAAGTTCTGAATGAGAGATGTCACACTGGCTGTTTGTCTATAATTTTGGGTGACAAATAATCCTGCTGCTCTTTGAATTTTTTCTAATTTATCAATGTCTTTTTGTCTTAAGGGGTTTAATTAGTATGTATTATAATAGGCCTATACTATATAGCATGTCCCGCAGTTTATTCAGTGAGTAGGCTATAAGTGTGACTAGATAGAGGGTCTATATGGTACGAGTTGGTAGGTTTAGAATCGATAATGGTACGAGCTGGTAGGAAAAATGGTAAGAGTTGGTAGGTTTGGAATTTTGAATGGTACGAGTTGGTCGGTTACGAGTTGTATATGGTACGAAGTGTCTAAACCAGGATTCACATTCACCGTGGTGGATGAATTTCGCCGATTTCTCAGTCAATTCTTAATCAATTTCCATGAAATTTTACACACACTATTTTCCATTCATATCGTGACTACCCTGAAAGTTTCGCAAAGTTTTGATAAGTATTTAAAAAGTTAGACCATTTGACATGTAGTAAATAAATAAAAATGTTGCCCTCTATAAACCCATTAGCTTCGTTTCACATTTTTATTACATGTCAAATGGTCTAACTTATAAAATACTTATCAAAACTTCGCGAAATTTTCAGGGTAGTTACGACATGAATGGAAAATAGTGTGTGTAAAATTTCATGAAAATTGGTTCAGATTTGACTGAGAAATCCGCGAAATTCAATAATCCTGGTTGATGAATTTAATGTGAATCTGACTATAGAAATCGTTCGGTACACATCACTGTCAAAAATGTGAGAGTCCGAACTTGTCTATATAATACATCTAACAATGGAAACATGTAACTGTGCTCCAGTCCAGGCACAGTTTGAAAAGTGGTTTTCGGTATTATTCCTAATTATCGCCCGCTGTCAGTATCCTATTTTGACATTTTTTGTAGACCTATGAGTATGAGTCTAGATATATTTGTTTATCACTGTCATCATCACTGAAATATTTAGTAGGAACTGTACATCTTATTGGCAGTTTTATCAATAATTTTATTTATGTGAACAAAAATAAATAGCAATCTTACATTTACATCAATTTTTCATGCTCTTTTCACTTTGTTATGATCAAACAATCAATCAAACACTCAGCCATCATTTCATTGGGACCGACGTAGTTCTGGAAGGAGGCCAAGGCGGCGTGACGTCACAGTCACAGGTGGGGAAAAAGGGTTACCATGGCCAACCATGTGGGAAACTTGTAGGACAAAAATCTACTACGGTTTTTCAATCAACGTTTGGTAAGACTCTGATTTTAATATTGGACAATATGAAAAACTAAATGCTTCGCGATCGTTTAATTATCAGAGTTTTGGTGAAATATGTTGTTTAACCTTACGTGTTGTTAAATGTGTGGTAGGGGTGCCAAATCGCCCCCCCCCCTCAAAGAATATGGCTATGTAACAATCCAACTTTCAGAATAGAAAAAATATCTATATTTCTATGGTTCTGTCAAGCGAAATCAGATCCCCATCCACCGGAAATCAGTTTCGTCCACAGGTGTGAAGCTAGGAAATTAGATACCCTGTCTTGAAAAAAATAGATCCAGTACATTGCTAAATTACATCACCTCACAAAATCCTTCGTGATCACCATGCCAACGTTCCATTTTAATTTTTAATACAGTAGGGTTTCCAGCACTTTGTCATTTTTTAAGATTTATAGCATATAATTTCATGATGCCTGATATGCCTGAGCAGCTAGACTATAATCTGCAATTAAAATTCAGTAATGGTATCCGATACTATCGACTTTAGCCAGAATACAAAGTTCCTATATATTAACCAGAGCAGAGTAGGCCCTATCGAGTAGGCCCCTAAAGGTGAATTGGTAAGTGGACTATATAGGCCTATATCACGAAAATGAAAGACATAAATTAAAGCTATACATTCGCATAAAATGTTTGGATTTAATATTACACCTGAAGCTGTATTGGTGTCTATCATAATGTTGGGAGGTAGATGGGTTGTGATGAACATTAGATTTACAAAGTTTTACACCTAAAAAATAGCCAAACCTAAATAATAATTTGAATACATTCCTTTCACGAATTAGTTTTATCTGATAGTCTAGCTGACTTTTTTATTCTTATGATTTATTATTTAGTTGCTGTTCTTTTTGATATACTTCAAAACAGCATCATTCATCATTTTTTTTAGTATCTTTTACATCAGCACCACTTACAAAAAATAAATGTGTTCTGTGCATAGGCCTGTAAATCCATAAAAAAACATCGATATCATTAAAATGGGACACTTCATTTTAATATGGAGGATGTTTAACACATCTTTTTATTTATATTGTATGCATTACAGATGAGGACAGAGTGTTTATCCAGCTACCAACATCATAGCTTAATTCATGTAATATTGAATCCAAACATTCTACACGAATATCTAGCTTTAATATACAAATGGCATATTTTCTCCATCTGTGGAGAAAATAATACCCAGGTGAGAACTGAAGGGGGATACAAGTTTTCGATGGGATATGAATAGCTATAACTGAAGGGGGATATGATTTCCAGATGAAGGATTATGATTTTACCAGGCCAAGGGTGATATGATTTCCTAATAGAAAAAACATGTAGGCCTACCGGTATATGATTTACTATGGGATATGATTTTGCTTAGCGAACTTCGGTAAACCGAACAGATTTCTCAATGGATATGATTTTATGTGACAGTCCCATCCTTGACTCATTGCATTCCAGGCCAGCCCTCACTCGCTGGCCGGGAACTAGGCTAGGGCCGACGTAGCCCTGTCAACAACGACAATAACGGCTCGATCTATGTGCCAGTCATTGATTGGGCCGAGAAATGTGCATAGTATTTCGTATTGGTGGTTTGCACCTCGCCAAGTTCCGGAAATTAAAACAAAATCCCAGCAGATAATTAGTTTTAGTGAAGTCAATTTGTAAAAACTGTTGTTTTTTGTCATATTTCTGTATTTGACTGGATTACGGGATGTAACGAAATGGCCCTACATATTTTACAACAGTTCTTTCAGATTTGGCCTATTATAATTCAACAGCAGATTTTTCGGTCATCTATTTCTCATTCAGTTTACAAGTAGCCCCCTCCTCCCCCCCCTTAATTTTTAGACAAGAGGGATTTAAATACGGTTTAAATTGTGTATGAAAGTATTATGCTACATATGTTGGATTATATCAATTCAATCCTGGAATAGGAGCTCAGTGAGTGTGTCTCGACCTGCTCGTCCTCTGAATCCATACGCTACATTTGATAATTGAAATGCATTTGCAAAATGATGTTTGAATGCTGGACCAGTGCTGCAGATAGTGGCCCAGCATTGAACCAACGTTGGGTGTTAGCAATGTGCAGTAGTAGGCCCTAACCACTTAAGCGTTGGGCTACATTTGAAAATAAAATAACAGTTGTAATTTCATCAAACACAAACTTGCGACCCAATATCGTTTTATTGCTGGGCCAGCGTCGCAGACGGTGATACAGCATTAAGTCAATAGGCCACAGCTAGTATTGTGTCAAAGTCTATGTAATCGCTGGGCCCTCAAAGTTGTGCTCCCATTTCACAAACAATATATATATATATATTTATTTATTAAAAATTAAATCAAATGGCACCTCGATCAAATCAACTCCCCATCAAATCAATTTCGTTCAAATTTAAAAATTAAATTAATAGGGTTTTAGGCCACCTTTGTGCACATGTACAGAATTCGAAATCTGAGCCCTGGCAGTCCGAGACCCAACACGCCACCTCTGGTCACAGAGGCCCCCCCCCCCACAATATTGAATCTTTACGAGTGAGCGGGGAAAAAACACCTGATATTTTTGTATCGATCAGGTATTTTAATGGATAAAATAAACCCTTAGCCTGTTGATTCGTAATATAAAACAGGAGCTATTTCTAATTAAAAAGTCTAAAAAGCAAATTATGTTTTGCGCCACATACGTTATATCTGCATTTATCAGATATTTTTGAAGGTTAAATAATGCTATACATCTATAGGCTGGTTATATTTAGGGATAACATGTTCATAAAGTGCAGTGATATAATCTAAATAAAAGAAATACTTAATAAATATTAAAGATGTAAGACTGCAGTAAGCGACATTTCCATTTATTTCATGTTGACCATAACAGCGCAATTACCAGCGCCTGGTGAATTTGAAAACAGAGGTTTAGGTATAGACCATTGGTGGCTTCACATTTTTAATCACTCACGTGAGGTAAAACTATTTTTGTCATCTAAAATCCACTATTACACCTTAAGCTACAATGTCATAATGTTGGGCGCTATATAAAAACACTTTAATCAACTGTAATTTATACAATGACAAGTTTCATTTTAGGATGTCGATATTTCTAGCCGACTGATTTGAATTTTAGTTCTTATTTTATTCAACTATTATCGTCCACAAGCTAGGGATGTTTTTATGTATTTACAGGCCTATGCACAGGACAGATTTATTTATTGTAAATGGTGCTGATCTAGAAATTACTGGAAAAACTGATGCTGTATTAAGAGTATATGGGCGAAGCCCGCCACTTCAAGAATCATGTGACCCCAGCAATGTTCTCGTTTGTAGTGACCTCCACTTTTGTTTAACTAGTTTTATCATTTAATTCATGCATAGACCTTTCAGAAAATGCATAGTTATCCATAGCCTAGACAAGAAAAATTGTGCTTTTGACCACTGGAATGCCATAAAAATGACATTTTTGGCATGTCGCCAGCTTAAATTTTCGTCTTAAACAGATCACTGTTTATGAGTGGGTGCAGTTTTTTGGAAGATTAATTGTTTGAATTTGACGAACATATAGTAGTGATTGTATTAAAAAAGAGAATTCCCAAAAATAGTATATTGTCCCTTGGAAAATTGAATTTATGTTCATGTCGCCACAAAATAACAGAATACGTTACATTTAAATTAGTTAGTTGTTTTTATCTGCCAAAAATTCTAAGATCAACTAAAGTTCCTTGCTGTGTGATGAATATGTAGTCTAACGTAAGTATGTAAGAAGACATAAACAAATTATGATATACTAACAGTGCTACTCTTGCAATAATCAATAGAAACAAGCAGACGCTATTTATTTTTTAAGAAAACAGAATACGTTACATGGACTCTGAAGATATAGTGATATGCACACTTAACAACAAATGGCCCTTTAGTTAATCACTAGGTATGTATCCAAGCTGCAAGTAAAAAATTAGCCTGGCCACTGAACCCAGCTTTACAATTGGTCAAAAACCAAAAATAATACAGAATATGTTACACAAAATACGTTACATTTGGTAACGTATTTTGGTAACGTATTTTGCTCTTCACTAAAAAAATGTGGTAATGGTGACAAAAAAACACATCGATTATTCTATGTATCAGTGTGTGAAAACTTCCATTATACACACAAATACAGAATACGTTACTTTTAATTCTGCTAATGATTTTGCGCCTGGTGAAGTATAGTGAAATAGTAGATACAATAAGTCTGGTAACAATGACACACACAATTTATTTTATTGCCTAGGTTAATTTTAAACAATATTGCATGGTTATTAAACATGTAAACACTACTGTCCTTATTAGAAGAAAAATAATTTAAAAAACACTTATATTTTCAAAAACCTTTATATCTCATATACTGCAATGTATAAAGACCATTTACACTTAGCACAATTGAAATTACATTAATATATTTCATTTTGCATGTTTTTATTTTGTATAGTATTCCTACAAAAATGCTCAATACATATCAGATATTTTGGGAAATGTTTACTCTTGTTTAAAAATGTAACGTATTCTGTGTGTGTGTTTTTGTGCTTTTAATTGTTCATTTAAAAAAATGATTAAAATTTTTGTTTTAGACTTGGTATCTCAATTTTTTAGGACAAGAAATAACAAGAGGCCCAGGGGCCTTGACGTTTGTCAACAGCATTGCAAAAAAATCAGCTATAAATGTGTCAGGGAATGTATATCTATACTCTAAGATGCATTATCTTAATGAAAAGATGTATATCCTTTACATCGATCATTAGCATTTATATTATTATGTTCGGTTCCCATAATACATTTTGCTGATTTTACACACTTTCTGAAGCACTGCACCTAATGAAATATGCTTGACAAAGAATCATTTCACAGGACTACAATGGTAATATTACAAAAGTGCAATTATTACTTCTTCTGGGACTTTTATAATGCCCCAGTTAGCCAGGAATTTTCACGAAATCTTTAATTTTCAATTTTCATAGGCCTAACAAAGTTGTAAATTATCAGCTTTTAATGTTTCTTACTCAGCCATGAAATATACAGTAGCCCTAATCCATCATTATCACATGTGGACGTAATGCACTTTCACTGCACCCTCTTACGCAATGCCAATTATGGAAATCACAATACACACAGTAGACCTAAGGATGAAGACTTTCTCAAACTCACACGATCTTTGCTGAAATGTTGCTGTTGTCAGGCCAACGTTGAGTCAGGTGTTAGTTGGCTGTATCAAATGCTATGAAATGAAATAAATGGGTTTCTACACCACATTTGTACACATATAGGCTAAACTGGGTAAGGAGAACCTGAGGATGGTGAGATGAATGAGGTGTCACTGCCCTCCAGACACAGGATTCGAAATTGAGCCCCGTTGGTCTACGGCCGAGCACACTAACTCTCGGTCACGGAGGCTGCCCACAATATTCAATATTTATGATTGAACAGGGAGGAAACATTTTGTTTCTTTGAAACTTGAATGCCAGAGCAGGGGACGAATCCGCGATTTCTGACTTTCCTAGCAGGCACCAGGACCCAGCCCCCCCCCCCCCCGCCCTTCGGTATTGTTATTACATATATACAAACACATTACCTGTGGATTTAATATTGGTTCACCGTCAGGGGCGCTGCCCAACATTTTTTATATTTTTTTCTGCACAACATATTAAATGTGCATAATATATATTGATCATGTCATTGCTATCCCTTACCTGTGATAATTAACAGGTATGTTTTTATTCTGGTTCTGCCATAATAGTGTTCCCTGTTCCACTTTGATTTTCGTTTATTGCAAAAATGAAAAATATATATTTTAAAGTTTTAAAGTTTTATAATCCACATGCACGGCTGGTCCTCGTCTTCATCATTGACGGTTGACCAGTAATTGGTAGAAAACAATCAATGAATGGGAAAGCGTGAATTCAACTATGATGCTGTGTCATTAAAAAAAACACTATTGGCCCAGCTGCTTTATAGACACTTTATAGCCCTACATAATATTACTTCGAGACATGTTTTTAATATACATATATCCACTTCTAAAGTATGCATACTTTTAGGTGCATCCCAGCAAATACGATACGGCGAACAGTGGATCAACACTCGAATTCAGAAGTTTAGCCAGACCAAATATAGAGTTAACTCTATGGCAAGACACGTGTGATTGTACTCCAGCGGTATTGCCTCATTGTAGTAGTCAACGCGATGCGTACAAAGCATAATCTTATAATATATTACACTGGCTATATACGCTATACTTTCCACAGTAGCTACATCGACTTAATGTTAGTTTAATGTTGGGCCAGCAGTACAGACGGTGGACTAGCATTAAACCAGGGACAACTGGATATTTATTTTATTGTTGTGCCGCCCTCTACATCGTTTACCCAGCATTAAAGGAACATCATTTATTAATAATATTATAATTTGTAATTTCAATTCAAAATAAAGTTATGGCTTTGGTACCACACATTTTAGTAACTTCTAATTAGATCCCTATTAGCGTGATATTGAGGCCTTTACAATGTGATGTTGAATATCAGCTTCCATCGATAGGGTCCATAATACAAGAACATAAATTAGGCCTACTATTTGTGCTTTTAGCATAGACTTAGGTTAAAATCTACGTTCAGTTTAACTTGAATATAGCCCAAACATAGGGACGCAGACGGTTAATATACGGCAATATAAATAGTTAAAATTATATGTATGAGATTGGTACTATTACATATTCAGTGCCCGATTTATAAATTGGAAAAAGGGGGCCAAGGGGCCCATGATATTTTTCGGGGGGGGGGGGGCATTGGCCTTAGATGATGGGGCATGTGACCCATTATTATTTCAAAAGGGGGGCATTTTCCCAACAACCACTAAAACACTTAGGGGTCATTCATATCACCTCATATTCCATATTAAACGCTCATCAGGTGTTCATGCTGATAGAAATATCAAATATTTATATTGGCGGTTATGCTATTATTAAAACAGGAAGAAGAAAAAATGGTTTAACATTCAGCGTTTGCAACTAGGCCCAATCGACTTCACGTCACCACGCACTCACATGAGTTAATATCACTTGTGTCAATCAATTGCGTCAACAATATCGAGTGTTATTGGAGTCGATCACATAGCTTGAGTGCTACTCAAAAATGCTACTCAAAAATGAAGGGATTCCAAAACACACATTTCTACGTGGCTGAAATCCCCCCTACAAAACAGAACAATTATAATGCCCATATTCACCACATAAATTGTCACATAGGTGAAATATGTGCAAAATTGTCCAACGCTGACTATTTGCCCACCCCGTGAAAAAACAACACCTCTATCGTGGTGGAATCCACTTAAATGAAGAGGGACAGCAAATACTGACTTCTGCCATGGCGGAAGTCCTCAACAATCACTCCATTAATGGTCAGTGTTTTCCCATAAAAACAATCATCACTCGGACATAACAGATGTGAATAGAGTAATTAACAATGATCAGGTCAGTAAAATACGCGTGCTGTCATGGAACATAAATGGTCTAGGTAACAAAATGACAGACCCTGATCTATTTACATTTATCCGCAACTACAATATAATATTTTTCATAGAAACAATGAAAGGGAATGATTTCACATTGTCAATACCTGGTTATAAATTCCACCATGTAAGTAGAAAACTCAAACATAAAAATGCCTGTAGAGCTTCTGGTGGTATTGGCATACTTATTTCAAATAAATATGCAAATTTAACTAGGATAGACCACACCTATGACTATTTGGTATGGTTAACATTAGCTACAGACTGTTGTCAGAAAAACATTAAAATTGGGTGTACCTATATACCACCAGAAAACTCAACATATGTTGGTGTAAGAAATGATTATTTTACTATGCTAGAAGAGGAAGTGGCTAGGTATATAGAAACGCACCACATCCTATTATGTGGTGACTTTAATAGCCGAACTGGTCAGGCTCCGGACTATGAAGCTGGGGTAATAGATACCAATGTAAATGTTCCAAATCAACGTTCTAATGAAGATAAAGTAATTAACAAATACGGTCAACTTTTACTAAAGTTTTGTATAAACACAGGTTTCAAATTAGCCAATGGGCGGATGTATAATGATAATGGTATCGGCCGCTTTACATACTACTCTCCCAATGGTTCAAGCACAATAGACTATCTGATTTTAAATGAAGATAACATAATCAGCAAATTTGAAGTTTTACCGAAATTGGTGGAATCAGATCATTGTCCCATACAATTCAATATTTCAAATACTAAACTCGATGATCATGATGATTACAACCCATTAAAAATAGATACCTGTAAAAAAATGACAAAGCTTCTTGCTCTAATGTTTTCATATGGCAAGACGAGAAAAAGCAAGAATATCAACTAGCTTTACGAAATGAGCAAACGTGTCATGCATTTGAGGAAATGCTGTGTGCCGTCATCGATGGGTGTAATACTGACACTCTATGTGACATGTTCAATGGTATGATAGAAAATGTAATTTCGCCATTATTCCCAACAAGGAAACATATTTCGAAGCAAAGAAAGAACACTCAAAATAATTTTCCCTCTAACCCCTGGTATGATAAAGAATGTAAATCCTTGAAGTATGTTGTTAATAATATTGCTAAACAGAGAGACTTTAACGCACGGCATGGCGAATATAATATAATGTTACGACAATATAAGCAATTAATCCAAAGAAAGAAAAGACAATACCAGCAAGCCAAACTTAGTGAGCTGGAAAATATGAGAACGGAAGATCCTAATTCCTATTGGAAATTCTGGAAATCTTTGAATCCTAGAAATGTTACTACAGGGCCTACTTTGGCAGACTTTGTGAAATACTTTGAACAACAAGTTTACCCACCACATGTGGATTATTTTGATTATGAACACATGAATAATATTATAAAGCAAGTTACTTCATTTCAACATAATGTAGAGCACGATAAATCTAATATGACACAGTTCCTAAACAGTCCCATAACTGCAGAAGAAATTAAAAAGGCAATTCAAAAGTTGAAATGCAAGAAAGCAGCGGGTGTAGATGGTATTTCTGCCGAATTTTACAAATATGGATGTAATGAACTATTGCCAGCATTAGAATTGTTGTTCAATACCATTCTTACCAATGGTGAATATCCATCTAGATGGGCTACCGGTATAATCCACCCTGTCTACAAAAAGGGGGACCATGGTGTTCCAGATAATTACAGGAAAATCACAGTCATGCCGTGTATTGGGAAACTATTTGAATCTATACTTAATAACAGACTCTCATTTAAAAACGAAGTGTGTAATGATAATGATCCTTATCAAGCTGGTTTTAAAAGCAATTCGCGAACTACGGACAATATATTCATACTATGTGCCATCATAGATAAACAAAGGTGTCTTTCTAAACCCCTGTATACATGCTTTGTCGATTTCACAAAAGCATTTGACTATATTGATAGAACAGCATTATACTACAAATTATTGAACAGGGGAATAGACGGCAATTTGCTAAACATAATAAGAAGCATGTTTTCTAAAGCAGAGTGTCGTGTAAAATGGGACTCGCTTATCAGTGACATATTAAAAAGCGAATATGGGGTTCTACAAGGCGGTATGCTCAGTCCCAAACTATTCAAGGAATTTCTACAAGACATATCCGCAACATTTGACCAAGATCAAGGTATCCCTGTGGACACCTTACTAATGGTATATCTGTTATTTGCAGATGACCTTGTCCTTTTTTCAGAATCTGCTGAGGGATTACAAAAACAGCTAACTGCTCTGTATTTATATGCTTCCCTTTGGCATATCATAGTAAGCATTCCTAAAACAAAAGTTCTAATCTTTAATGAGCGTTACACAAAAGTACACGGAAGCTTCCACTATGGTGATAACATTATAGAAAAATCTGAACAATATAAATACCTGGGTGTGGTGTATAGCACCAAGTCTGCTAATAACGTGTTAAAAGAAACTTTTTCTCATCTTGCTTCCCAAGCTGGGAAAGCAATTTTTTCTCTACGTAAACAGTCCCGTCCTGTGGTCGGTAAATTGTCACCCACTATTGCGTTCAAGGCATTTGATTGTCAAATATTGCCCATACTAGAATATGGAAGTGATATATGGTACACAGGCGATGATGTTAACGATCTGGAAAAAATCCATCTAAAATTTATTAAATCTACACTTGGAGTTAGAAAGCAAACACCTACACCTGCAATATATGGGGACACGGGACGATTTCCACTGATCATCCGACAACACATAAAAGCCGTAAAATATTGGTGTAGAATTCTAAAACTATCTCAGAGCCATCCAGTCAGAAATGCCTACAATATGCTTCTTGAGCTAGATGGCATTGGCTTCACGAATTGGTGTTCCCGTATTCGCTCTGTCCTCGAACGAGCCGGGCTTGATCAAATTTGGGAATCACAGAATATTGGTGATACAAATAAATTCATGCTTTTATTTAAAGAATCAATTGTTAGAATATTTACACAGCAGTGGAGAAAAGATATTGAGAGTTCGAGTAAGCTGCGCACATATGCATTAGTAAAAAAGTATTTCTGTGTTGAACCATATATCTTACACACAAGGGGTAACCATCTCATAACATCAATGGCGAGATACCGAATGAGCTCACATGATCTAAATATAGAAAGAGGACGATACAATAATCCAATCACTCCAATAAACCAGCGAATATGCACAAGGTGTGAATTAAACGAAATTGACGACGAAATACATCTTCTTCTCCACTGTAACGCTATGAATAATGAACGCAAAATCTTGTTTAACTCGGTAACCGCAACTATCAATATACAGCCGACAAATGAAATGTCTCTACAAATTATGACATCTAGAGACATAACAGTGGTGAAGTCACTAGCGCAATTTATCTATGGCTGTTTTAAACAAATTAATTGTTAAAAACACCCAGTATAATAAATCAAAGTCACCTATCGCTATATTATCCATATTATCATGCCTTCATGATCTGACTTGGGTATTACCACATATCAGGACGGCTGTTGCTCTCGGATTTATTATTTGGCTTTTTAGGGCCGGTTAGGGACGTTTCCGTCGCCTTTGTTATCAGACGAGGTGGGGCCTTATGGATGATTTCAGAGTTGCTAAGTCAGCTGATTTTATCTATGAGGTCGGGAATGTTTTTCTTCGATTGTAACTCCGAGTATGTGGTACTAACTAGGTCGTGAGTGAAATGGTATGAAATAAACAATATAGTGAATTAAAATAAGCTGTAATGTTTGTTTTTTTGTGCGAGGGCCATATAAGGTAATAAATCACTAGTTAATTAAATAAACTTTAATGTTATTGTGTGAGTGCCATGTCCTGCGTGAATGGCACACATAATTATTATCCGTAATTGTCATTGTTATTACATCACAAGTCTGCAACACTCGATAATATGGATGGTTCTGATGCTATACTTTGTTGGCAGTCGACGAACCACAATGTCCGACTTTTATTAGTATGTATATATTGTGTTACGGTAGTAGTACTGTTATTACGTTGTTAAGTTTACACCACTAGTCATTATCAGGGAATCTCCGAGTTCATAGCGACTGTGCTTGCATGGTCACATGGCTCGGAGCTACCTGTTTCGCGGATTGCCACATTAATTGTACTGCGTTATATTATATATACATATATATATTTTTTAAATACCATATAATTTTTTACCATTGTCTTATTTCATACTCCAGTTACTGTAGCATTATTATGCACCTGTATATATTTTTGGTTTCTACGCTTTCCAGAGTGTCTTTTTTGCTACTATATATAATTAGTATATTAAACATAGTAGCTATTTTATCTCTGGTTTTGGTGCGGGAAGCAAAATGATAGACCCCCATGTTATCTTGGCTATGCCTTTTAATTTTATTTTAAGAAGTAGTCATTTGTATCACCGAAATACCCAGTTTTTATTATGGGAATGCCACCTAACATGATTTTAGTTGTTTATCATACTATGTATATTGACTCATATGATTTTAACAAACTAACATTCTTGTATATACATGTACATATATCTCTCTTATTACTATGACAAATAAGTCTGTAATGACTTTTATTTCTGTCAATAAAATATCTGTCTGTCTGTCTGTCTGTCTGTCTGCTACTCATTGTCTTCCTCGGGTGCTGTCGGATCTCTTCTTGTGGTAGTGTCATCAACTTCCTCCGTTGTTGCCGCTAGGCCTACACCTATTCACCTTAAACCGCCAAGCCCGACTGTAGTCGTTTTAATCCGTTTTATTAGCCATTTAAACATCAAGATTTGTAAATTGCTTAGTCTTAAATTACAAATTAATCAAATACGAGTTGTTTTCTCTCACTTAAAGTTGTGGGTCAAGGTAGTGAGACACAACTCCAAGTGTGTGAAAATTTAAATTATTTATTTCAGCAGTTTAAGGGTTAATATATTATTATTATTAGTCACAATGAACAAATTTTCTATAATATTTGCTGTACAAAATAAATTTGTAGGCCTATTATTATTCGTTATATTTTGGTCCATTTTTTTTTTTTAATTTTGCTTTTGATTTTAATGGCACATATAGTCTAAGTCTATATAGACATCTACACCACGTTCAAGGTAGAGATTTCCCTTTGAAAGTACATTGATAAATGCGGATACAACAGGTGTGGCGAAGTTGTGGCGATGTTACTTAGCCCCATGTGGCGAGGTTACAAAAGCTGTGGCGAGGTTACTCAGCCTTCTGTGGCGAGGTTACCCAATCTGTGGCGAGATTACCTGTGGCGAGGTTACCTTGTGGCGATGTTACAGTCAGGTTACAGGTGACAGTCCAATATTTTGTTGGAATCAGCAACATTTCAACTACATTTTGGTTTCAGTAGCTCGTTTTCTGCCATACTTCATTTAAATTCTATTGGTAACATATAGGCCTATGTTTTGGATCATGGGATGCCGAACCTTGACTCGGTTCTAGTAACGCTGAATACTAATACTGAAACTAATACAGCGATACACAGCTCACAATTTGACAGTGTGGGCCGTAATGGGCATTTATTGGCGGCACTACCATGTCAAAAATAAGAGATACGGGAATTTCGTCTCTATATTTAGCCTAACTGGTAAATGCACAGCACAAAAAATAAAAAAAACTTTTGCAGTTCTATTCTATGGACATGTTTACATTATATGGTCATATTAATAAGCCAAAATAGAAGCACTGATTTTTTTATGATTTTAGCCTGAGCCAGTCCCATAATTCAGCAGGCAGGGCCTTATCTTCAAAAATCCTATGGCCCACTAAAATTAACTTGTTGCGTCAAAAACAAAGATATTGCTAAAAATGTGGCGCAGCGATAGAATGATGTTGGGCCAGTTTTATTTTTTGTGGGAATCCCACAATTAGGCCTACTCTTTAGAAGTCAGGCACTGGGTATTCTTTACATCAGGCGCCAGAAACACCAGATAACACGATGCATTGGCCCAATGCTGATGTAATGCTGGGCCACTGTCTGCGACGCTTGGCCAATATTATCCAAACCCCTTTACGGACTAATCACTATATTTAATCATGAACATATATTATATCTGAACACTTTTTAAAGATGAAAGTAGGCCTACCTAACCCAGGGACCCCAAAAGTTATATTGGACATATTCACAAGGACTGGTGTACAGAAATGTCAACCGTTTCTCACACACAGCACCCCTATTACCCCTAAATAGGACACAAACTCAGGCAAAATAAACTTAATAAATATAAATGTATAGCTCACCATACTTTGTCCCCTTTTCATGTCAGATGGTCGTAATGGAAGGGTTAACTTACCACATGATCGGGCATTGCAATAAATTACATTATTCGGACATTTTTCACACCAGAAGTGTATAAACTATATCAATGTGCAATGCCTTTTTTTGCCGAGTCCAAAAATCTAATTTTAATAATACAAAATTTGCAATTTTTGGAGATAAATATCTTAGCCAAGACCTAATTGTTACATTGCGTAACATAACACGGTTGTGTCAAGTGAGGCAGAGAGGGGTGAGAGAAGGTGGCTAGCCCTCCCGCGACAGACTGCTGGCATTCATGAACGCCTACTCAGCTATCAAGAAGCATTGACCCGATGTTGTTTTAATGTTGTGCCGACGTCGAAGACGGCGGGCCAGCATTAGAACAATATTGGGTCAATGCCTCGTGTCTGCTGTGTTGCGGTCACAGTTGATCAGCAAACTCGAGTCATTGACACAATGTAAGCCTGATAGTGGCCCACCGTTTACAACACTGGGCCGACATTAGCCCAGCATTGGCATACCAGTACATAGGCCTTAACAACATAAACGTCCACCCAATGCTAGCTTACTGCTGGCCCATCGTCTACGACCATGGCTCAGCTGTAAAACAGCATTGGCTAAAGGTCTCATTTTTGCAAGGAACACCGGCAGCTCAATACCCTGACACAATGTTGGTTCAATGTTGGAAGAGTGTCATAGATGATGGCACAACATTTAACCAACATTGGGTCAGTGCAAGCCAAAGGAGGCAGTGACATCAGCGGAAAGGAAGTATATACTGGATTTACAAGTGAACAAATACGGCCTTTTGGCAGCGTTATGGCAGGAAGAGACGGGACGCCAGTTGAAAAGCAGTAAATGCCTAGTATACCGGGGAGCAGATATTGCCTTCTGACATTGCACAGACAGAACAGATAGTTACCGACAGACAGATAGTTACCGAAGTTACCGACAGACGTTTGTGTGGAAAACCAGCGTAAAAGTTTGTCGAGTCGACAAACTAATAATTTCAATATTTTAAAATAAAGTTGCAAAAAGAGGTCTAGTGAGAAGTTGATTTTTCGATATGTAGCTTGTGAAAAGTCTTTTAGTCGCGGGCTTTGCCCATATATGTATATATATATATATATATTATATATTAAAGTCAGAATTATAATCAATCATGACAGTAGGAAAATCAGCTAGGCTAACAGATTAAACTAATTTCTGAAAGGAATATATTCAAATTATTATTCATGTTTTGCAATTTTCTAAGGGTATACTTTGTAAATTTAATGTTTTTCACAACCTATCTAGCTCTCAGCATTATGATAAGCCCCACTATAACTTCAGGTGTAATATTGAATCATAAAAATTCCCTGAATGAGTGGCATTGCAGTCGTTCTCATAGCAGAGTGCTAGCTTATCATGTATACTTTCTATCTCTCGGGTATTCTCATAATTGTCAATTGATCCCTGGTTGGCGTAGCACCTGAAAAATTAAAGAATGATTCAACTGCAAGACGCGCATGCCTGGGACGGTCAAGTGTAGGCCAACAGTAGCCTATTGAGTACAGATTGACGGCATTAATATAGCCACTGAACTGATTACAAGATACTACTTAAACGTGACATTGATCCAATGCTGCTTTAATGCTAGTTTAACGTCTGCGACGCTGGCCCAACATTGAACCAACATTGAATAAATGTACAATGTTTGAGAGAAAGTCCGCCTGCCCAGCAAACACAAGACATTTGTATACCATTTATACAACGTCGGCATATTGCATAAAGTCATACAAATGTTTTGTGTTTACTGGGCATGTCAATACAAGCTTGGGTCAAGCAGTTTCAACATCCCCGCAGTAATACAGTCAGTTTGTTTGCAAGCAAGCGACCAAGTAGGGGTAAGGGCCAAGATCTTTGAATTATAAACTCATAGATGTCGCTCAAGTATATATGAACTTGCTGTGATTTGAGAACTTGCTCTTAATGAGGCTTTAGGTATGAAACGCATATTTAGTATTATAAAAGAATAGGGACTTGGCCTACCCACGGGCACTATTGCCTTCTGGGGGACCCTTGTCCCGTGAATTTTAACAGTTGACTACACCTTTAATAATTGATAACAATAGTTGTAGTCCTGTATCACCTTGTTAATGTGAAGTTGGAGTTGGCCAGATAACTGTATGTAGAGTGTTAAATATAGAGTGTACACCAGCCGATGCAAATGGTCGGTGTATGTGTGTGTATGTTCGCTCGCTGGTAGTGGCTGTGCAGTGTCCCCCATGTCGGGAGTAGTGCTTGGTCAGCGCTGAACACGCTTGTTGTCCGGCACCTCGCCATCATTGAGACAATATTTGCTATAATTTTCACGAGTTTTTTAATTGGGTTCAGAAAATGTACGTGCAGGCAGTTGGATTTATGTCCTCTTGAGGTTTAATAAGAGAATACGCAACACGTTTTGAAGCTAAGCTTCGAAGATGAGGATTATGGAGTCTTGTGTCACATACTGGTCGAAACAAAGTCTAATATCAACCAGATATCAGTCCTGAGAATACAGGGAGGGTAGTGGTTAATCTCCGCCATTTGTCCTCCCAGGATTCCGTTTCTTTTCAATTTATTAATCAATCTATTTAATAAATACTAAATAGATCACGTGAATTCAGGTATTATGCTCATCATATAACCTGATATGGGAACATCAATAAAATAATAGTGCTTTAAAAATTTCACTGTCATTATTAAAAATCTAAAGGCATGTATATCACACATTAAAAAAATCAGCCCAGCAGATGGTCATCATTTTATTACAGAGAAAAATATAATAGTTTTCTGTGTATTATTATAATATTAATAGTGACTTGACCATATATACACATATACTATTTGTGCATTTTTGTGTAATATAACATTACAAACTGCATAGTATTCTTTGTGACAATCATGAACTGTACATAAAAAGCGGAAAAATATTAAAATCAGTAGTTTATGAGGATTCTCTCCAATTTAATTAAATTGTACTATTCAATACTTCATATTTTAAGTTTCATTTGATTTGCTAATATGCTTACTTGTAACTGGGTAGGAAAGATTTGTAATTTGCTGGGCAAAAATAAACAGTCTAATCATTCAAAACAAATAAAAAATATTCTAAACTATATATTGGTTCGAACATACAGAAGGTGGGTTATTCAAATATTTACATCATAGTATATCATAAAATCATATTTAAATATACAGATATTTACATAATTTACTTTTGATTATGATCCTGCTATGATCATAACAAAGCCAATTATATGGTTCATATGGAATCTAAATGAGACATGGTGAACAGATAACGGGACAGTGTTCCATGAATTTTTAAACCATAAGAGAAAATACAGAAAAAATAGTTTACTGAATACAGAAAGAAACAGATATAATATATTACTTCTTGAATATTCACTCCAGTAACAAAATATATTTATGTTAACAGTACATGTGTGTTATTTAAATGGAATGAAGTATAACTATCAAAGTGTTTTGGAATTACATAACGAGAACGAAGCATCGCTTCCGGTAATAACATTAGAGCATCACAATAATCTGTAATGTAGGCGATAAGGGTATGACAAGCGGTGGCATATATAATCCATCCATGCCATTTTTTAACTTGTCTGGCGAGTTTGTTGGGTGAGAATGCGCACCAAGTATAAGAACATTTGAATAACAATTCGACTCAATCACAACTACAATGAAAAACTGCTTATGTCGGAAAGGAAGCCAATTTTGAATCCAATCAGTGTCACTGTCGAACTCATCCGGTAAATTTGTAGGGAGAGCACATTGACAGAGTTGCAAAACATTTAACAAAAAATCATCGAGCCAATAGCGTTTATAGGGAAATATATTTATATTCAAGCGGTGGTTATTGTGAATTTGATCCATTTAAGAAATCGTTCTGAAAGCTTATAGGCTGAACACGTAAGCCAAGTTTTAGAACATTTGGACAATGCCGCGTATAGAGGAATTTGACCGTGGTGGCGGCATATGCTGCAGCAGCGAATGTGGCAACATAGCATATACGACAAAAACAAAAGGTATCGAGCCTAACATTTTTCTGACTTAGTGCACAAATATGAGGATGCCCTAATTTTTAAATGGTATTTGAAGTACCACCAAAAAAACCCCATCAATTTCAACTGGGCACTCAATTCTGGTCAATGTCGTCAATATAAGCTTATAATATGAAATAAACACAATTATATTTAAAGTGACGGTATTGGTCTACCATCAAACATTATTTTTGTTTTCACTATACTTCCCTACTTTATTATCTATACAATTATGCCTAACTTCTAATATCTCTACATATATACATTTAGTACATCCTAGTGATATGTAAACATAAATAAGATATATGCAATGGTAAGTTAATGCAAAGAATATTGATTCATGTGATTAGCACCAGCGAAAATAAATTACTTCATAGAAATGTTTAATGCACACTTTCCTCTGTGAACACGTGTGCCTTGTGTTATTTTAATTTCCATTTAGTAAGTCTTTCATGAAATACAACAATCTGTCTCTACTTTTCTTCACTTTTTCTGATCTTTTTAGTTTTGGATGTTGTATTTGCACATGCTACTACTCACAAACCCTACATAAAATACATCTTGAGAGAATGATTGAACAAATCAGCATATCACACTGATGATATACTCATCTACATTTTTTTAAATAATGCTAGGTTATGACAGACCATTCTAGTGCATCATTCATTGATAAAATAACCTGACAAAGCAAATACAGATTCTTAAAATTCATAGGGTTTATAATCAATTAAGCACGAAAAACATTTTTTACCATTCCCTTAGTTTTCACCCACCATTCAGCAGTGAGTAATTTTTATATGCAGTCTTCTAATATGCTTCAATATGAATTCTGTCATGTACAACTACATAATTATATACATAATACTGTAACATGTGTGAAATCCAATTTACCTCATTATATCTTTGTATAATTACCAGAAATGATGAATTTTGAAGATGACAAAACAAAGTTATTTTTAGTTCAATGATAGAATAACTAATTAAATCTTGTTTGTGCGAAAATTGTCAAAATGCAAGGTTGTTGATCTGGGGACTATTGAAATAAAAATACAATAAAAATGTACAAATTAACATTCTGACAAATTATTTACACTGGGGAATTAAAGAATTGTAGGTGGTACTTCAAAGCAACATCTATAATCTTTAATACCTGATGCTATCACATCATGTGATCAAGTTATTAGAGACATTTATAAGTACATACATAAATAAACATTGGTCTCATAAACAAGTATATGTTGTAGAGAGGATTGTTTTGCAGTTTAGCTATTGATAATGAAATATATATATGAGTCACTTGAAACTTTGTGCGTTATATAACTGGGTGCTACTTCTTATAATATGAAGATTCTGAATCTACAGTGCACAGCAAGGGTAAAATTATGTCATTATTAGCATCTGATTTGAACAACTGTCTGGTTTTACCTGCCAACACTACAATATCGTGGAGTGACACAAATTAAATATCTTTTATTATTTACTTTAGTTAGAACGAAATCTGAGTGTCTAAATTGAACAAATGAAAATATCCTGCTCAGGAATAGTATTTGAAAATATATTAAAAAAGTTAAAGTTGATCAAATAGCATTTTATTGTAATGCTATACAAATTTCTTCTGGTACAATAATATTTGTATCAAAGATAAACTTGCTTGTTTGGTGTATATGTAAAGATGGGAAAGAAAAATAGAGATAAACTAGCAATCAATATAATTATAATCACTAAGAATGCATTTAGTGAAATTATCAGCAGATACATGTCAATGTAATATTTAGTACTTAATCAACAGCACAAAAACAACTTCCAATATGTAAATGACTCTTTCATTTACAGCTCCTAACATATTATTTGACGTATGTTTCTTCTCAATCAGAAATGCCTTGAATATGGCAGACCATAAAACACAAGGGTACATCCACTTTATTTGGATACACAGATTTAAACACATCATATCATAATAAAATAATTACAGATTTGTTTTATTTGAATAGAATGATGCAAATCAATATTAAAAATTACATTACTATAAGATTTGGGAACATTAATAAGATGCTTTAATGCATGTGTGATTGCCAGAGCAGAGATGAGACTGAAGTTCAATCGCCTATTTCCACATGTTGAACAGATATAAACTGTTCCTTTGAAAATGTGAAAAAAATATGATAAGTACAAATTAGCAATGTTCATTGAAACAGCAATCCAGCAGAGGATCTAAAACTATATGGACAAATATAGGCCACATTCACTAATATATTAAGTTGAATGTCAAATAATTTTTATAATGCATGCAAACTGACACCCAAATACTATCACAGCTTGTGCATAATGCCGAAATGTGAATGAGTGCATGTGACAAACTGGCTCATAAAATCTGGAAGTAGGGCAAACATTTAGCAATGCTGCCTTGTCTAACAAAATGCTCATATTGATAGACGCTAACTGCTAATGATAAAGTTACACTACCGGTACATCTACAGAAAATCAAGCAAAACAATTTCTCTAATACTTAATTTTTTAACTCAAGTATAATAAACAATAGGAAAAGAGTTAATGACAGAGAGTCAGTGAGGAGACATGTATGTGATTTTGTATCAAATGAACTTACGGATCTCTGGAATTGAAATATTTCAGCTTCAGAGGGTTATAGCACAACATTAGTGATGATCACATTGATATTGTGATATTGTCATGGCTAACATATTTGCCAACAATAAGGCTCGGTAAACAACACGATTGGCTGTGATTGATATGATGAATGTCGTGATATGAACACTTACCACAGAGTGGTAAATAACAATAAATTAATTATGCGAAAAATATAAAATTTGACTCAATGTGAGCCTAACAATAACTGTCACAAGTTTTTTTAATAGCCTTGTGTCAAGGCTGCATAACATCTTCCATGTAGTCAATAGCTGCACTCTGATCTGTTGGAGAAATCGATCGATCTGTTGTCAGTTCATCACCCTGTACAAATTAAATCAAGTCACCAAATTATTTTCTAAAACTGGAGATGAAAAGATTTGTTATGTGAATAATAATTTGAGATAACAAGCCATATCATCCCCCGCCATAAATTAGGTTAGACTTTTTGCGGTCACAAATATTTAAAAAGTTGATTTGTGGTGGCCATTTTAAATTTCAGTAAAATCACATGCACATTTCCAAATGGTGAGTAATGTGATTGTACAATGTGAATTATTACTGATTTAAATTTTTCAGTTTTTGCACCCACAAGAAAATATGAAGTTTATCCATGGCGGCCATTTTGAATTTCAGTGAAACCTTAAAAAAATCACTTGCACATCTCCATATCGTGGGAAATGTGATAGTGAAATTAGAATAATCTCTTTCTTTGGGTTTTGTAGTTTTTGCACCCACAAACAATTTTGGAGTTGACCTCTGGCGGCCATTTTGTAATTTGATAGCATCTTGAAAAAAGCACTAGCACATCCCCATGTTGCTAGGAATGTGATGTTAAAATTGAAAAAAAAAATTAACAAAACAAAAAAAAAAAAAAATTAAAGTTTATCTGTGGCGGCCATTTTTGATTTCAGTAAAACCTTGAAAAAGTAACCTGCACATCTCCATATCATGGGGGATGTGATAGTAAAATTTGAATAATTTCTGACTTTAAGTTTTAAGAGTTTTTTGCACCCACAAAAATTTTTTGTATTGCTCTCTGGCGGCTATTTTGAATTTTGGTAGCATTTCTAAAAAATCACTTGCACATCCCCTTGTTGCTACGATGGTCATGTTAAAATTTCAAAGAGATTTGACCAGTAGTTTTCGAGTTTTTGGGCCCACAAGAAAACGTGACGCCGGACCCCAGACGCCAGACAGAATCCTGGCGCGACTAAAATCCCCCTTCCCCTACGGGCGGGGGATAAAAAACGCGATAAACTAACATTGAGATATATCTAGCAGACTTCCCAGCCAGCATTTATATCAAAGTAAATGAGTGACATTATTGCCAACAGAGTAGATAATATAAAGCGATGATTAGTGTTTCAAGGGACTGAGGGAGGGATAAAGGGAAAATAATTTTGTCCAATTGATTTTTAGTACAATCATTACACGCTGTATAACAAATATAATAAAAAATTTATTATCATGAAGCATAGACTTTGTCATCAATAAAATGTCTTTAAACTAAAAAAAATAACTTACAGCACTATTGTCACTTTTCAACAAATCATCAGCCCCAGACATTTCTATGTCTTCCTCTATATCTTCATCTATACTTTTTACATTGTGATCTGATCGAGCTGATCGTGGAGTTGGTCCTAGGGCACTGATGCTGTAAAAAGGTAACAAATATATGTACTGAATGATAAAACACTGCAAAACATATAATATACAAAGTGTACTACATGTAACAATACAATGTTATATTGTCAACGGTCATCTTTTGGTTAATTATTATTATTTATTAAACTCACATGAACACACTAATATCAGCAATTTGGCATGGTTAACCAGCATCATTCTGATGTACATTCCAATAACAAAACACAAGTAAACGGTTAGAAAAAGCATTAAAAAAATAAAACAACCTACATTTAAACATCCTATGACTAAACCTTGTATTGGAGTGATTTGAGTGATACATGCAACTATTCTACATGTGTTATGTTTGATGTTATGTCTTACAAAGTCTTCAATTGGTGGCAGAACCCCTCAGCTGTGGCTTCTGTCAATCAACATCAAGTTATTATGAAGATATCCTGCTAAGTTTATTTATTTACATTTTCACCCACTTGAAGTTGTCTCGCTACCGTGACTCACAAATTCATAAGGGTGAAAATTACATATATTTGTTCATTTTGAGAAAAAATATTTGCAAATATTCCCAATAACTGTCATTTAAAGGGACTGGCCCAGGCTAAAACCTTAAAAAAATCTGTAATTTTATTTTGACTCCTTAATATGACCATATGATGCAGACATGTCCATAGACTAGAACTGCAAAAGTATTTAAATTTTTCTGCTGCGCATTCACTAGTTAGGCTAGATATAGAGACATATTCCCATTTTTTCTATTTTTGACATGGTTGTCAAAAATTAGAAATCAAGAATTTTGTCTCTATATCCAGCCTAACTGGTGAATGTGCAGCACAAAAATTTAAAAAAATTGTAGTTCTAGTCTATGGACATGTTTACATCATACGGTCATATTAAGAAGCCAAAATAAAATCACCGATTTTTTTCTGATTTTAGCCTGGGCCAGTCCCTTTAATTTTAATCAGCTATAAAACGGATCAAAAACGGCTATTGTCTGTATCTGTATCTGTATATTACGTGGCAGTACGCACTATTGTGCTATCGCGCCACGGGGGTCACTTAGCAAGGCCTGTTATCATTCATGATATCATTCATGGCCTTATATATAGGTGCCAAGTACTCCACATTGTGGATTTTTTGGGGTCTCGCCGGATGGAAACTGCGCCTACGTCCATTGAGGTTCTTTTACGTCCAACTCAAAGTCAGTCAGACGAGCCATCTGATTTACGTGGTTCTCTGAGCCCCACAATAGTGTATACGGCACCTGGCAGTCCCAGGCGGTCACCCATCCAATTATGAACCGGGCGCGACGTCGCTTAACTTCAGTGATCGAGCACAAACCGTTGAGCGAACGCCGTATTCCGTATGTCATGATCAGCAGGCAAAGGGTTTAGTTATCAGGCTTGCCATACTGTACAGTGCACATGTGGCTAAAAAATGAAGGTCAAGGTATTATGAAGTTCTTGAGCAGTGCATACAAGCCAATTTTGCTCCCGTGACATGGCGATCTTGAAATTAGGTCAAGGTCACTGAGTTTGAACTTGGCCTTAGGATATTGCGGTGCACATGTGGCTAAAAAATAAAGGCTCTAGCTCAAGCCGTTATGATGTTATCGCGCTAGCAAGCTAATTTGGTTTCTGCGACCTGATGACGTTGAAATTAGGTCAAGCTCACTGAAAATCGAACTTGACATGTGGCTAGAAAAGGAAGACTCTTGCTGAAAGGGTTATGGCGTTATCTCGATAACAAGCCATTTTGATTTCCGTTACATGGTGACATTGAAATTAGGTCAAGGTCACTATCGAAATAAACCTTCAGAATACATAGTATTATTATGACAATGATGCCGTCTAGCGATAGCATCATTGAGAGCGCCCTTATTTCTTTGGGTTTAATGAACTATTATGATCATTTCACTTCATATTGCATACCTTCTAAAACGTGTGATAGCTTGAAGCTCCATATATTTGTCAAAATGTAATTTTCCTCTACTCACCCCCCTCGTGTTCAATTGAGTTTGTGGAAAAGACGATAAAACCGATGTCATAAGTAAGGGCGCTAGTATTATTACCATCGCCACCTAAAAAGGGGTTGCTCTCCCACCTGTTAAGTGGGTGATCATATTTGCAGTGCTCTACACAATGCAAGGATCCACAGAGTTTTATCCTCGAAACGTGTAGAGCAAGTTTAACAAGTGTTTTGGTTCGTTCTTAGCCATTGTACTTGATAAAACGCAAAGGCACACTCCCCCACTTCTATTTTTTTCCCCTGGGGAAAGCCCTGATTTTATAATTTAAAACCAAATATTTGAAAATCTTGTATGTTTAAACACTCATTTCACCCACAAAATGTGATTGGATCGGCTAATAAAATCAATTACAAACAATTGTAGTGATGCAAGGGGATAAAATTTATTTAATTCCAGAGCAATATTCCATCTCCAAGAATCATTAATAGATGAAAATAAACTTAAAATGCCCTTAGATGTGATTGAGTCTGTAGATAGCTAACTATTAAACTAACCATAATGAAGCTGGAATCAAATTAGCAATTTAAAAATAAATACATTATCTAACTTGTTTGTATTATAAAGCATGCTTAGTGTTGATCAAGATGCATTTAAGGCAACTGAACTTTTAAGAAAAATGTGGGAAGTGAATAAAAAAACTACAATGTGATATCTTATAATGACAAAGCTGTGTTGGATGCAATTGTGAAATTTAATTCTTGAAACTGTGGATTTGGCAAAATCTTATATTAGCTTACACAATTTCATTAACAGGGGAGCCAATAGAGCAGGATCTGGAATGTTTGAAGTTTAAAAACATATACCGGTATTACTATATATTATAATAGTTATCATTACCCCTTAGATGAATTGATTTTTCTCTACTTTATATATACTAATTTTAAGGGTTGCCTGCTGAAGCATTTGTCCAATTTTAAATGTATAGGAATAAACATTGTTTTGACATGGCTATTTTAAAAATTAATAAATACCATCATCTGTAAATTTCAGTAGAATATCTGAACATTGAAAGATGTGTGAATGAAATGTGGCAGAAATATTGGCACTTCTAAAAAATTATATTCCCTAGTCATGTTAAATTATCAATATATGGTTGAATATGATAAAATAGCTTCTTGAATGATATCATTGAATGAAAATAATATAATTCATAGGAATTAAAATATAGTGACCATGTACATGTACAGAGAAATGGCATGCAGGGATATTTCATGATACTTTTAGGTTATTCCAAAAGCTGAAATATAAAATATTATTCCATACAAATTGCCAATAACATCATCTATATGTATTGGCTTATATGACTAGATTTTGTTAATAATTACTGTAAGTATAACATGTTTACAGAGTGAAAATGGATGGACTATTGGAGCTTAAATACTCCTACTCACTTCGAACTTTCAAAATCATCATCATAATCGTCATCATGTGGCATTTCTGAAAGTCAAGAAAACATCAATATATCAAGTTTGGGTGAAAGACGACTTACCTACAGTGTATATCAGTTGATAGCATACCAGGCCAAAAAAAGAAAACAAAGATGTGACTTATACACAGCAGAATACAGTAGTTGCTTTTGTGTTTTAGTCACAAGCGATCAACATTGTTTCTTGATTGGACACACATAATATTTGCAGCTGAAAATTGGTCAATTAAAGACTTGAAAAGTGATTTGATGCCTCTGATCATGCCTCTGCTGCAGAACTTGATTTGTACAGCCGGACAGACAAGACAGGGAGCAGACGGATGGACAGACAGAGTGAGACAGATAAATTGATGTATAACGCAACTACATAACGCCCCCCCTCCCCAGCCTGGCAGAGGCATATCTGTACACTACTGTATCTTACTGGATATAAGTCTCCACCTAAAGTATACCTAGGACAAACTAATATAGAGTTGGAGATAACTCTATCAGTAGATTATATTGGTACTTTAGGTAATCTTTCATCAGAGGTGTTCTACCTAACAATGGAGCATCCATATCACTTACATTAGAATACATATATTACATTAAAATTGTGCATGTATTGGTATGGCTAATAAAAAACAAATTGCCCAGATTTATATGTAGTGTCTATAATATGGGCGGTTCTCAATAGGTGAGTCGAAAAAGTGGGACATTTGGGCCTGGTTTTTTAAAGAAATGTTTTTTAAACTGATTTACATATCGATCAGATGAATGATAATTAGTCACTACATTCAATTTGGAAGCAGAAAATGGAAGATAAAAGTAAAAAAGATGTCTTTGTAGAGCGATCCAAACTAAATATTTTTTAGTGTCTTCTCAATGATGCCATGTGCAACCGAAAGAATGCTTTTCTTGGTGTCTCATGTTGTCTCTTGTTATGACCAAATGTTACGACCATGTGGACACAAAATTGTTTGTGTCTTTACTTTCTAGTATTGATTTTTAATGTTACGACCTTTGGTGTCCTATGTTACGACCACTTTCGTGTCTCACAATTTTGCAATCACGTAACAGTCACACATTTGACCATATTTTCACCCATACTGTTTAATAAAATGATATAAAAAGAAAATGTATATAGGACACGAGATTTTTATGTTCAGTGAAAGTAGTAATTTAATTTTTTTACTTTTTTTTTGTTAGTTTCCAAGTATCATTTCTGTATTTGTATCATATCCCTTGGCTTATTAGTTTATTTTTCACATGATTATAGCATAGTGTTAAAAAATATGACATGGCTTAGTAGTACATGTACCCACATGTCAATAAAATAGAAAGGTGGAATAATAATAATTAATTTAATAATAATATCAGAAATAGTTTTCTTCTTACTCTGCTAATTAGGACACAAAATGTTACGACCACCATAGCTCAATATACTTGTACTAAATGTATTTGATAAAATGTCTGTTTTTTATGTAAAATGAGTTATTCCTCTACATTTTTGTCCTTAAATTGCATATGAAAAACTAATCGTTGTCCGGGCATGGTTTGAAATTTCCCATTTATTTGCAACAAATAATGTGTCCAAAGCAGTAAAATTTGTCATAACTAATATATTACACGGTTAGATTTGGATTTAAAAGCTCTTCCAGCTACTTTATTTTGTTTAGAATTAAGGAGTATGGAAATATTACCAAGTATGTATAGAGAAATATCATTTTTATCTATTTAAAACAAATATCGACACACTTGTGACGCACCTATACTTATACTGGTATAAGATTTTATGATTTATTTTTAATGCAGGGAATGGATATGGCATTGGTGTAACGTGGGGAACCATAATGGATTCGATTATTGACTTGTAGGTCACACCAACATGTCTTGGTAACATTAAACTGATCATATCACATGATCAATATAACGAGCATACTTCATTTAGCAGATGTAATAGATTGATTTCTACATACCCACTCCCAGATCTGCTATCTTTTTGTCTATATCATCGAAATCTGAGAATGCAGTTGATTTATGAGAGTCAACAGGACCTACCAATGACAAAATGAAAAAAAAAATGAAAAACCATCCATACTAGAAGTTGTAATTAATTTTCAATTATTATCACACATTTTCACATTGAAACTTGGTAATTTGAATTAAATCACATATAAACATTGAATTAAATAAAATACATGGACCTATACATGTCTAGTACTGAGGATACTGGTAATTCACAAGAAGATACATGTATGACCATAATTATTCTAGAATACAATTTGAATTCGAGGCTCCAGTATTGCCAAAGTGATGGTTGGTGAGTCTTGTGTTAGACATACAACTCACCAAGCGATGGTAGTCCTGCTAGAGAGCTCAGTCCTGATGATTTGGAGGGTGGTTGTTTTTCACTTGGTTTCATATCTTTTCTTGAACGGTCACTAAAAAAATACAATGCATCAAAATTACCACTAAAATAAAATACTTTGATTTGTATCAAATAATGATTGAGTTTTGTCTTCAGAGTTTAACTTAGATATCAGGTGTCACACATAGTGGCATTCACAATATTGAGATCTGAAACATTTGCAAAGCATTTAAAACAATCAGTGGTCAACAATTATGATAATTGACAAAGTAAAATTGCTAAAATTGAATTAAATAAATTGTTTGCATCAAATTAGGCCTTGAAGCACTAAATAATAGAACTTTTCACCCATATTTGTTTATTTGAGACAAAAAATGTCCAAATCTTGATGTTTAAACACTCATTTCATTCCCAATAACAATGATTTGATTGGCTAATAAAACAAATTACAAACGACTATAGTCGTGATTAGTGGTGAAAGGGGTAAATTATTGCAATAGCGAATATTAACCCTTTAAGCCCTCACGATGCATCAAAGCATCATTTTACATCATTGAAAACATACTTGATTTTTTACAGCTAAGGGTTTTAGAAGGCAAATTTCGTTGAAATTGTTCTACGAATACAGAGTAATTTTCTTCAATTTTAAACCACATCAAATCATCTTCATCCACTACAAGTCGAGAATTGCGACAGCAATTCGCGGCTTGTAGTGGATAAAGATGACGATGGTAAATTCCGACCTGAAAGGGTTAAGAGAAGAAAATCAAACCTGTCATTTTAGTTTTAAACTCACAAGTAATCAAATAAATTATTTATAGAAACATCCAGTAAACAAGGCATGTATCCCTTTTATACTTATTTCTACTCAATGGCTTTTGTTTTTTCTGCTAAAAAAAACATTTCTATAAACAATTGAAAACTATTTTTCATTGATGATTTAGTGGCGAGATACAGTAACTCTTCAGGCAGAAAAAGCCTTGCAGTATTATATTTTTTCAATAAACTGTTTATTATTTTACAAATGTCAATAGAATATAGATATAGGCCTAGTTACAATCCCATTTACATTGTCTTTCAAATTTCCCTAGCTAATTATCAGTGGTAAATTGCAAGCAAAGCAAACCTTTTAACTGATTTACTACAAAATTTAATTAAAGTGCTAAAATGGCATCTAAATTGCAAAAAATAGTTTGCTGGAATAAAAAAATGTTTTCTAAAATAGAACAAAGTTGTAACTGGATAGGCATAATCTGTTTAGTGTGTGGACCACATATATATCCATACATTCTAAATGACATGAAAATAATTATTCAGCAAAAATCTTTTTAAAAATAAATACAATATTATTTTATTACTAAACCACGTTATTCCAACTTTGTATTGTATTGTATTGTATTCAAAATTGTTTCTAAAAATTTAGAAAGAATATCAATAACTAGCAATAAAAAAATCAGAAACACCGGCATATTCGCATGATTGAGTGAAAGCATGCTGACAGAATATAGCCTACTAAACTAGCGAAGAAGAATGAAGTCACTACAGTTTCGGGGTTTTTTTTTTTAAAAAACTATGTTTCCAAAAACTATATTGTCAATGGTATAGGCCTATATTACGGGTAACGAGAGGAATGCATCCAACATTTTCCCTCTGATTTTTATATCAAACTAGAAAGAGTTGTTCAGAAACGAAAGCAGCTCTCCGTTATCGTCAGTCGGACATTGTAAATTTGATATAGATCAGCAAACTTTCTCAAGGTTTATTTTAGATTATCGCTTTAGCTATTATGCAAAATTCTCGAGATAATGAGAAAAGAAAAAATTATTAAAAATGACCGCCAGTCAGCCATTTTGGATTTTATTTTTGCGAAATTTGTCATGGGTTATCCTTGTGTGGGTCGTTACATTTTGTTCTATATGCATGGCCCAGCTATTTTGCTTTGTTTTTGAGTTACATAAATATCACAAAAATACTCAAAATGACAACAGCCAATTTAAAATCGTTTGCTCTGAAAAGGTAATCAGGTCATTGGCTGACATTGCTGTGCATATTTGCCAAATAAAAAGATCTGCTGGAGACTTTTTCCTGTAACGCGCCAAAGATTATTTCTTTCTCGGTGGCTCTAGTGATTAACCCTTAAAGCGCTAAAATAATTTCAGACAAAGCATGGAAACCAAAGAGTTTTGCTCAATTTGAAATCATGATAAATGTCTTGGTTAGATCTTTTGGATTCATTTGAATACCTATGTTAGTGGTTTAGGGCCATTAGAAATAGTCTTACTCTTACAGTGCGGGGATCGATTTTAAACGTCAGAATCTGACATGCACAGACGTCAGATTTTGACGTCTAAAATCGACCGCGCTGTAAGGGTTAAAGGATTGGTTATATGGGGATCAAAAATGTCACCACAAATTCCCCGGTGGTATGTGATGGCTATGTGAAGTATGAGGAAGCAGAAATTGATAGATCAGCTATCATGCAAGATTTCCAAGATAATGAAAAAAAAAAAAAAAAATGGACGACTGGTGGCCATTTTGGATTCTATTAGTGCAAAATTTGTCATAGGTTATTATTGTGTGAGACCTTACATTTTGTTTTATATTCATGGTGCAGCTATTTTGCATTTTTTTGAGTTACGTAAATATCACAAAATAAAGCAAATTCAAAATGGCCAATAAACGACAATTTGAATATCGTTGCTCCAAAAGTTAATCAGGTCATTGGCTGACCTAGCTGTATGCTGAGCATATTTTCCAAAATAAAAGAAGATCTAATGGGAACTTTTATATGAAACGCGCTACGAGCATTTCTTCGTTAGTTGCTTAGTAATTAAAGGGTTGATATGGGGATCAAAATGTCACCAAAACAATTCCCCAGTGGTATGTGATGGCTATGTGAAGTATGAGGAAGCAGAAGTTGATAGATTTGTAGCTATTTTGAAAACAAATAACTGCGGCGGCAGCAGAGGACCGTGTGGAATACAGTAAGAAGCCCGCCTCTGCGAGGGCTGCTTAATTAGATCATATCTTATTGCTAAAAAAAGTGCACTTCCAAAAACCTTGCAGCTCTTGATATTTAGGCCACCTCAGATGTTGCCTCAATGTTAGCTTTATGTTAGTCTTGTGTTGTTAACAATAAACCAACATTGGACCAATGTGTTTGCTGTGTAATTGAAAATAAGAAAAGAAAAGCTTTTGGTCAAGACTGATGTTGCTATTATGACAAGGGGAAAGAAAATATTTTTTATCAATGTGAACAAATTACCATTACATGTACATGATTGTTCTAGAAAATTAATGATTTATGCAAATGTCAAAAATCACCGGTTTCATATGTAGTTTGAAGTGCATGCACTTATATTCAAACATTCAGTTATTATATTTTAATACTATTCTACAGTCTTGCAGCTAACTAATAGGTGACAAGTAAAGATTATTCAGAAAAATAAGCCAATTATAATGATTTTGAATGTTCAAATTGCTTTTTCTTCAAAAGCCTTATGTTTTGTATGGAGTCGTAATTCATTTTGGGAGACCACAACAGCCGCCACTGAATGGCATTGATCTTGCCACGAATTTTAGCAATATGCAAGAAAAAAATAAACATTGCAAATGCACATTACATGGTTGTGCGGTCTAATATATTTTATTTGCTAGGAACTGTAAAGTCATGCAGTTTATTTTACTCCTATTTAATCCCATGAGGATGGAAATTGAAACAAAGATATATTTTAGGATAGCCTTAAAAATCTTCACACAAGGCCTGAACTATTATTTTAATATCATAAATTTTGTCCTGTTGTTTTTACAATAAAATTGTTACACAATGTAGAATCTGTGATGAGAAAAAAATGGTCAGGATACAAAACTGTGACTAGATGTGACTGTTTTTGGCACAAAAACATTACAGCAGTTAGTCAAAAAATAACAAGATGGCTGTGGTCAGTTTTTAATGGATTCCTCCCGAAAGTCAATCTGAATATCAAAATAATTTCCTAGAAAAAACTTATTTTGAATTTGGAGACTTCAAAATTATTCAGCCATTTTTTTAATAAATTCATCTCGAAAGCTAACCAGATCACCTGAAATACCTAGAAAACCATCATATCAAATAAAATGTGATCCAAACAACAGTTTATAAGATATTGGGCCCACATACCATCTTGTTCTTGTACAAGTAAGGATATATCATAGGCTTTGAATTGGTCGAGATAGACAAATTTTTCCCATTTTATATTTCATTGGGGCACCAAGCCATACACAACAATTCCGAGATGGATATCTCGAACAATCCAAAGCCTACAATATATCGTAACTTGAAGGAGAATAAGGGACAGTAACATAGGTCGAATGTAAAAAATGGATGCGTAGAAAAAAATTGTTTGGTGCACCCAAACAATTTTGTAGAGACTACTCCAATATAAAAAGTAAAATTTAAAATCTTAAAAAAAAAACTCCCACCATGTCAATTTTTTTTCAAAATGTCTGTCATGAGCCATTTGTTATTACATTAATTGTTCCCGAAAGTTAATCAGGTCATCAGAAATACCTATCAAATTTGAATGCTATCCAACCAATAGTTCATTAAATTTTCTGCCAACACGCTTTTTGGGTGGTCATTTTGGAGCTAGATTGTGGATACTCCAGCAGCGGTGGCGGAGATGGCGGCGGCGGAGACAGAAAAATGATAAACACTATAAGCATCCGATAGTATTGGGGATGCTTAATAAAATCTAAGACAACATGACATCATTTATGCTAGCGCTAACATATTCTCACTATGTTTCATTGACTACATAGTAATGCACCATTATTATTCTTAAGAATTGTCAAAAAAGTTTTCATTTGCAAAGAATGGTAAATGAAAATGGGTGCAAAGACAAGCATGTCGTCTATGTACACATGTTAATGTGCTCTATAAATAAACAATTGAAAGGTGACCAAAATAAATAACATGTATTTGTATAAACTAAAAATGAACCTCACCAAAAACCCTAAAATGAAATGTGTTACAAAAATGTACTAAACACCTCAAAAAATAACATAAAAGAAATCACTGTGACATTCTTAATTTGTGGTATAAAAGAGAAAAATAAATATATGCAAGAAAAAGATTAAATATTTAAAAAAAGAATGAAGAAAAAGATATTTATTAGCCGAGAAGTTGACCCATCACCCGGCTGTGAAGTGGTCGACTACAGCAAAGACTGCAACTGACCTGCCAAACTTTTTGATGGGAATCTGTGAATTCCTTTTTAATTCCGTTGGACTTTGAACAGACTGGAAGCTACACACATGTTTAAAATTTTATGACTTTCATTTATGCATTTATAGTAGAAATGAGCAATCTGCAGAGATTTCTAAAATATCAAGTCAATAGAGGATTTGAAAATAAGTAAGCAAGAGTTTGTAAGCCGGGAGTGAAATGCACACTTTAAAATAATTATAGCAGATTCAGAAAATCTTGAATTTATAAGAATTTATACAAAATAGATGTGTTATCTCTTTATGAAAATGAATAAGTATGAAAATGTGACTATCTGTATAAATACATATTTAAGTCTGCTGTTAGTTAAGAAATGGCAAAAGGTGAGCCACCAACAATGAGGTAATAATACAAGTAGATGATAAACCAACAAAGGCTACATGCATCTCAGCCCTGGAATCTATTATTATCATTGACTATAGGTCACAAGTCACGAGAACATTAAATTATAAATACATACTACACACAGTTCTGTATTTTAACTTAGTTATTTAAGTATATTTAAGTTCAACTATTGTCAATTATTGCAGAAAATATTTTTTCCTGGACTATTTCATAGGATGACAAGAATGAGCATCACTCAGTTCAAAGCAAAGGCATCAGAGCTAAAGCAAGAAGCTGACTAAAGTATATTTTTCTTTCCAATTATCCTTATAAAATTCTAGCAAATATATAAATCATGCAGCATAAAAAAATGTGCACCATCTAATAGGAATCATTCTTAAGTGTTTGTGAAGCATTGACATAGGTGGGCCAAGCACAACATGAAAACATACACTATTTTTGTTGATATTTCCTGATCAGTGAAAATTTATCTTTATTAATATGACAATATCAAATTGTAAACAAAATAGATATGTTCTTACCTAACATGAGATTTTGAGTGGTCACTATTTGGTAGTGGGTCGTCAAAGAATGAGTCGTCGTCTAGGTCACTGTGTATACTACGTGGAGAATCCTGCTTCTTGGATTGAGATTTGGTAATTTCTGGTTCCGGATAACCGTTTTCTTTAGGGAGGCTGGATTTTGAACTAGTATTTGAACCACCAAGTGGGCGACTAGCATTTCCCTATACAGGTGAGATATTAAAAATGCAATTAGAAAAGAAATTTAATTAAAGTTTACGATAATTATTTAACAATGCACATATTCTACTGTAATATTATTATAATGAAAATGAATTGAAAAAATGCCTTGTGATTTACCCAACATTCTAAAATATAACACAGGTACAAGTGTGATTTTTTCATAATCAAAATAGCAAAATTGACTATACACAAGGCTATTTTTCTATCAGTAACAACTCCTGAGCACATACAATTTACAAATAGACTTATGATGATGATACACATGCCTAAGCTAGGTAATGCGATTAATATTTTCTGAAAATAAAATCCACTGTGTCAAGCTTAAGCATAACATATTTAAAATCGTTCCATTCTATCCTGTCATCTGAAAACACAAATCAAAGCATCAACAAAATATAAATTGCATATTTAGTTAATTACAAGGGAAAAAAATATTTAAAATTCAAGATGCATACATGTATGGTATAAAGAGAAGACCTCCTCCAGTGATAAAAGGCAGGTATATACCCTCTAATGGGTAGTGAAATTAGGGTAAATATAAAATAAATACAATGTGATCTTGTTTGAGCATCGATTATATGATTAGGTATCTTTGATTATGATGACAGCATATTACTGTCTAATGCATAAATCTCTGAAAATGATTGAGTAAAACTATACCTCTCAATAAGTAGGGATTGAAGTATTCATAAAAATATTTAATAAATATTTAAAAGTACATGTTGACATAATTATAATACTTATGTCAAAATGTTTTTGATTTTCTCCAGAAAATGTAACTGATGGATCAAGACCAAAAAACAAACATTTTTTACCTTCTTTTTAGAAACATGGGAAATGCTCTTGATATCTGTGTCTTGCATTCGCCTGGGTGAGGAAACTGTTATAGCAGTGATATCTCCAGAAATGGTTGATTTGCACAAAACAAACAGACGTTTGTACATGGCAAGAAATTCTTCGAAGTCTATACCTGTTTTTTATAAAAAATGCATTTTAAAACAAATAACTGCAGCAAAAAAAAATATCAGTTTATATACATGTATATGCATCAGTTTTAAAATGCTTTATACAAATTGCTGTGACCTATCAGTTTTTAAAAATGTTTTATCATAGGATCAAGTTGCTATGACCTTCATCATGATAATGAAAAATGGCCGCATTCCATATATATCTGTTTTATCATGTCGTTGCTGGTTTTTTTCATATTAGATAAATGTTATTTCCATGTGTCCCGCTTGCTGCGCGACAAAACACAGATGCATTTGGAGTTCCAACGTTTTTTCTGAAACGCACATGTTGCATTGGAGCTTCTCTTGTGACACTTCCCTTTAATTATTTGAGGTTTTCCTCTGCTTTACATTTGCTGCTACCAACACCAGCCACAGAGCATCGGTACAGCACAGTATTAGACATTTCAGGAGTTCTTTTAGTTTTGTAAGAAGCCTTTTAATTTGGAAGAAAAAAAAATATTACAAATTATTTTTCCAAATATTTATTAGCCATTCCTGAAGTAAACTATGAAGGATGAAACTATGAAAGATTTGTTTGATAAAACCTGCAGGGTAGATCATAGTATCAAACTCAGACTTTAAATTTGTTATGTATTTTACATGGGTGCATATATCTAGAAATGGAATCTTGAAACTTTCACAAGCTATCAAATAAAGATTTACAGACAAAGGGCTGTGACCCTACACCTGAAAAAAGGCGATGTCACCCTTCGTTACAATATACTCATTTTTGACTAGAAAATCTTGTCCCTATTTCAGGATAATAATTTGAGTAAAAATGTATAAAATATGCACAGTTGCTTGGCAATTATTTTGGGCATAAAAGGTAAGCATTGCATAACCACTGTTGTGCAACCTGTCACACAACTGAAATGTGAATGACAGGGCTCGTACACCTGAAAATGTATGAAATTTAGGATTTTTTGAAGGCTTTTCAATGCTCAAATTTCCAATTATCAATTCCACTGAAAATGTAGAGCCTACAAGTTTATCTATACAATGTGCAATATCAGACAGGGCATGTCATACATTTGGCTGCCACACATTCGATGCTGTCAGTTCGGCTACATGTACCTTATCATTAGGCCTACGTGTACTGAATATATATAAGAGAGAATCTACGTGTATATTAATTTTTTGCCTGCCGACCATCAGGTTACTATCACCACCGAAAAATGCAATGCTTTTGAAGCAAAATGTTGATTTTCAAGGCTTTGAAAATGAAGAGTTTACACTCAATGATTTCAAGATTTTCAAGGCAGAGTAAGAACTCTGGCATGATCAGGTCCTGGAATTGGCCATATTCATATAGGCCTTGGATTTATTTTATCCCTTGTGCTCCTAGGCCCTTATATAGATTATAGACGTCTTTCAACAAGTTCTAATACAAATAAAGTCCCCCAAAAGAGAAAAAAACATTCTGTGTAACTAGATGCTTAGTTAATGAATTAATATAATTTGTTATGCACTTTTCCAGTATTTCATGTAGCTATTTCCAACATGGCACAGCACCATGTTGCCTTTTGTGAGCGCCATGTTGCCCTTCATGAGCGCCATGTTGTCCTTCACATGTGTGTCATGTTGCCCTTCTAAAAGTCAGACAATGAAGTGCCTCACTGAAGTATTGCTACATCATATTCAATCCACCCAGTTCATTGTGACAGTAGAAAACACCTCAGTCACTGATGTCACGAGTTCACACCTATGACGCGATGGAGGTGTGATGATAGCTGTAACAACTGGCGATTTTTACACACTTGACTGATTCTGTTTGTACCCCTAATTTAGGAGGGTGGGCTTTGGAAATGCCTAGCTAGGTGCCTGGCGTGCATGAGAAGTTGCACCCAATGATAGGTGATGCCATGTCCCTTCTGAATCCTAGATGAAACACTGTTTCTCAAGTAGAGGAGCACTATATAGCTGTAGTTATTATTATATTTATTATACTGACCATTACTGAAGTCAAGGTCTGCTGCACGGAATTCATCATGCACATATCTTTCCAGCATATTACTAAAAAAAACAAAATTCATAAATAAACAAGAGCACACTCGACAATAAATCGCCCATTTTGAACTTTTTTTCAGCCATTATTGAACTAGTCCGAGGACTGGTCATTAGTAACATGCATAACAAATTTGGGAAGGATAGATGAAAATTTTTTCAAGTTATCGTGCCCACAAGTAAATGTTAACGCTGACGCCGCCGAACTTCAATTGCAATTGCCCACCTTTTTAAGTTAAAATTAAACTAATAAGGAAATGATTGGATGAATGAATGGAATTGCTTATTTACAAACACGTGAATATATTTAAATAACCTGAATTTAAATCATGTTGATTACCACATTTTTTATTATGTGAACTAGATTTGCCCGAGAGGCAAAGCTTGAATCTCCACAAGCCCCACATCGATTTGGCAGCCTGCATACATCAATATTTAATTAAAACGCGTAAAAAATGTAATTTCTTTCTGATCAGAATAATACCAAAATCTAATCAGAACATTGCCAGGGTAGGGTGTTTCCTTAAAATAAACATGGGGAAAATCGGTGAACCGAAATTTGAAATGAAGCTGTTCAAGCTCTAGAGAGAAAAATGTGGTTCGTCAACCATTTTAAATTTTGTTGAAAAAATTAAAAAGAAAAAAAAATTATACAGACAAATTTCTCAGGGCTAGCGAGCATACCTAGAAGATAAAATTTGTGCTGTATAGCTATGTTACCAAATTTTGCTGATAGCTAAAATGAGAAAAACTGAAATATCGACTAAAATTTTAAAACGTAAAATGAGAAAAACTGCAATATCGAAAAAAATTTTAAACCGACGGTGGCCCAGCATTAGAATAACAGTGCCCCGACGTCTCACGCCTACCACATTCACGTGCATACAGTGTCTACACGTGAAGATAGCGTATGTGTGTATGTGTGTCTTCAACTTCAATGCTGGGTCAACAACGAAGATACCGGCCCAGAGTTGACACTGCTTGCCGTTGAATATTTCAATGAGAATACATCCATAACATTTTTTTTTAAGTTCTTATTTGGCAATGTATTATCGATCAATCCATGTGTTTCGGGTTGAGTTGGGGTGTAATCAGGCCGGGGCGCATACCTTTATTTAGCAACGTTAATGAATTCAATATCGTGTTTAAATTTAACCTCGGGGCGCGTTGTTAAATATAACAACGTTCATGAATTCATGACCATAAGAAAAACTTGTTTTTTGATCAGCCAATTTTAAATCGTTGTGAATTACATCAATTAAACAATATAAATATGTGGAATGGGCCATGCGAGAAAGCATAAATATTAGCTTGCTGCCCAAATCAGACCAAAACATTGATAAAATCAAAGAAAACTAGATTCCGTGATTTTACCCCCAGGCCACGCTGAGCGTCTTGCTGAAAAATTGATTGATTTGCTGAAGCTACGACGTGAACCAATAGGAGGGAGGATAACAGATGGAGATTTTGATCGTTGGATTTTGAGATCTATCGTCTGATTGGCCAGGAAGGACCCAGATATTTGGCTAAACCTTGTTGTAGGTAGATGCCACGCTTTAGATTTGTCATCAAAACAATTTATTAGACCACATGTTCTTCTCCAGAATGACGTCACACCGAGGTTAAATTTAATTACATTGTTAATTTTAACAACGCCTGCGATGTTAAATTTAACAACGTTCTCAAATTCATTAACGTTGCTGAATAAAGGTATGCGCCCCGGCCTGGTAATGTGTGTAACACATTAACAGAACCATAGCGTGCACAATGTCAGCCTTGATCTGTCACTGCTATTTTTCACACCTGATGTCGGCACCTGGCTGCACGTTGGGTTGTGTTGTGAAATTTTCGGTGGCAAATCGGTAAAACAAATAAATTTGTGTGGCCTTATTATCAGAATCACACTAAAAACTAATCAGCAATCGTTCAGGGTAAGTTCTTTATATTAAACCAAACATGAAACAAATCCATGAAGCAGTTCAAGCTCAACAGAGTGACATAGAATTTTGGCGGTCAATTTTAATCGGACATTACAAATATTCTAGGTACAGTCAGACAATTATTTTATTGGCTGCATGTTGCGGCAGCGGGCAAACTCAGCAAAAAAAAGTCTCCACCACCACTTACGGTGGTGGGTGGAGACTTCATAAACTCAACCTGGTATGATTTTAGTCTCCAAACATAATACTATAATTTGTCATTTATGAACTATATCACAACTCTAATAGGGTTTGTGTGGAAAATAAAAATTCACAATTGAAAAAAGATATATACTTAATATAAAAATACACACATACAAGAAGCAAAACTCACAGATTAAAGTGAGGGAACATATCGCAGAACAGACAGCGCAGTTCATCTTTATCTATATTGCCATTATGATCCTGTAAAAAGGGTAAAAGAGAAAACAATTATTAGTATATGTACAGGCCTTGAAATAATGTCATTCCTCCAATCTGGCACAGTGAAACCTGAGCTCAACGACTACTGACAGGAATAACTTTTTGTCACCAACAACTTTTTTCTAGCACGGATCAGTTTCATAATACCTGTGACCACCGACTTTCCGTCTAACGTGACTTACAACCTTCAAAACTTGGCTAAACGACTTATGTCGCAAGGGAAACAGTTAATGGTCTGCTGGTTGAGTTCTTTAAATACAGAGCACAAACTGCTATAATATTTCGGCAAACAGCATACTTTCTGTTACTGCTGTTTGCCTTTGTATGGCAGCCTATTGACGCCACAACACAGGTTGACTGATCAGTCAGCCTTTGTAGTTTCCACATTGCTTTAGCACTGATTCACTGCCAGTCTAATGTGATGGATTTCATATGTCTTCAAGGGAAATAACACTGATTTAAGACAATGCATTAATAGTACGACACAGTTTGGTTTCCTCAATTAATAGTAGGAGTCCTACAGTTGAGAATAACATAGTGATATATTATGTGGCAGTGCACATGTTATCCATTCCCATATCAAAATCACCTAACATCACAATGACACATAACTAACTGAATATGGCTACACAAATTCATATAAAGAGACAATTCTAACAAGGCCTGTTGGCGACGGAATTAGGCCTCAGCCTCTAATCATCGCTTAAAAGAGAATATAATTATTTTTTTTCAATTATAACTTTTATCTATAACTTTTAAAATTTGGATTCTACTATCTCTTGACTCTATAATTTCTAATTGGTCATGTTAGACTGATAATAGGAGATAAATTTACATTTCTGGAAAGATTTGAAAATAAATAATGCTGGGAAGTCTGCTATTTTGAATTTGGTAGTCAAAATTTTTCAGGGCATATCCCTCCACGAAGACAAACATTTTGTTTTGTAGTAATTATTGGTCTAGCTATCTGGCACAGTTTTTCAGATACATGTATTATGAATATTAGTCAATAATGGCTGCAAGTCGGCATTTTGAATTTAATTGAGTTGAAATTTTTCCAGGCATATCCCTCCCTGAAGCCACAGATTTTGTTCATTGTAATGTTATAGCTATCTGGCACGGTTTTCCAGATATTAGGCATATTAAAAAACTAACTTATCCGAGCTATTGGTGAAATAGATATATGGTATACATTTTGGAGCGATACATAGAAAATTGTTGAGTGAAACTTGTTAACGAAAAAAAATCAAGATCATAGAGCTCACAGAATGGTCAACTGTGAACTCAATCAAGGTTTAATTAGAGCAAGACTACATAAGTCCAGGAGCTCCCGCTCCGAATTAGAATTTGATTTAAGCAATTTTGTATAGGGTTATTAATGTAGTCCTAGTCTAGGTCAAAAATCAAGACGCAAGACAACTAGGTCTAAGAAGCCCAGTCTAAGAGTAAGATAAGAACTATAGACAGTCTGTCAGAGATTGCAAACCTCCATTGAAATTAATGATCCTAATCAGTATCCCAGTGATGGTCTACCTATCTGGCACGGTTTACCCGATATCAGGCCAATCGAGTTAACTAATAGCTGATTTACGGTCATTTTGAATTCGATATAAATTAGTTAAAAACTTAGGGTGCATTCTCCCCCGAAACCTCAAATTTTGTTTTATAGTAATGGACTAACATCTAACACAGTTTGCAAAATATTGGGCATGTGAAAGTAAATAATGGCCGATAGGGGGCCATTTTGAATTTGATAGAGTCAAAATTTTTCAAGATGCATCCTCAGCTGAAATCTCACATTTCATTCTATAGTAATCGTCTAGCTATCTAGCACGGTTTATCAAATATCGGCCATGTGAAAGTGAATAATGGCCTAAAGGCGGCCATTTTGAATTTGATCAAGTCAAAATTTTCCAAGATGCATCCTCAGCTGAAATCTCACATTTCATTTTATAGTAATGGTCTAGCCATCTAGCACGGTTTACCAAATATCGCCCATGTGAAAGTGAATAATGGCCGAAAAGGCAGCCATTTTAAATTTGTTCAAGTCAAATTTTTTCAAGATGCATCCTCATCTGAAATCTCACATTTTGTTTTACAGTAATGGTCTAGCCATCTAGCACGGTTGACCAAATAACGGCCATGTGAAAGTGAATAATGGCCCATAAGCGGCCATTTTGAATTTTATCGAGTCGAATTTTTTCAAGATGCATCCTCTCCTGAAGCCTTACAATTTGTTTTATAGTAATGGTGTAGATATCTTGAGCGGTTTTCATGATATTCCACAATATCAGGCCTGTCGAGGTGAATAATGGCTGATAGGCGGCCATTTTGAATTTTATCAACTTCAAATTTTTCAAGATGCATCCTCTCCTGAAACCTTACAATTTATTTGATATTAATGGTGTAGCTATCTTGAGCGGTTTTCATGATATTCCGCAATATCAGGCCTGTCGAGGTGAATAATGGCCGATAGGCGGCCATTTTTAATTTTATCGACTTGAAATTTTCAAGATGCATCATCTCCTGAAACCTCACAATTTGTTTTATAGTAAAGGTGTAGCTATCTTGAGCGGTTTTCATGATATTCCGCAAAATCTTTCAGTCGGATTTACCGATGTTATAAATTAGGTCAAAGTGCTGGGTTAACTTCAAGGTCAAAAACCTGAAAAGGCACAACTAGGGACCTTAGAGAACATGTATGTGCAATATGACTGTCATCGGCCCAGTACTTTTCGAGATCTGCTCCGGAAACGAAGTGCGCGTCAAAACGTCTAAATAGGTCATAGTTCTGAACCAGAAGTAGGTCAAAGTTCAAATACCCCAAAAGGCCTGAACCAGAAGTAGGTCAAAGTTCAAATACCCCAAAAGGCACAACTAGACCCCCTAGGGGTGTTGTGTGTAAAATTTGTAGACAATCGGACAAGTACTTTCAGAGATATGCTCCGAAAACGAATTGTTTACGGACGGCCCAACGCCGTAACATCATCATTTTCTCCTCTGCAACCTTGCGTATTGAATTCAGATTAAAAATATTTTAACCTGTCCATTAGCCACCTGGAAGTAACCCACATACCAAAAATTGTTATCCTAGCTTATTTTCTTACAAAGTTATAGGCAAAAGAAGAGGCCAAAAAAAACGGAGGTAGAATCCATAGCTCCCTCCGTCTCACCTACGGTGACGGCGGGAGCTAATTAACCAGTACGGGAAGTTTAATGTGCATTCCTGGTTCCGGTAGCATGAAACAAGTTATAGTGCTGAAAGTGGCGGACAGACATAAGGACCAGCCACATGACGCCAACAGGAATACGCCAACATATGGCTGGGGCCAAAAAAGTCAACCATCTTGTCAGCAATTTTTTTTATCTGGCAACAAGAACGTCATTGGTGACAGATTTCACTGTACTGCCAAAAAATGTGTAGGAATGGCAAAAATTGTTATCAGGCAAATTTACGGGCTGTCCAAGTACAAAGACTATTTCTAGGAATGGCAGTTTTTATTCAAGAATGGCAATCCCCAGTGCCCTCAAAGTTTAATTCCACCCCTCATGTAGTTCATATGGATAGCTTTACTTTATACCTTAGGATCTAATCATTTTTAATGAGAATACTTTTCACATTGAATGTTAAATTACCATTTCTGAAAGCAAGTTATTATGGTGATATTTAAAATATTATTAATTCCCACATGACTTTTTACCTCCACATTCACTTTCAAAATACACTGTCAATTGTACCCTCACATATTTTGATTATAATATTACTTACTTGATCATACTGATCAAATTTTTCTCTGGCAGCTGCAATATGTTTTGGCATCATATCCTACAATGTAAAAAAAGTAAACATGTTTTAACTAGAAAAATACAAGTAATGAAACTATTATTCATCCATTCCAACTCTTTCATTGAAAGAGAAAATCATTTATTCAACCCTGAAAATTGTATCTACGGAAATACAGAATATATCTCGCTAGCATGACCTACAATTTCAGTAGTTTTATCAGTAGGTCTACAATTTAAACAAAAAAATACAATCTTGGTAGTAAATGGAACTAACATTCCATCACCAACAATTGCTACTTAACTCTTTACTCACTAACTTATAGGATTTAAATGACTCAAATTTCCTTAATTTGAAACTAAACATTTGCAAATCTTATTGTTCACACACTCATTTCAATAACACTCATCTCAATCCCAATAACAGTGGTTTCTTTGGCTAATAAAAATGACTGTATTCGTGATCAACGCTTTAAAGGTCAAGGCAACAATAAAAATGTACAGAAATATCGATATCAAATGCTTCAACTAGTAAAAAATCAAGTTTTGTAGACAATAATTATCACCCGTGACACTTCAATATTTTCTTATTGTATGCTACTGTAGCTCATCCGAGGATTATGTCTTTTATCTGGAAGTGTTAGCCTAAGTTATCAGCTTAGGGCTATATAATCTATTCCATTACTGTTTCTGATATGTTGCTTAATCAGGAGATCAATTTCGTTGATATTTTCAAATTAATAACTAGACATGTAAAATACTTCTATACAATTACTTTATTATGCGGTGCATAGTACACATCTATATATAGTATGCAGGGGGTTATTTCAGATATATAAAACGTAGATAGTAATTTTACTCTTGAAAACTCTTTTACTTTTGAAAACAGCCTGCAGTTGTCTGCATAGTACGGGGACATATAGTCTGTCAATTATTACAGTAACCATTGAAGTGTCAAAGGCTATTATATAAACGTAGCTGGGGTTTAAATTTCAACGTCACAATTCAAACACAATGTCAACAAGTAAGCTGTAATATGATATGATTTTCAAATGACAAGAGGTACAGTTGAACAATGGGCCTCTCCTGAGCATTTTGTAGCATAAGATAAAAAAATTTTAGTCTGAAAGATAACATTTACATTTCAGCTTTCCATCATAGTGCTCAGTAGGTTAGAAATCTGGAAATAGAGGTGTCTATAGAAAGCAAAGAAATAACTGCAAATGTGTCAGAAATGTATGCATATCATTATTATATCATAGCAAACATAGACTACTGTCAGATAGTAAAAAAAAATTACCCTACAGTACATCACAGACAATACAGAAATCTTAACATTATTACTTAGAAAATGATGAATATTATTATATAATAAACAATAAACAATTAGGAGCAACTGCTACACAGGGTTCAACACTAAATAACTAATATTCATTACTCCATCCAAAAGTAGTCGTTTGCTGGATTACCTCAAAAAAATATCTAACTTAGAACATTTAACACTTTCAGCGAGGGAACAGTCTTTATAAGTCAGACTTTGCTGTCTGTAGACATCAGATTCTGAGGTATAAAGATGGTCCCAGCACTGAAAGAGTTAAAATATTTATAATGGTTGTAGACCCATAACATAGGTATTCATATGAACTAGAAAGAGCTAACTAAGACATTTATGGTGATTTCAAATTAAACAAAAATATTTCAGCGATGTAAGGGTTAATGTGGAGCTCCAGAAGCGTTTGCTCAGAACAGGTTTTAATGAAAATATAAACACTAAAAACATTGAAATAGAAGCAAGAAGATCAGTAAAAAATGGGTCAATTGCATCATTGGCTGATAAATTGGAACATAAATTTCGCTTTATTATGTTGTGGTATGTATTTCATTACATAAATAGCATAAACTTGTTGAAAACAAGTGTAGGCTAACGATACAATAATTTTACAAATTTTGTATTTAAAAATCCATTGAACACTTAATGGAAAACAAAGGTGAACTTATGATATCATGCATATAAAGTTAATTATGGCCGAATGTTGGCCATTTTACATTTGATTGATTTGAAATTTTTGAGGTCATATCCCCATTTGAAACCACATATTTTGTTTTACAGTAATGGTCCAGCCATCTGGCATGGTTTGTCAGATATCAGGCATATTAAAGTTAATTATGGCCGACAGTCGACAATTTTGAATTTGATCGAGTTTAAATTTTTCAGAGCATATCCCTACCTGAAACCGGACAGTTTGTTTCATAGTGATGGTCTAGCTATCTGGCACGGTTGGTCAGATAACAGGCATATTAAAGTTAATTACATTAATATGGCAATAGTCGGCCATTTTGAATCTAATGGAGTTGAAAAAGTAATGGTCTAGCTACCTGGCACGGTTTGTCAGATATCACACATATCAAAGTTAATTATGGCTGATATTCTGCCATTTTGAATTTGAATCAGTTGACATTTAAAATAAAATCTTGAAAAATGGCTGTTTATGGCCAAAAAAAATGCCCAGTCACATAGGTCAAATATAAGTGAAAAATTAACAAAATTCATGAGTTAACTTTATGGTGGGAACTAAATTGAAAATACGCCCTTGCCATGGAGACAGCGGAGGCGCCAGAGACGGAAAATGCTTTATGGTGAGAACTAAATTGAAAATACGCCCTTGCCATGGAGACAGCGGGGGCGCCAGAGACGGAAAATGCTAAACAATAAAAGCATCCCAATATTAGCGGGGATACTTAGAAAAAACATTTTTGATGTTTTAGCAAAGACTGAGTTGTTAGCCCAGCTTGGCAATGAGCTAAAAATATAAGAGCCAAATATAGCATATGCATAGAAATATCAAATAAGGCTATTATGTCTATGTGGACCAATATATACAACACAGGCTGCAAATAAGCACTAATTCTTGTAACAGGTTATGCTGTACTATAATCATCACTCTTACCCATTGTCCTACTAGGCCCATGAACCATATCCCCATCTATAATGCAATGTTTTCACTTGGCTATTCATTTCACAAAAATGCATCTTGTATTATGCAGAGATAGAATTTTGTACAATTTTTCAGCGCTCAATGATTAGTGAACTCCACGCCCATTGTCAACAAATACCACAATGCTGTACGCACTGTACCCTCACCCAAGGCTGGTTCAATAATGGGCCATTGTCATTGATGCTGGCCCAACATTCAATCAGGATTGGTCACTGTTAGTGTATAGTGTTTGCTGGAGTGCAAGCCCCCTCTCACTTCCCCACCACTCAGCACACAAGCCCACCTCTCACTCCCCGCCACTCAGCAAGTGGTGTGGCAGGTGTGTGCCACCTTTTAATACAGACACAATCTGATAGACGACACGGGTACTGAGTAGCCTGCAACTAATCGACACTCTTCTGCTCATCTCTAATATTAATGATTTAATTCAAGTTTGCCTTTTATATCAAAGGATTGTTTTTTATTGAGCACAACAGTATGTCAACATGGTCTTTCATTAACTTCAGATGAGTTGGAATGATAGAAATGTATTGACAAAACATAACAAGGCATTACTGATTACATTTCATATTGAAAATTCTAAATACATGTGTGTAAGCCTCATAATGTCCATATTGCTGGGATAGCACTACACTGTCACACCCTGATAACGCCTACAACCCATTATTGAGGTAATGGCGGTATATACCTGATGGTTTCTGAGAGTAGGGATTGTATTGGTTTATAATTTGAAACACTATTAGTGATATCGACCTAATATTAAACCATCGTTGGGTCAAAATTTCGTGTTTTGCATGCCCTGTTCCATGGAGCTACTTGTGAAACAGATACCGTAACAGAGGCTTCTGTTGATGGCTAAAATTTGAGGGCGTATTATAAACAGGTGTGGACATTTCCACGTCATCGGAGGTAATAATTAAACATGGCATTATAGACGGGGATATATGGGACCATATATAAAGCTTCTAGCAAGTTTCAAACAAACTAAAAATATCACTGAAAGCTGGAATTTGAAAAGTACTAACAATTCACAAGGGTTAAAAGTACATGTTCAATGAAAAGTAAGCAGTACTTACCAGATCTATAGATTTGACCAAGTTTTTAATGTTGTACAGATATCACACAGTCATTAGGTAAGGTGGGAGAAAAGTTGGTCAGTCAATACAAGTAAACTTCAATGTTAAACTGTGTACATATATTAGCGTAATTATATTTAATGGTTTGATTGCCTTAAAACTAGAAAGAGTTGTTCGGAAATGAACACGAAAGCAGCCCTCCATTATCGCTCGACCACTATTTTAAAATTGTGGTATATGATGGCTATGTGAAGTATGAGGAAGCAGAAATTCATAGATCAGCTATCATGTAAGATTTAGAGATAATAAAAAAAAAAAATTAAAAAATTAAAAAAATGGCCGACTGGCAGCCATTTGGGATTTTTTAGTTTGAAATTTGTCATGGGTTATCCTTGTGTGAGATGTGAGACATTACATTTTGTTTTATATTCACGGTCCAGTCATTTTGCATTTCTTGAGTTAAGTAAATATTACAAAATTCAAAATGGCCGCTAAACGGCTATTTTAAAATTGTTTGATCCCAAAAGTCAATCAGGTCATTGGCTGACATAGCTGAACATATTTGCCAAATTGAAAAGATCTGAATGCAAATTTTTCGTGAAACGCGCTAACGAGCATTTCTTCGTTAGTGGCCATAGTGATTAAAGGGTTGATAATATGGGGATCAAAATGTCACCAAAACAATTCCCCAGTGGTATGTGATGGCTATGTTAAGTATGAGGAAGAAGAAGTTTATAGATTAGTAGGTATCTTGAAAACAAATAACTGGGGCGGCGGCAGCGGCGGCGGCGGACCGTGTGGAATACAGTAAGCAGCCCGCCTCGACGAGGGCTGCTTAAATATATTAACCATCAAATTTGAAGATGCATGGTCATATATTTTCATATTTTAATATTTATCAGCTATTTATTTCTGTACCACATAAATAAGAAGATAAAGAGATTAGAATGAATGTTTTGCATGACTGTCAAAAGATATCCTATAAATCCTATGAATTCTACTGTTGCTCACAAAGAACATACAATGGTCCCTATCATCACAATCTGATTCACAATGGGCCTAATCTTCCTCCATTGCAATACAATGTATCTGCAAGTTTTAGTTTAAAATACAAACATATCGCAGAGAACCAGAAGCTTGAATTTTTTTCTGTGATCACATCACCACTAAATTAAATTTGTATAGGCCACTGCTCATAATAAGCAGGGCAAGGGCGCTACACAAATCACCGCGCCACATAAATAATAAATTACAGTCGTTAATCTGAGTAATTCATATACATTGATTTGTACGTGTAAAAACGGTTTATACAGAACAATTTCCATCGCGAAAACTAAATGGATATTCAAGCGATACCTTGATGACCCACATCAATAGGGTATCGCTTCATACATTTTATAGCTCTCACGCTGAAAATCGGTCTATATAGAAACTTTTTTTACACACACAAATGTATATGATGATACCTCGAAAAAAATTAGTCAGATTACAGACTGTCAGCGCATGCGGCTTCAGCAGTGGACCACAGGTTAAAACTGGTATCTGCTAGATACATTTTTCCTAAAATTATGAGCATGATAAGATATTATCAAAAGTATATTAAATTATGATATTACATTTATTTTTCAGAAAGTCATATTTATTTCAATACAGGTGGGATATAAAATTATGAAAAAATGTATATAATGCAAAATTCGAAAGGGTTAGTCACAGCAAACAAGGCAAATACATATTATTATATAGTATGTTCAACAATTAAAATGTATCAGGAGTTGTGCTCAGAAGTTGTTAAAAATACATTATAACCCTAGGAATATATTTCCTCTCTGTTATAATAATTGTAAAATATGCTACTGCACTGCAACTGTGAAACAAGCATCCTTTTGCTTTCTGTAAAGTTAGATGAAAGTGACTCAATTATTAATAATTTCCATTTGGTGTTGTATGTATATACACATACATCACTTTAAAAGAGTCACGAGATTTGAACTTGTTTTACCAACAGCAATGAAAATAGTCTCGGTAGATAAGGTTGTAATATAGATTGTGTTTCGATTGTTTTGTAAAATAAGCCTCAAATTAAATGATCTGTTAATTGTCACCAAAGAGACACTGGGACTACATGTAGTTTCACAATAACAGTACCTATGAAAGATAATAAAAGACAGAATAGTAGATAGAGATTATGTATGAAAGAGCAAGATTTTGACAATAAAATAAAAAATAAATTGAGAACTGTCATCTGACACTTACCTCGACACTGCTTCTATGGTTTTTTGACCCATCAAGGGTGGTTCGGTGAAATATCTCAGATAAAAGCGGTACATTGGCTTCTGTCCCATCCACAATGTCTAATTCTCTCGCAAGTTCACCCCTACTGCCATATTGATCTTTCTACAAACCATCAATTTATTTGATATAGACACTTTAGAACAAGCTATTTTAAAACACAAAAAAAACATTATTCCTCTGTTATGTTCTTAGTTTTAGATATGTGTATCTTCCACTAAATATAGGCCTATCCAATGTGACATTTTTATATGATTTTCTCAGCTTTGAACCATTTGCTTAGCCTATGGTATTAAGGTAATATACATACATATATACAGTATATATATTACAGTGTTCAATACAGGTCACGGTATTGCACAATGGGCGTACTGTTTGAAAGAATGTCCCATCCTCCTGCCAATATTTTTGAAAATTAGGTGTCGTGCAATCATATTTCACAGTTACTTTGGGGCTCTCATTCCCTTTCTGGGGGTTCTCCATCCAGGTCTTTCGCTTTGGGCATTCGATTGCCATCTTGGCCCCCAATCTTGCTCTCAAGCAGCCTCAGCAGCATCATGATACGCGGCAGGGCAGCCTCACTCATGAAACACAGCACTAATGCTTCCTCATGACCCAAAGAATTACCCCCCCCCTTATGATGCTGGAGAACTCCTAAAAAGCCAATTGTAATATAATGAATAAACTGTAGTTTGAAGTTTGAGTAATTACTGACTTGGTCTCATTTTTTTTGTCTTCATATATCACAATCATCTGAACCGAACTTCTTCTAAACACTTATCGTGAAATTGACATAAATGTTACCTAATTGGATTGAGATCCATATAGGTGGGTTTATGTTTTGTTTGTAGCTTTATTTACTGTGTTATTCCCTCTGGCTTCATTGCAGTCAGTGCAGGCAAAATGCAATGTCAGGATTTGTCCAGTTCACTGAATGTATATGATTAGGCTGTAGGCTTGGCTGTTGGTTTTATCCTTTCACACTATAAGCTGTGGACTAAAAATGTCCACAGTACTCTTAGCTGTTTTTCCTGTGCAAAACAGGGATCCAAAAGTATCCAATCACATACTAAGTTTTCTGCCAAATCATAGAGCAGCTGTTTTATGATTGGCTGCATAAGAGTACTCTCTTATATGACCAATCAGAGAGCTCTTGAATCCATTGCTGTAGTCTCAATCTGAATTCCCAAATCAGTCCTTTGTTTGCCAGCCTGGAGCAAATTGGGGTGCAGTCATTTTTCTATACTTTTTTCTACCCACCTCCTCCCTCATCCATCCTCTCTTCTTATGTCATACTAACATATTCAAGTTATATAGGGAGCTTCTCCAGCAACATAAGTGGGCATTCGATTGCCATCTTGGCCCCCAATCGTGCTCTCAAGCAGCCTCAGCAGTATCATGATACGCGGCAGGGGAGCCTCACTCATGAGACACAGCACTAATGCTTCCTCATGACCCAGAGAATTACACCCCCCTTATGATGCTGGAGAACTCCCAAAAAAAAACAATTGTAATACAAGACTACATAAGTCCAGGAGCTCCCGCTCCGAATTAGAATTTGATTTAAGCAATTTTGTATAGGGTTATTAATGTAGTCCTAGTCTAGGTCTAAAATCAAGACGCAAGACAACTAGGTCTAAGAAGCCCAGTCTAAGAGTAAGATAAGAATTAGACAGTCTGTCAGAGATTGCAAACCTCCATTGAAATTAATGATCCTAATCAGTATCCCAGTAATGGTCTACCTATCTGGCATGGTTTACCCGATATCAGGCCAATCGAGTTAACTAATAGCTGATTTACGGTCATTTTGAATTCGATATAAATTAGTTAAAAACTTAGGGTGCATCCTCCCCCGAAACCTCAAATATTGTTTTATAGTAATGGACTAACATCTAACACAGTTTGCAAAATATTGGGCATGTGAAAGTAAATAATGGCCGATAGAGGGCCATTTTGAATTTGATCAAGTCAAAATTTTCCAAGATGCATCCTCAGCTGAAATCTCACATTTCATTCTATAGTAATGGTCTAGCCATCTAGCACGGTTTACCAAATATCGCCCATGTGAAAGTGATTAATGGCCGATAGGAGGCCATTTTGAATTTGATCAAGTCAAAATTTTTCAAGATGCATCCTCTCCTGAAATCTCACATTTTGTTTTATAGTAATGGTCTAGCCATCTAGTACGGTTACTAAGAACCGGCTATGTGAAAGTAAATAATGGCCGATAGGCGGCCATTTTGAATTTGATCGAGTCAATTTTTTTCAAGATGCATCCTCTCTTGTAATCTCACATTTTGTTTTATAGTAATGGTCCAGCTATCTAACACGGTTTACCAAATATCAGCAATGTGAAAGTAAATCGTGGCCGATAGGCGGCCATTTTGAATTCGATTGAGTCGAAAGTTTTTTAAAGGCATCCTCTCTCTAAACGTCACATTTTGTTTTATAGTAATGGTCTAGCTATCTAGCACGGTTTACCTGATATCAGGCCTATCGAGGTAAATAATGCCGATTGTCGGCCATTTTGAATTCGTAAGATAAAAATTTTCAGGGTGCATCCTCCCCCGAAAACTCACACTTTGTTTTATAGTAATCAGGTAATGGTCTAGCCATCTAGCACGGTTTACCAAATATCAGCCATGTAAAAATGAATAATGACCGAAAAGGCGGCCATTTTAAATTTGATCAAGTCAATTTTTTTCAAGATGCATCCTCATCTGAAATCTCACATTTCGTTTTACAGTAATGGTCTAGCCATCTAGCACGGTTGACCAAATAACGGCCATGTGAAAGTGAATAATGGCCGATAAGCGGCCATTTTGAATTTGATCGAATCTAATTTTTTCAAGATGCATCCTCTCCTGAAATCACACATTTTGTTTTATAGTAATGGTCTAGCCATCTAGCACGGTTTACCAAATAACGGCCATGTGAAAGTGAATAATGGCCGATAAGCGGCCATTTTGAATTTTATCGAGTCGAATTTTTTCAAGATGCATCTCCTCCTGAAATCACACGTTTTGTTTTATAGTAATGGTCTAGCCATCTAGCACGGTTTACCAAATAACGGCCATGTGAAAGTGAATAATGGCCAATAAGCGGCCATTTTGAATTTTATCAAGTCGAATTTTTTCAAGATGCATCCTCTCCTGAAATCACACATTTTGTTTTATAGTAATGGTCTAGCCATCTAGCATGGTTTATCAAATAACGGCCATGTGAAAGTGAATAATGGCCGATTGGCGGCCATTTTGAACTTTGACAAAATGATTTTTTTCAAAATACATCCTCTCCTGAAGCCTTACAATTTGTTTTATAGTAATGGTGTAGATATCTTGAGCGGTTTTCATGATATTCCACAATATCAGGCCTGTCGAGGTGAATAATGGCTGATAGGCGGCCATTTTGAATTTTATCAACTTCAAATTTTTCAGGATGCATCCTCTCCTGAAACCTTACAATTTATTTGTTATTAATGGTGTAGCTATCTTGAGCGGTTTTCATGATATTCCGCAATATCAGGCCTGTCGAGGTGAATAATGGCCGATAGGCGGCCATTTTTAATTTTATCGATTTGAAAATTTTCAAGATGCATCCTCTCCTGAAACCTCACAATTTGTTTTATAGTAATGGTGTAGCTATCTTGAGCGGTTTTCATGATATTCCGCAAAATCTTTCAGTCGGATTTACCGATGTTATAAATTAGGTCAAAGTGCTGGGTCAACTTCAAGGTCAAGGTCCAAAAACCTGAAAAGGCACAACTAGGGACCTTAGAGAACATGTATGTGCAATATGACTGTCATCGGCCCAGTACTTTTCGAGATCTGCTCCGGAAACGAAGTGCGCGTCAAAACGTCTAAATAGGTCATAGTTCTGAACCAGAAGTAGGTCAAAGTTCAAATACCCCAAAAGGCACAACTAGACCCCCTAGGGGTGTTGTGTGTAAAATTTGAAGACAATCGGACAAGTACTTTCAGAGATATGCTCCGGAAACGAATTGTTTACGGACGGCCCAACGGCCCAACGGCCCAACGGCCCAACGGCCCAACGCCGTCACATCATCATTTTCTCCTCTGCAACCTTGCGTATTGAATTCAGATTAAAAATATTTTAACCCGTCCATTAGCCACCTGGAAGTAACCCACATACCAAAAATTGTTATCCTAGCTTATTTTCTCACAAAGTTATAGGCAAAAGAAGAGGCCAAAAAAAAACGGAGGTAGAATCCATAGCTCCCTTCGCTCACCTACGGTGACGGCGGGAGCTAATAATAAATAAACTGTAGTTCGAGTAATTACTGACTTGGTCTCATTTCATTTGTCTGAACCGAACTTCTTCTAAACACTTATCGTAAAATTTACATAAACTGAAATATTTTTGTACAATCCATGGAGACCAAAGGTTTTTTTCCATTCCAAATATTCATGAATGCCATAGTCAGCTCTTTCCGCTTCATTAGAATAGCTATGTTATAGCTTCACAGCCATTTTAAATAATTTACTCAGTGCGGGGATCGAGATGTCTAAAGACATCAGAAAGCTGGTCCCTGCGCTGAAAGGGTTAATAAGAATTGCAACTTGAGAGACACAAAAGAAAGAGATTTGTATCCCTGCTGAACAATGGAATACTATTTGTGCACTATAATACATCAGGCTGCTCATGAATAAAAACTACAGGTATCTGTGACAAAAGGGCTCGATGCATAACTCACATTTGCTTGTATTCACTTTGACCCAATGCCACAAGTTGTATATGGATATTATGATTTTAAGGGCATATCCCTCCCTGAAGCCTCACATTTTGTTTTATAATGGTCTAGTTATCAGGCTCTGTATTTAATCAAGGCTAAATTATGTATATGAAGTTCAATGTGCATTCTAGTAACGCTAATCAACTTATAGGGCTAGAAGTGGCGGACAGACGGGCGAGCGGAACAGCCCGGCCGCATGACAACAATAGGCATCCAACAAAATTTTAGCTGAGGCCTAAAAATTGAATGTGCTATGATAATTTGGGTAGAGTTTTTAGTCTTCACATCTATTAAGTGGAGTTTGGGTCATCACCTGAGAAAATGTTGAGAATAGAACTTGATGTTCGGATAATTCTGTTTCAATAAACGTGGAGGGGGGTCAGTGCCCACTGACAATATTTTAATGCATGTATGGTACTCAGTGAATTTGAAAAAAAAAGATTTACTGTAATTCCAACTTCAGGGTCAAAAACTGCAAGAGTGTAGTCAAGGCTGAAAAATTCTAGAAATTCTCGCACAAGACCTGTGATCAAACGTCCTGAAAATAAAAAAAAAAAGATATATTTCAAGAAAAAAAGAAATAATATAAATAATAAGAGATTCATGTAATTTGAAAAAAAAAGAGAAAATGACCAAGATTAATGACCAGGATACTCACCTTCTTTTGTGCCAAGAAACTTCTTCAACATTGCATTTGTGAACTTGGATTTGTTCTTGAAAAAAACAACAACAGAACAAGTACTCTCTGATGCATCAGTAATCATAGTGATTGATAATAAAAAAATAATTCAAGGATGTTGCATTGAACATTTGCTTCTATTACAAGTCAATCAAATGAAGCTGCAGTTAACACAATATCCAGATATAAAAAATAAACTGTAACTTCCCAATTGAATTATAAACTGAGCATCTACAAAATTGTCTTATCATTTTCTGTGGTACATTTCTCTAGCTTGAATCTTGCTTGAAACACAGAAGGCCCTAGCAGGACAAGGTTTAAAATCACATACAATTATATATTTACCTGCAAGGAATCTTGCTCTTCAAGAACCTGGAACACACATACACGTAACTGTGCCTGAAAATAAACATTAAAAAAAGTTAGACCTATACAGGGTTAGAAAGATACAGTTACTTCTGCATTTTTAATTTGAAAATTTCCACCTGTTTTCTTCAAATCTACGTCTGTACATCATCAATTCCACTACCCTGTTAACATGATAGGCATTTGACAATCACATCCCATTTAGGCAATCAGGGTGCTTTAACGCTTTCAAATACTTTTTGTATAATCCATGGAGACGGTAGACCAAAGTGTTTATTCTATTTGAAATTATCATAAATGTCTTAGCTAGCTCTTTCCACTTCATTTGAATACCTACAGGCCTTCATATTTGATAATTGCTAGCGAGTGAAAAAAAGCTCACCTAAAAGTGGTGAGGTGAGTGATCACTCACCTCAATTACCCACAATGCCAAACGGATTAATGAAATTTAAAAAGGGATTGACATCTAACATATCACTATGTTTGTTGTCGATTTGTTGTCATTTGTTGAAATATATTTTTTATTTCATTTTGTGTCACTTTAACCAATCAAGAGATTTATTTTATTTGAAGCAACATTCACTTCCATGCATGTCTTTTCTGTATATATATTGTACATGTTGCATTGTATTGTAAACATAGGCTATTTGTTTCAATTGGATGACCCAATAAGATGGCAAAATTATAATACAACCTCATTGCTATTATTTTAACATACAGAATTTCATCAATTAAAAATATTAGCACACTGCCTTATAGTCTACAACTTTGTAAATCTTAGCCTATTTATGTATAGATATGACGTTAATTCTAGTGTTGGTCGGCATTAGACTACAGGGGTCTGCTCTCTGGAACCTACTGTCAAAGCAACAATCATACAAACTGAGCTAAATACCTGGTTTATTTACATCCTGTCATTGACTACACCTGCTAATGTAGTGGGAGCTACACCTGTCAATGACAGGATGGGTTATGCACAGACAAATGTTTCCCCTGGCCTGGTACTCCAATCGTAGAGCTGTTGGCTTATAATTTCAAAGTCAAAATTTGTGCAGCAGAACGATCAAATAAACATCAGATTTTAATCCGATACTTTAAACCGATGGTGGCCCGCCAATCTGGTCCAACATCAAATCACCATTGGGCACCGTCAGCGCCTCGTGTTTGCTGAGAATATGTCGCTCTAAAAATAATCATTTACACACATGTAGCTTACACCACAAGCATGAGAAACAGTCAGAAGTATACAATAGCACATGTATGCGCATACGTGCAGTGCAAATATGCCGCACATGCGCATCAGTGTAGTACTGGGACTTCCAAACAAACACAGGACAATCGAATGGCTGTTTGCTTTGTTGATGCTTTTGCGATGTTTTGCTATAACACAGACAATCGTCTATTAATAGGTCCCATTTTCATCCATCATTGAGATTTTTTTTGCAAGTAAAAAAAGTTGTTTGACGAAGTTGACACAAAAATATCAACAAGTCACAACGAAGATAGCCACTCCATGGGCCTATCAATAGGCATTGATGCATTTGGGAGGTTAGAACCCCTGGTCAGGCAGCCAGCTTCCAGGGCTAGCTATCAAACAGACGTGGAGTCGGATCGCTGGCGCTTGATAACGCTAAAGATAAATCCATTAAACATCGCCTATGCCAGGAGCAAAGCTACAAAATTAGTTTAGATCAAATGTTTTGATAGGATTGGTTGGAATTAAGCAATATTTTACTTTAGGAAGTCAATAAAATAAGTTAGTATCGCATATGTTTGGATAGAGTTTGTCAGAAATCGGAAACAAACAATATTTGTGTCAGCCTGATGACATGAGGTGCGCTGTATTTCACTCGCCTGACTTCACCTTTGCGTGAGTTATGGTGCGCGTGCCCGATCGCGCACGCTAAATCTGGAGGCCTGGGTCTACGAACAGTATTATTGTTTTACTTTTTTTCAGTGCGGGGAATGACTTTAGATGTCAGAGTCTGTTGTCTGTAAACGTCTAGCTCTGACCCCAGGCTGAAAAGGTAAAAGCTGTTATGGGGTAAAAAAGTATTCGTAGTGGGTCAGATACAAAAATGTTGTTTTGTGTGAAGGGATGGAATCGATACAAACCTATCGAGCCTTATTTTTTAGGGTAAAGCAAATTTAAACATACTGTTGGTTTTACAAAATGTAGCACCCATGCAGACCTTAAAAGTTCACCTTTAACACGTAGTTATAATGTTGACCTTTGTTGGGCTTACATCTGTAATATTTATTTCATATAAATATCATTTTCTTTTATTACATAGTCTAGATAGTGCTCTTAGTCTTACAGTGTTTTCCCGAGTTTTTGTCCAAAGAGTATCAGCTTTCTGGAAGATCCTGTTTTGTGGCTGAATTCATGGCCAATTTAAAAGAAATTAGGAATTAAATATTTTTTTAAGCGTCTCGGACGAAACAGAAGTCTCGGTACCGATGCGCTTTGGGGAAAACACTGGTCGTAGGCCTAATTTATTTGTAATGCAGCTTCTCGATTAGCTGGTGGATTGTGTTTGGCAATTCTGCCTTCAGGAAGTTCAGCTATAAGATAACAATTTTTCATGGGTCGCAGTGTTTATAGCTGAAGAATTCTAGTACTTAACAATTTTCCTGGAATTTTGCAAGGGTTATTTTCTAGTAAAAATCCATAAAAAATTGACTTATTAAGCATCAACTCGTCCTTTTCTTAGCATCTCATCAACTCCAGTGTGCTTGAACACATTCCTAGATTGTAAGGCAACACATGGCATTCACCAATCTAGTGACAGTATTTGGGGCTGCGGATCTTTTATTCCATCCTCAAGATGGATGTAGGAATTCTTGACTACTCGTTTTTATGTTTTTAATCAACCTTGCCCATTCGGCTTATGATCTTGATCAGTTGTCATGATGACACTGACCCCAATCAAAACAATAAATCCAATATAGACTAGTCTAAGTTGTTAATTTTAACAACACCTGCGATGTTAAAATTAACGACGTTATTAGTCTAAATTCATTATTCCTTAACGTTGCTAAATAAAGGTATACAGCCACACGCCCCGGCCTGCTAACAGAGCGGTAGGCCTAACAGAGTGCTTGCAAAATTTCATAACTATAATACATTTGCTTTGATTCTTGAATTGATTTGCCCGTTGAGAATAATTGACTGGGAAATAAGCAAAATTCCCGAAAATCATTCAACATGGTTAATGTGAATCCAACTATTAGGCCGCTATTACTAATACTATAGATCTAGTATTACTACAGTACTATTGGCAGGTCTATGTTAGATGTAGACTACAATTGATTAGTCTAACGTGACTATTTATGTCAGTCACAAGCAAGCATGGACATGCACGAGACCAGTCAAAAATCGGAAGACGACGTGCATTTGCAGACTGGAATTTGACGACGGGTGGTTCTGGTGTAAATGTTGTAAAATGACAACATCGTTTCAATACTTTACTTACATATGATATTAACATCTTTCTTACCCGAATTTTTCCCAAAACGCCATTTGATTCAAGGGTCTGGGCGACTAAATCGCGAAGTTCTGTTTCTTCGTCTGCTGACATTTTTCCAGTTGATACCAAACAGTGTTGTGCTAATAATAATCAAGAATCTGTTCTGTTTCATTCGGCTTTACTATAAATCCACGAGGTTTTGTGTCTGGCAGCAACGACATGCCCAAGCAAGCAATAGTCCACGGTAGTCTCTTGTAGGCGTTTGTTTGTTTGTTTGTTTTTTTTGTTTGTTTTTTTAGGCGAATTCGAGTATCCCATGGATGCGCATGCACGCTTTTACATGTAGGCCTAACATGTCTAGGCCTAAGGCTAATCCTAATGTAGGTGAACGAGGGATTAATGTAATATATATATATGATGTTTATATTCGGATTCACATTAACCGTGGTGAATGAATTTCGCCGATTTCTCAGTCAATTCTCAACCAATATTTATGAAATTTCACACACACTATTTTCCATTCATGTCGTACCCTGAAAATTTCGCGAAGTTTTGAAAAGTATTTGAGAAGTTAGATCATTTGACATGTAGTAAATTAATAAAAATGTTGCCCTCTATAAAGCCATTAGCTTCGTCTCAGAATTTTATTACATGTCATATATCTAGTCCAACTTCTAAAATACTTATAAAAATTTCGATAATTTTCAGAGTAGATACGACATGAATGGAAAATAATGTGTGTAAAATTTCATGAAAATTGGCTGAGAATTGACTGAGAAATCCGCAAAAATCAATAATCCTGGTTGATGAATTTAATGTGAATCTGACTATAGATGAAACTCAAACAACACCCGGAAAGAGTGACCACCTAGCTGTCAGTGCCAATTTTTTAAACATCAAAATTACCCGCACAAATAAAGCCCCACGTAAAGTTTACAATTTCATATAGGCTGACAGTACCAAAATTAAAACTGCTCTATCCTCCTTCTATGAGGAATTCATGCAGTAAAATGGCAGAAATTCTGTAGAAGACCAGAGGACAAAATTCAAAGATTAAATTTTTAAACATCACCATATAATAAATACAGGATGCCACCATACTTGCCACCAGGTATAAAAAACACTGAAAGAAGTCTAGTGACAAAATCTTATTTCCACATTGGTTCCATGGATGACAACTCACATAAAAAGATTATTAAAATAAGACAGAGGTCAGGCCCGTAACCAGGGGGGGGGGGGGGGGGTCGGAGGAGTCGTACGACCCCCCCCCCCTGCAAGCTGAAGGTCCACATTTTGGCCATCCCTTGTCGCCGATTTTTGGCCAACTTGAAAAACTTTGACTCAAAGTTTGAAGAATATGAATAAACATTTTACCAAGTCATTGTCTCGTGTTTTGCAATGTGGTTAACGTTTGTAGCCGTATTAGCATAAGCCTGTTGTGACTAGAAAAAATGCTAAACCATCTAAGGGGCCGACCATTTAATACCAGGGGGGGGTATGGTTTTTTCGTAAAAAAATAGTTCCATAGTAGACTATGTGGGAAAAAAATAATTTGTTCAGTTATGTGTAAGAAAAAAATTGGTTGTTGACAGCCAGCAGATCTTTCCAAATCTGCTGGAAACTGCCAAAGGCAAAAATGTCCTCGCTCCGCTCGGGTCAAACGTCTAATGCACAAAGGTGTTATACTGGCACACTGGAATGGGAATAAAGGTCTAGTCAAATGTTAAAATTTGCAGTTCAGCTGTTTAAGCATAAAAAATGTAAAGTGGATGAATAGTAGAGCATTATAACACAATCTGTCAACACCATAACAAAATTTGTCAGCACCATAACAGAAATATGTTATGGTGATCACTGTTACGTTGATGACAAATCGTATGTTTATTGAAGATTTCCCCTGAAAAATATCAACCTATTGTCACCCAAACTATCTCATATATTTGGGTCATTCAAGTCAGACTAACGACATTAACTTTTGATTTTTACTTTCAACTGTGGCTATATGTGGGCCGTTACGGAGCTGACTTACAATAAACATACCTTTTAAATTTCTTCCTTAGAGTGGTATTTTTGAAGGACAAAATATGAAACTTTCACCAACCTCGTGTGTCCCATGCTAGACCAGCAAAATGTCAGTCGTATGCAATGATCATCACAAGATACCAGCTGCAACGAACACAGCTAGCCACATGAGCATGCTGTGTTATGGTGTTGACATTACTTTGATGGACACATGTGTTAGTGTAACTTGTAGCAACATGCACCATACGACAGACTTTTTCTCTGAAGGATCTGATTGGTATTCCCTGAGGTTACAACTAGGAAATACATTTCCAGGTACCTGATGGCACCTATGTACGTTGCAAAATGTTATTAAACACAGAAAATCATCTTTCGGACACGTTACGATGCTGACAATTGTCATACTCGAATATCAAAAATTAATATAATGGATGCACTTAGAAGAGTGATTTTTTTTGCCAACACTGTTCACATTGATAGTGAGCTGCTGGCATGGGCAGCTACATTTAACAGCCTTTAATTTAGTTGCTCTATATACAGGACACTAAAGTTCACAGTTTGCAAAGAATGGCTCATATATTCAACTCATAGGCCTAAAAAATACACATAAATTCAATTTTAAGGGGTAGCCTATTTAATTTAGCATAGGGGAGGGGGAGAAAAAATTGTGTTTAAAAGCAGGAAATGCGAAATATGGGGGTTTTATATTTAAAACAAATTAGGAGAGGCATAATTCCCTCGCACCACCCTACTGGCATGACTGGCGGCTGCCGAGAGTGGAAAAAAGGTCCAACTTTTGGCCTAATACGACCCCCCCCCCACACAAAAATCCTGGCTACGGGCCTGGAGGTTATATTCAAAATTCACAAAAAGAGTAGGCTACTAAATTACAGCAGAAAATAAGACAATTAGTGGAAGTCTAAAATACAAATTAAAGGATGCATACAAAAGTTATTTGACAGAAATGTTCAAAGGTGAGGATGAGAACAAAAATAGTAATAATAAATTAGCCTACATTTTTTTTGAAAAACAGGAAACGTAACAGTTCTGGAGTATAACGTTCGTTACCACGTACTATTAACCAATAAACAGGAAAAAACCATAACAGATACTAAAGGCAAGGCCAAAGTACTAATAAACTAAACGAACAATACCAGTCAGTTTTTACTAAAGAAAATAGTCAAGCAATCCCTCCTGTAAATAATCCAAACTTAAGCATGCCTGACTGGAGCTAACGGCCTGAGTACTGTTTCTTATATGACCAGATGTGGTTATAGCATGCCGAGCAGAATGTAAAACAGCAAAACGAATAGAAAACCGTAACGGCACCAAGCGAATAATTCTAAGCATAGACCAAGCCCATAGGATGTTGATTGGGGAGATGCGTTTCTGTATAATATAGACTTTAATACCCAGCTGGCACGGTCGCCGAATTTGGCCGTTTTTACAAACAACGCATTCTGGCGACATACATTTACACAAAATTAAGGAATCAAGCAATCTCATGGTTATCATTAGATTAGGCACTTGATTAGCCACAGTAGGCCCCTATTTATATGAATATAAGGGTTATTCAGGGAGTAGCGGTTTTTTTTTAAAAGAGTAAGAGTTTGGTAAAAATGACATCCGAAAAAACAAAAAACAAAAAAAAAGATTGACTTACTCATTTTGAAAATAATAATAAGATTGACGAACGAGATGGATGAGATTGGCTAACGTACCCTATGATTAGATAACGCTTAAAATGCATCTTATTTCTGAATAGATATAATAGGCATATGTATGGTGATGTTTTTACAGAAGTATCTGAATTTTTCAAAATTAACTAGGTATAGGCCTATGTAGCTATGTTAACATCAAACAGTAGACTGTATATCTTGGCCATTGCTAGGACCGTATTATTGACTTAGGCCTAGGTATAATTTATCCGTATGTTATTTTTAGATTATATATAATTGACTTCTCTGTAGGGTCTAATGTGTCATAACCCTACCATTTTAAATAATGTCCCAAAACCTCACAGGGATACGCGACAGGCAGTGACTGAAGAATTATTACAGCCAATCAATGTATGCAGCTAGAGATCTGTAGAAAACGGTAACATCTAGACTACATATAGGACCTAGGCTACTCTGTATCATCTGCAATGATATCCTGTGCTATCACTCTATATAGGCTACTATGAGAAGGAGCAAGAATAACACAATATTTCTGTAACTTGTTTTTGTACTGCCACGTACAGATTCAGAATTATGGAGACATCAGGTACACAGCATAATCGGGGATACAGTACAGTGTGTACACAACCTGCCTTCTGCTATTCAGTTCCAACTAGTATAGCCTATGGCTATGCTATTATCTAAGGTCTAACAGTTTAGCCTGGTGGCGTTTCTCAGAATAGGGCCTAGATTTAGGGGTAATGACGTGTTAAAAATCATTTGATATGTTTTTTGTGTCCATTGGGACTCCAGGCAATAGGAAAGTGCAGTGTCCATTGTCGCGATTTATGTTTTCATGTTCAAATATGCAACTTAGCATCCATTATGTCGTAAATCCTTGTTTTATCTATATCTCAGAAAATAACAAAGTTAGAGTTTAATGTTTAGTATGTACACCATAGTTCTCATAGTCAGTTTTCATGGTCAACGAATGTGATAAAATATATTTCGTAAACGTCAGCATGGAAAATTACCATAAAATATGCAAATTAGGTGACATTATTAAAATTCATGTCTAATTATATCCCATCCACAAATCCACTCATAATCTCAACTGAGGATTTTTCCAATGATTTTCATGGTCAATGAATGCGGCACATTTATTTTTGTGTAAAAAACGATTGATGAATTACCATGAACATTACCACAATGCAAATTAGGAGCTATATGCAAATCAGCCGCCATCAATTTCAGGCAATTCTCAGAAAGTAATCAACTTCGAATCCCAAATAAAGTATCGACACTAGAGTTTTATGGTCAACGATTGCAATTAAATATAGTTTATGAAGAAAAGGAAGAAACATCAGCTTGAAATATGCGAATTAACAAAGGAAATACTGCTTGTAGCAATATATCTCAGAGACCACGTAGCTTATATTAGAAGTATTTACGCCATGATTTTAAGGGTCAGATATTCTTAAAATGCCTTAGAATAAAATATGCACACTAAAAAGCGGTAATTAATCACGTATTTTTTCGTTTTGAAAAATATTTTACGTGTCTAAGATTACCACACTAGTTTGGTTGTGACAGATAGTAATAATAATATTACATTGCAATGACTATAAATTACAAGAATATAAATTATTACCATAATGTCAGTATAGGGTATATGGCGAGATATGGTATCTCGAGAGAGTATTATCATCATCAGCATGATGTTGTTTAATATTTGTTTGATGTAACATTATTTACTAGACAATATATATATATGATCATGATATGTGATAATATGGCATTGTAATTTAACAACCGGTATATGCATTTTAAATTGCAAGTCAGGGATATAACACAGGGATATAACATTATGGTGTCAGGATATTATACTATGTTTGAGGATTTAATAATTAAATTAAATGATGTGTTAACTGAACAAACATGTTCTAAAGTTCGCATTGTTTGTTAGTTTAAATTGATTTCAAAGTTTTATATTGGTTGGACCGTGATAATAGTCATTCAGGATTTGTCACCCCTCTCTGGCTGGGAGTGTGAAAACCATGCATGGTTGTCATCACGTTTCAATTTGGTTTGCCGTTATCTAGACGGCGACCGTTTGACTGCTCGGTCATTCCAAGATGTCAGTCGGAAGAAGGTTAATATATATATATATAAATGAAAGACGAGTTTGTAAGCATTGACCCAGTGTTGGGCCAACGCCTTGTTCCTGAGACAAACTAGTAGCGTTGACCCGGCGTTGAACCAACACCTTTTTCCTATTGCAAGACAGAGGCGATCGAGCGATCACCATGAAAGTGGATTCAAAATACAGGCCTAGTATAATAACCGGATTGATGTTGTCTGCTACACAATTGTTGGTGCAGCGGAGATGGTGGACCAGCGTCATACCAACACTGGACACAACAACATTAGTGTGAGCTGTATTCAGATGGTACAATGTTGGGCCAACACTGTGTTTTGCATGTTGTAGTTCGCACGATACTGGCCCAGCAGCCCAAGGTGATGAACCGGCATCGTGCCAACGCCTGTTTTAGATAATATTGCGATATTTACCGTTGAGAGAGGAAGGAAGGTATGTTGAGGTGGATAGGGGACACCGATGTTGGTGCGGGTAGTCGGAATCCAATCTCAAACCTGTTCCAAGTTCTGTTTCAGCTAGTTTGGATGGATTGCAAGGTACGTATAGATTTCGGGTCAGAATGTACAGATAATGCCATTAGGTTATTTAGAAACATTGTGCGGCGAGAGGCTCATGTGTTTTTCGCTTTTAAAGCAAAGAAATTCATAATTTCAGTGCGGAAATACACGTGGTCTTGAAATTTTCAAGATGGCGGATTTCGCAACAAATCTAATAATTCGACAAAATTTAGTCAAAATAGTCTAAATTCTCAAATTATATTTAATTAAAAAAAAAAATTCCTCATTAAGCCACTGTAAGCGAATAGGAAGGAAATATTTTCAAGTTTTTGTGTAAATCGGCTAACTAGAAACATTGTGCGGCGAGAGGTTCATGTGTTTTTCGCTTTTAAAGCAAAGAAATTGATAATTTCAGTGCGGAAATACATGTGGTCTTGAAATTTTCAAAATGGCGGATTTCGCAACAAATCTAATAATTCGACAAAATTTAGTCAAAATAGTCTAACTCCTCAAATTATATTTAATTTGAAAAAAAAAATCTTCATTACGCCACTGAGGCGAATAGGAAGGAAACATTTTCAAGTTTTTGTGCAAATCAGCTAACCAACTTATTCGGGTGGCAGGATTTATCGAGAATTTTTCCACTAAAAGTTTCCATGACAAATATATTTTTTATTGTCCAATTCTGATGTTAGAATTGATAAATTATCACCTGAAACCACACAATTTTTATAGGATTTAGGGCCACATATAATTGTACGCCTATATATATGAATAAAAGGTCAAACCACACAGTTACAGTATCATCAGAACTTTCGATGCGCTGTAGTGTAGGCAGTATTTAATTTTCAATCATTTTAGGTCAAACTAGTAAAGCCAAGGGAAATTTTTATTTTTTGCACTTTTTAACCCTTTTTTCCGACAGATCGATACCAATTATAGGCTTGATCCCTTTTTAGAGAAAAATTATTTTTTAAGTCTGATTATTGGTGATGAGGTAAACTGTTAGATGAATTTAAGAAATCTTTAGAAATTCGCGCTAAATGGCAACATTCAAGGTCAAAGGTTAATTTCAAGATCAAATATGAGTTTGCTAGAAGTAAAGGTAGAAACAAGTGCGATACCTCTTTTTCATGTAATTAATACTACCAAATCTATTTTTAATATTATTCACATGATTCAAGGTTATCTTCAAGGTCAAAGATCAATTTCAAGGTCAAGTAAGCAAAAATATGTTTTTTACCAAGTAAAGCTTGGGCATGTGTAATGCCTCTTTTGCACTTTTTAACCTTTTTTTCCGACAGATCGATACCAATTATGGGCTTGATCCCTTTTTAAAATAAAATTATTTTTTAAGTCTGATTATTGGTGATAAGGTAAACTGTTGGATGAATTTGAGAAATCTTTAGAAATTCGCGCTAAATGGCAACATTCAGGGTCAAAGGTTAATTTCAGGATCAAATATGAGTTTGCTAGAAGTGAAGGTAGAAACAAGTGCGATACCTCTTTTTCATGTAATTAAAACTAGCAAATGTATTTTTTATATTATTCACATGATTCAAGGTTATCTTCAAGGTCAAAGATCAATTTCAAGGTCAAGTAAGCAAAAATATGGTTGTTACCAAGTAAAGCTTGGGCAAGTGTAATACCTCTTTTTAAGAGATTATGACTGGATACATTTATGGTATTATTTTGGTGATTGATGGTCATCTTCAAAGTCGAAAGGTCAAAATCATGACACTATCTGTTTTTAACAAATACAAATAATACCTCTTTTTGGTGAGATTTTGACTGGATTATTCGTTTATGGCATTATTTTGTTTATACAATGTCAGGTTCTAGGTCAAAAGTCAATAAATCGAAAAAGAAAAAATATTATTTTTTCACAAAGGCAAGTAGCAATAAGTAAATGTTTGATGTGATTTATCTAATAATTTTAATGGTTAAAGGTCATCGTCAAGTTTCAAACGTCAATTTTACGTGACCAAAAATATGATTGAAACTAAGAACAAGTATAATGCATATGTTTCGTGTGAAAAATATTAGGCCTGAGCGACCTAAAATGGAATATCCATTTATGTTTAGCTTATTACTGTTGTGATACAACTTCATCTTCAAAGTCAAAACGTCAATTTCGAGGTCAAATCAACGGAAATATTATTCTAACAAATAAAAACAGCGCCAATGTAATACCTTGTCTTAATTTGATAATGACTACAAAATCGTAGTAGGTAATTCCAAAGTCTAATTTCTAAAAACTTCCTCCACAAATAAAAAAAAGTGTAATATATATTTCAACGCCACCCCAACACCCTTTAACGTTTTAATACATCTCAATCGACATTTAACCCCTTTCAGTCACCCTTAGCGCTTCCTCATCGCCTTTCAACTCATCCCCATCGCCCTTAAACGCTTCTCCATTGTTTCCTCATTGCCATTGAGCACCTTTCCCTGGCCTTTTCATGCTTCTTCGTCGCCTTTTAACGCCTCTTTGTTGCCCTTTAGCTCCGCTTCGCTACTCTTTAAAGCCTCTCCATTGTCATTTACCACCTAGATATGTCTCTTTCTAGTGCCTCTTGGCTGTCCTTTATCTTCTCAGCGTTGCCTTTCAGTGCTTCGTCTTTGCCCTTAAACACCTTTCTTTACCAATAAATGCCTGCACATCACCTTTTAACACACCCCGCTGCATTTTAGTCTACTTCCCGGCGCTCTTTATACATTGTGTTGCCCTTTAGCTCATATTATTTAGCCTTTCGGTCACACTTCAACACCTCTCGATCAGCCTTTATTGCATCTTCATCGCTCTTTAACTCTTCTCCATTGCTCTTTGTCGCCTTTTAGTGCCACTTTGTGGCCATTTAACATCTCCTATTGCCCTTTAACGCCCTTTAACGCCTTTACGTCGTCGTTTAATGCCTCTCCATTGATATGTAACGCTTTCATCTGGCGCCCTTTAACATGTTCTCGCCTCCCCATCGCTGTTTAGCGCCTTAATTCCCATCACCATCTAACGGCGCTGTGTCACCTTTCACCATTTATTATTTTGAAATTGTAGGCTTTCCCGTCGCAATTTAATGCCTTTTCGTCATTCTTTATTGCCATTTAACGCCTCTCTGTCACCATTTAATGCCCCTTCATTGCATTAAAGGCCTCCACATTTCCCTTTAAATAATGCCTGTAAGTCACTTTTTAATGCTTCTCCATCAACATTTAGCACTTTTCCGTCATCATTTAACGATACTCTGTCGCCCTCAAATACTTGTTGCCTTTAAACGCTTTCTCGTCGTCTTTTAACGCATCCCCATCGTATTTAACGCCTTTCCATCACCATCCAACGCCTCTGCATCGCCCTGAACGCCTCCCAATTGCCCGTTTATGCCTTTCCATCGTCATTTAACACTTCCTCGTCGCCTTTAATGCCTCGCCTCCACCTCTTAGCGCACCATTTCACACTTCCACACTTCATCATCACAATTTAAAGATTCCCATTGCTCATTAATGCCTTTCCATCGTCATTCAACGCTTTCTCGTCGCACTTAAATGTCTCCCCATCGCCCTTTAGTGCATTCCCATAGCTTTTTAACACTTTTGCATCACCATTTAACGCCTCTGTGTCACCCTTTTCTGCTTCTTTGTCACCCTTTAACGCCTCATCATTGCCCTTTAACAATTCTACGTCGCCTTTTAATGCCTTTTCGTTGCCATTTAACGCCTTTCCATTGCCCTTTAATGTCTCTATGTCACCTTTTAAAGCCTCTCTATCAACATTAATTAGTTTTTCGTCGTCCTTTAACGCTTCTGTCTCTCTTTAACGCTTTATCGTTGCCTTTATACAACTTCTCATCACTGTTTAACACTCACCCACAACTCTTTAATGCCTTCCCATCACCACCTAACGCCTCTCCATTGCCCTTTAACGCCTCCTCATCGCCCTTTAACGTTTTTCCATCATCATTTAACGCTTCCTCGTCGACCTTAAATGCCTCTTTGTCACCTATTAACGCACCCCATCGCACCCCATCAACACCTTTTCATCGTCCTTGAATGACTCCCCATTGGCCTTCAACGCCTCTCTGCCGGCATTTAACTCATTCTCGTTGCTCTTAAACGCCCCCCCATCGCCTTCTATTTGCCCTTAAACACCACATTATTTTTTAAAGCCTACATATCGCTTTTTAACATATTCCCATCTCCATTTAACGCCTCAATGTCGCCCTCTATGTTTCTTTGTCGCCCTTTAACGCCTCCCTATTGCCCTTTAACAATTCTATATCGCTTTTCAATGCCTTTTCGTTGCCATTTAATGCCTCCCCATTGCCCTTTAATGCCTCTATCTCGCCTTTTAAAGCTTCTACATCGACATCTAACACATTTTTTTTCGTTCTTTAGCGCTTTTCTGTCACCCTTTAATGTCTTCTTGTTGCCTTCAAATGCTTTCTCGTCGCCTTTTAACGCATACCCATTGCTCTTTAACGCCTTCTCATCACCATCTAACCCTTCTCCATCGCCCTTTACCGCATCCCCATCACCCTTTACCACTTCCCCATCGTCACTTAAGGGTTTTGTCTCTAACGCGTTTTCACCGCCCTTTATTGCCTCCCCATCACCCTCTCCAATCTAATTTAACGCTTTTGTGTCACCCTTTATGCTTCTTTGTCTCCCTTTAATGCCTCCTCATTTCCCTTTAACGTCTATACAATACCATTTCTCCCTTCCCTATCGACCGTTAGCGACTGTGACAATTTAACACCTGGTCGTCGCCCTTAAACACCCCCCCATCTCCTTTTAGCGCCTCCACATCGCTCTCTAGTGCCGTCCCACCATCTTCATCACTTCCTACACTTTAATGGCGTTTTCTCGCCCCTCCATCGCCTGTTAACGCCCCATCCCCATTGTCTATTAGCGCCTTCCCATCGTAATTCGACGCTTTCTCGTCGCCCTTTATTGCTTCTAAGCCACCTTTGGATGCACCTGTTGCACTTAAAGGCATCTTCGTCGCCCTTTAACGCATCTACATCGCCTTTTATTGCCTCTTTGCCACCCTTTGATGCCTGCCCGTTGGCCTTTAGTGCATCCTTTTAAATGCCTTTTTGTCAAAATTCAACGCTTTTCTGTCGTTCTATAGCGCCTCTGCATTTAACCCCTCTGCCCTTTTACTTGTAATTTGTTGTTGTTCATTGATTTTTTCACAGCCAAATTGATTTTTTCACCTTGAACATGTTTTATCATTTAAACCCTAGGAGATATGATTAGCCGGTCAAAATCATGCCAAAACGAGTTTAGGCCTACACCAACAAAATAATACCGGAAATGGACTTACATCTCAAAATTGCACAAAAAAAGGTATTACACTTCTTCTTTGCTTTGTTTGGTAAAAGTCATAGTTCCCGTTACTTGAACTTAAAATTTACCATTTGACCTTGAATCATAACAATAATAGCAGAAACTAGAAAGAGTTGTTCGAAAACGAACACGAAAGCAACCCTCCGTTATCGCCAGTCAGCCATTTGAAATTTGATATAGATCAGCAAACTTTCTCAAGGTTTATTTCATATTACCGCTTTAGCTATTATGCAACATTTCCGAGATAATGAGAAAAAACAATTGAAAATGACTGTCAGTCGGCCATTTTTGTTTTTATTTCTGCAAAATTTATCATAGGTTATCCTTGTGTGAGTCCTTCCATTTTATTGTATGTGCATGGTTCGGCTATTTTGCTTTGATTTTGAGTTGCGTAAATGTTACAAAATTACTCAAATTCAAAATGGCCGTTAGACCGTCATTTTAAAATTGTTTGCTACCAAAGTTAATCAGGTCATTGACTGACAATGCTGTGCATATTTGCCAAATAAAAGAAAAATCTGAGGGTTGAAAATATGGGAATCAAAATGTCACCAAAAATCTCCTGGTGTTATCTGATGGCTATGTGAAGTATGAGAAAGCAGAAGTTCATAGATCAGCTATCATGCAAGATTTCCGAGATAATAAAAAAAAAAATTAGAATGGCTGACTGGCAACCATTTTGGATTTCATAACTGCGAAATTTGTCATGGGTTATTCTTGTGTGAAACATCACATTTTGTTTTATATTCAAGGTCCAGCTATTTTGCTTTTTTTTAGTTAACTAAATATCACAAAATTATTAAAATTCAAAATGGCCATTTTGTAATTGTTTGCTCCCAAAAGTTATTCGAGTCATTGGCTGACATAGCAAACATATTTGCCAAATTAAAAGAAGATCTGATGGAAACCTTTTACTGAAACGCGCTAACAAGCTTTTCTTCATTAGTGGCCCTAGTTATTAGAGGTTTGATGATATGGGGATCAAAATGTTACCAAAACAATTCCCCAGTGGTATATGATGGCTATGTGAAGTATGAGGAAGCAGAAATTGATAGATTAGTAGCTATCTTGAAAACAAATAACTGCGGCGGTGGCGGCGGCGGCGGACCATGTGGAATACAGTAAGCAGCCCGCCTCGGCGAGGGCTGCTTAATAAATTCGCCAGTCAAAATTACACGAAATTATTTTGCCCCTGACAAGATGTCATCCGAAAGTGGTTTCCATGGTAACCATATAAACCTTCAAACTATGCATTTCCACTCTATTTGTGATAATTTTTTGGGGCAGGTGCACTTAGTTACATTTTGCATTGGTTTTACGTATCTACTGTATTTTAAAAGTAGTATTATGCTAGCTCATGACGTTTACTTAGGTATACAACACAACACAATATTTGTCGAAAAGAGGTTACCACGGAAACCCTCAATTTGTGACGTTGTGCACATTGATGTGCAAGTAAGAATGAGAGATTCGAAAACTAGACAAAATTTTATGCAAGAAAAAGTTGAAAAACTCAACTGACTAAGATGGTCAGGTAAATCGACATGCCTCCCGGACAATAACGAGTCTGTGATGATCATGAACTCCTCGTCACTACTCTCGCAGATGTATTCGATAGCAGCTTCAATAGCTAACAGCTCTGCTGTGCAAATTTAAGCCTCATCGTTAATGCGGCAGCTAAATTCATGATCATCACAGACAAAGGACATGGCTGTCCTCTTGTCTTCCTTTGATCCGTCAGTATACACCTTCTGGTGTCTCTGAAATTTACAAAATTACCCCAGCAACATGCTCTGGAGGACAAGTGGACAGGTTTCTCCCTTCCTGAGATCTGAGAGGTTGAAAAATATATTAGGCTGTTGAAGAAGCCAAGGTGGACATTCTGGTGGGCACACAACGCTAATTGCGTAGAGCTCCACCTCCATGTCCTCCAGATGGGGTTAAAGTCTTATACCCAAAGTAGGTATAGTCCCTGGCGGACAGTCTCTTGTACTCGGGGTTGACAACACACGAGTATGCCGGGTTCTCAGGATTTGCTTTCATCTTCATATAGCATTGCAGGCTCAGCTTCAACCTGCGAATCACTGAAGAGGGCTCACCGGTCTCCACCTGAAGACTTTTAATGGGCGATGTTGCAAATGCCCCTGAGCATAGTCTGAAACCATGGTTCGCGATTGGATCAAGTACTGCTAAGTACTATCGTCTCGCTGACCCATAAACAATACTCAAGTTTGGATCTGATGTGCGACCGGTAAATCCTCAGTTAGGTTGTCCGGTCACCACCCCAATCCTTGCTGGATATAACTCGTAGTAATTTTGATGCTTTCCTACACTTATCTTTCATATATTTGATATGTTGAATAAAATTGAGCTTCCTGTCAAAAAGAAGACCAAGAAATTTGACCTGCTCTTCAACCGGAAGCTGTTGTCCATATAGATTAGGCTCAAGCTGTAAGCCATTTTTGTTAATAAAATGTACACATCATGTTTTTGTGGGAGAAAATTTAAAGCCGTTCTCATTCGCACAAGTCACCAACTTATCGAGGCAACCTTGCAGGCGCCGCTCAATTATTGTCATATTGCTGGACTGGCAGTAAACAGCCAGATCGTCAACATATAAAGACTTTTCAGTACCTTCTGGTAAAGCATCAACTATACTGTTTATTTTAACGGTGAATAAAGTTGGTGAGAGAGTACTACCTTGTGGGACACCCTCCTCCTGTGGATTCAGTGAGGAGTGGGTGTTGTCCAAATGGACTTGAAATTTTCTCCCCTTCAAAAAATTGTCAATAAATTAGGGTAATCTACCCTTCAGGCCTATTTCATGGAGATCTTTCATGATACCACCCTTCCAGGTGGTATCATAGGCCTTTTCTAAATCAAAAAATATTCCAACTGTATGTTGATTTTCAACAGAACCTTGACAGATGTAAGTATCCAGTCTGACCAAATGGTCTGTGGTGCTTTTGCCTTTTTGAAAACCACATTGATATTTAGTTATTATTTTATTGTCTTGCAAAAACCATGTGAGACGATGATTGATAATTCACTCCATGATTTTGCAAAGACAACTTGTCAACGATATTGGCCTGTAATTATTCGGATCTGTTCGATCTTTCCCAGGTTTAGGGACAGGGATTACTGTTGCTTCTCTCCATTCACCTGGAAAATCCTGAGATTGCCACAGATTATTCAAGAATAGAAGCAACAGATCAAGTGATACATCAGGCAAATGTTTCAGAAACTGGCAATGAATTTCATCAGGGCCATGCAGTTGCCAAATCAGTTGCCTGAGCGATAGATTTAATTAATTCTCGTTTAGAGGAATCAACATTGTACTTTTCGTCATTATCTGACTCGAAGTCCAATGTGTTTTCCTTCTCCTTGTCCCTAATCTTTCGAAATTTTTCCTGATAATGATCTGGCGATGAAAGTCATCATGAGTCACCATGACTTTCAACATGGACCATAAACTGACACCTAATTAGAACTCCCCATCACCTAATCTCTGATCACCTATCCTTCTAGACCTAGACACCACTATATACGCTATCAATAACAGACACACAATCCTCACCACTAAAGGTAATCTGAAGACTTGAACTTGAAGACAATAAAGTGAAGTACAATAAATAATACTATTGCCAAACCGACAATAGGCCTAAACTTTCCCCAGATTACACTGACTAATATAAGCAGAATATAAGAATATAAGGAAATGAATGGTCAGGATCTGTGATATTTTGTAATGATAATCAGGTACAAGGTCTTGATCTGGATTAATAATGTAACCTGATAGTTAGGGTTTGAACTAAGTGTAAGATTATAAATTACCAGCTTACTGCTAGATTATAATGTATATCATTTTAGAGTCATAGTCATTATAATGTTACATGAACATAATAATCTGATATCTACAGTCGCACTAATATTAATGGTGAAAAGAATCAGATATTATTTAGATACAGACAGTTTCAATTTAGAAGGGCTATGAACTATGGAAGACAAGAGCCTGTGTTTATTAGCAGCGACCAGTCCACCATGCCATATGCTTCGCCTATCTGGAATATGCTTAATTTCAAATGCTTGAATCTTGACATTTTTTCTATTCAGAATGAATAGCTGACATTGATCAGTTGATTGTAGAATTTAGAAGTCTAAAAAGTAAGTTAAAAGCACATGGCTGGATCACTGGTCTTACCTATAACGTTTTTAAATATGAGGTCGTCACTATGTATTCACTGTTCTATGGTGTATATATTTATATATTTAAATCAAGTAAATCATGATGAGGATGAGGATGATCGCCCTGAGGCAATGTAGCGTTATGACTACATTTGCGATGTGGCACTTATAGAGCTGTGAAGGTATTCACACCCGTACAGAAGCCGGAATGAAAGCATGTCCTTTCCCTTTAGAGATTCTCGTTCAAGTGACTCAAACGGTCGAATTACAAAACTAGTAGAAAGGGCCCTTTCTAAAATATGTGACATCACAAGAGCCGTAATCAAGTTATTAGAGTTTACGTCACACTGAATGACAATACAATACAACATAAATCATAATAGATGTATTAATCGCCTAACAACAAGAGACACGTGTGAGCACTATCATGTCAACAAAGCAAGAATAACACAATTTTTTTCAACCTTACATTACCAAATACAAAAATACACAAATCGATCGCTCCATGTGACAGTACCCTGGCAGTGGTCTCTACATGATTAAAGGTGTGTAGGCCTACAACTCTGTGGTCTGTGGAAGTAATTACACACCCCACACAGAATTAACCAGTCTATTTCTACACACACTTCAACGCGTAACCCCAATCATAATATAAACATGACAGTGTGGAACCAGAGTGAAAATTATGACAGTGAAGTTTTAAAAGTAGAAATATGACATATAAATATGGGCAAAGCCCGCCACTTCAAGACTTTCCCAGTCAACAATTTGAGGTCACCATGATGTCACAGAGACCTTACATTTATCTCACGGTGATGTCACAGAGGTGAGGTCACTGCGACATCAAATTGAAGCCTCACCTGGATATCACGATGACATCACAGTGATGAGGTCACACAGCCCTCATACTGCTATGTCACTGTGATATCACAGTGGTGAGGTCACTGTGACATCAAATTGAAGCCTCACCTGGATATCACGATAACATCACAGTGATGAGGTCACACAGCCCTCACACTGCTATGTCACTGTGACATCACAGTGGTGAGGTCACTGCGAAATCAAATTGAAGCCTCGCCTGGATATCACGATTACATCACAGTGATGAGGTCACACAGCCCTCATACTGCTTTGTCACTGTGACAAAACAGTGGTGAGGTCACTGCGACATCAAATTGAAGCCTCACCTGGATATCACAATGACATCACAGTGATGAGGTCACACATCCCTCACACTGCTATGTCACTGTGACATCACGGTGGTGAGGTCACTGCGACATCAAAAACAAGCCTCACCTGGATATCACTATGACATCACAGTGATGAGGTCATACAGCCCTCACACTGCTACGTCACTGTGACATCACAGTGGTGAGGTCACTGCGACATCAAATTGAAGCCTCACCTGGATATTACGATGACATCACAGTGATGAGGTCACACAGCCCTCCCCCTGCTATGTCACTGTGACATCACAGTGGTGAGGTCACTGCGACATCAAATTGAAGCCTCACTTGGATATCACGAGGATATAACTGTGATGAACTCACAAAGTCCTCATGATGTGTGGTCACAGTGATATCAAAGTGAAGCCTCACCTGGATATCACGATGACATCACAGTGATGAGCTCACAAATTTCTCATACTGTGAGGTCACTGTGGCATCAAATTGAAGCCTCACCTGTATATCACGATGGCATCACAATGATGAGCTCACACAGTCCTCATACTGAGAGGTCACAGTGACATAACAGTACAAGCTCACACAGCCCTCGTACTGTCAGGACACGATGACATCACAGTGATGAGCTCACACAGCCCACATACTCTGACATCAAAGTGATGTAATCACATAACCCTCATACTGTGAAGTCACAGTGATGAGCCCACACAGCCCTAGTACTGTGAGAGCACTGTGACATCACAGTAATGATGCTCATACTGTACTATGCATTTGACTTCCAGAAGCGTGTACGGTTAAATCCCAATATTGATATTTTAACTTATCTATCTTACCTATCAATTGTCGATAAAAAAAATATTGCATCGAGAGCAAGCAATCTACATTTTATCAGCATTATAACTCGTACCACAATAATCTGACCCACCTGTGAGTTTTATTCACATGTATCAACCTTCTTAAAGCAGGACAATACTTAATAACATTTCAAAAAATTATTTTCAAAGCGTTTACACAGCCTTCAACTGTCTCCTCTTGAGGTGAGTTCTGGAATTAGAAATATATATCTCAATTTGTCGATCAATCTCCACCTAGACCGTAGTATTGTGAATTTCGGTTCCTCGCTTCACCTCCAGTTTATGTCTGCAACACTCTGAAAACATATACACATATTTCACTTTTAAAGTTAACAAATGCAAACCTAATTGATACCCCAACAAAGTATACTTCTTCAGGTAACGAGACCACAAGATAGTTAGCTGCCTTTTTGAAAATTGGCTGCCCATTGATTTAAGGGGAGGGGGTATTGTCTCTCGTGTGTATATATACAGACACATGAAAATATAAGCAAAATGGTGCAAATAACAAGTATCGTTAATAACAAAATGCTGCAGCTGATGGAAACCAAGCGGCACTTTAATCATTCCCTAATAGTCTATCAGTTTGTCTAAGTGATTGGCCAGGAAGTGTGTATTGTTGCATTACAGTTTAACCAATTTATGGTATATATTTTTCTTCGGGTAACCAACAATTCTGACAAACAACTCAAAGTTGTGACTTGGCTGTTGGCCGGGTACAGGGTACTTTGACGCTTATTTCAGACACTGATGTGGAACCATAAAGGAACTGCATTCCGAATTAGAGTCACGTATGCTTTCAGTAGTACCACACCTAGTCGGGTATGCAACAGCGAGAGTACAGTATTGATGATCTTAATGGTGTATCATGCGAGAATGAAAATTTCCATATAAAAAAATCAACTTTTCACTAGACCTCTTTTTTGTAACTTTATTTAAAAATATAGAAAATATTTTTTTTTTCATCCTGAAAAAATGAGATACCAAGTATAAACAGATAAAACTTCAATTTTAATCTTTGTTTTTAAATGAACAATTAAAAGCACCAAAAAACACACACCGAATACATTAGATTTTTTTATAGTTTAAACATTTCCCGAAATATCTGATATGTAATGGGTATTTTTGTACAAAAACTATACAAAATAAAGACGTGCACAATTAAATATAATAATGTAATTTCAATGTTTCTAAGTGTCAGTGGTCTTGGTACAATGCAGTATACGAGATATAGAGGTTTTTCAAAATAGCAGTGTATTTTATTTTAGTTTTTTTTCCTGATAAGAACAGTAGTGTGTACATATTCAATACCCATTCAATATTGTCTAAAATAAACCTAGGCAATACAATAAATTGTGTGTGTCATTGTCACCAGACTTATTGTATTTACTATTTCAATATGCTTCACCAGGCACAAAAGCATTATCAGAATTAAAAGTAACGTATTTTGTATTTGTGTGTATAATGGACGCTATTACACACTGCCACATTGAATAATCGAGGTCTTTTTTGTCTAAGCACATTTTTGATTTTTTACATAATGATATATACTGAGTTTCTGTCATTTCGTGCCTGTTGATTAATATTTTCAACAAAAATAGAAAATACGTTACCAAAATACGTTACATAACTGACATAATTCATGTTATGATGAAGTAATGATACTGAATGTCACTATATCCAGTAAATAGTTGAGTGTTTTGTACTTTTGTTACGAAACAGAATGCACTATTACAACATTGTTTAGTGAAGAGCAAAATACTTTACCAAAATACGTTACCAAAATACGTTACAAAATGTAACGTATTTTGTGTAACGTATTCTGTATTTTTTTTCTTTTTGCACAATTGTAAAGCTGGGTTTAATGGCTGGGCTAAATTTTTACTTGCTGCGTGGAGACATACCTAGTGAGTAGCTAAAGGTCCATTTGTTGTTAAAGGGACTGGCCCAGGCTAAAATCATCAAAAAATCGGTGATTTTATTTTGGCTTCTTAATATGATCATATGATGTAAACATGTCCATAGACTAGACTTGCAAAAGTTTTTTAATTTTTTCTGCTGCGCATTCACCAGTTAGACTAGATATAGAGACGAAATTCCCGTATTTCTAATTTTTGACATGGTTGTCAAAAATAAAAAATCAGGAGTAATTCGATAATACACGAAAAAAATCCTCCAAATTTTCAGGGATGTTGGGGGAACATGAAAAAATTGAGCAAAATTTTGGTAGAATTTTTTAAACAGCGATCGAGCAAATTAAAAAAAAGCTACTCCCAGGTTCTGGTGAAACAGACTGTAGGCCCTAGGTCATTTTCACCAGCCATCCCTTGCTCTATCAATACCATGTCTAACGCCGGTACCTGTTAGTTTATAACAGAATATGTACCCTGCAAACACTGTACGTAATATAACGTTTGTTAAGGTCTCGGCTTTGTCATTCATGGATGAACGTAACGAGGACGTGCTAGGGACGTAGTCATAATAACCCTAACATCCCCAGAATGTCCCAATTGATAACGATGCATTTATGTTGTACGTTCTAAGGACGTAAATGGGAGTTCACAGAGTTAAGTCCTAAGTACAAATGCTGTACGTTGTGGGGACGTTATCACAACGTAAAATTGTTTGCAGGATATGCCCTATGCAATTTTACATGCAGTTCAGAATAAAGTTCAAGTTCTTAGCTATAAGCTCATAGCCTAAGTCACAAATTCTAGTTGTTTGAGACCCTCTGAGCCTTGCAAGCCCTGCCAATTTCATTTTTGGCCGGGTTGAGGCCAAGGTCCTTAGTCCCATGACTTTCATGCCTGTGTTAATAAGGCCTGCGAATAATTTTCAGGGTCAAGTCATAGGAAATGTGTCAGAGGGGAAATACAATTCTGTGAACAACTCTACATCCGGGGAAGTGACCTTTCAAAAATGTTTGAATTCGGGGATTAGCCCATTTTTATCTAAAAATAGCAACTAGTTACAAACATTCGCCACTGGTGCCTACCAGAGCCTACATTAAGCTAGGTCACACCGCGTAGTGTGGCTCATACAGAGTAGCCGGTGGAGAATGTAGATTCGTAATTTTTTTTTAAAGGCCTAATAGGGGATACCGGGGCACGTTGAAACACTTTTAATGTTTATACCTGTAAAATGTGATTGGCATGGTACATGCAAAAACAAGTGTGTCTTGTAATGCCCAGTCATATTGACCTAAAGGTCAAATATTCATAGCCTGGTTAAATACAAAACATTTATGAATTTCGTCTCTAAAGTTTTTGCATATGGTGGTTCAATGTGCCCTGCGGTCAGGGTTCATTCAACCACCATATGCAAAAAGGGGGTACATCGATCCATCAAAATAAATATTCGGAGTATATATTTTTTCAAAACAAATTGTATAATTTGCTTACTCCACCCCTCGCCTCATATAGTTTGCTATATGTAATCAAGGTGTGAAATACCTTACAAAGTATGTAAATGGTTCAGCGGAGATTGATGATGTGTCTTTAATTATTCCGGCATAAAAACTATGCAAAATGTGATTTAAGCTAATTTATAAGCTGTTTTCAAGATGCAATATATGTCATTACTTTTCACTCTGTTTTTTATAATATTTTTTGTGTAAACGTGAATTAAATAACTTTTTAAATTAATGTTAGAATTACAAATTGATTTTCATATAATGACCAATAGGCCTACCAGAAGTAATTAGAACATGGTTCAATATACCCCGGAAAACATGGTTCAATGTACCCCGGATGGAAAAAACATAAATTAATTAAATTTTCAACAGGTATCTGCAACTGTTTATAAACAAAATGTGCTGTCAAGGCATCTCATATAGATACATTTTAGTTATACTATAATGTTATTAGAAAATGTATTCAAATTTGGACAAATTTGAAAAAATAACTAAATTAGCGGAACACTACTTTTACAGCCTTAAAACTCTTTATTTCCATATTTCTCAGCATGACATTATGAAAATTGTGAGAGCTTCTAACATCATAGATAGTACCTAAATGTTCATAACTGCTTGCATTTAGTACAAAAAATTCAAATTATGACGTCATATTAGGGGTGATTCAACGTGGGCCCATGGTCAACCTGCCCCGGTCTCCCCTACATTATGCTGCCCATTTTTCACAATTGTAGACATATTCAAATGGTTATTTGCCACCTCTTTTTTCACTGGTCTAGAAAGATAAGCCATGCGAGATCAACATCCGAAATGGAGGGGTCTAATTCTAGACTAGGTATAGATTCAATAAATTTTAAAATTGTCCAATAAAATTATGCTGAGCCTTTTTTAGTAACTGCCGACATGCTAAAAGAAATATATGACCACATTCCACAGTTTTCACTGAGCAAGAAAAATGCTGTTCTAGATCAAAATCTGAGATAAATTATAAAAACGTCCAAAAGATGGCACCTCAATGCTGCATACTGTTATGGAGGGGTGGGTTAAAAAACGAATCGAACGAACTGCGAACCACTTGTTCTTAGGGGCCGAACATCGTACATTGCAGTTTCTAAAAAGTGTAAAAAACGAACCTAAAAGTTTATATCTAGTGTAAAAAACGAAGTGTACTAGTTATAGAGAACGAACATCGACATCAGAATATTATAACTATCGAACAAATAAAGAACTTATTGTAGGGCCCCTCAACTGGAACGTAGTACATATAGGTCACGTAGCCTAGCCAGAAAGATCAATACTAATATATATATATATATATATATATATATATATATATATATATATATATATATATATATATATATATAGGCCTATATATATATATATATATATAGGTGACGTCCCCCTGCCCTCAACTGCCACAAATGAAAGCGCCGTATTTATTCGCTGACAAAACGAGGTCATTCTGTGTAACCCAATCAGAATCAGAAACTGAGGCGGAAATCTTATAAAAAATGAGGGCAATATCTTATAAATAATGAAGTGAACACATTTTTCCCTTATAAAAAGTAAACAGTGAGGCCAAAAAATGGGTAAAAAGTGAGCTGGGAATAATCCATTATTTCCAGGATCCATGTGCACCCCTTCATGGGGGTAACAGAATCCAAAACATCACCCAGACACTTGAACTTTTTGAAACAGCTGAAGAAAACTACTGAGGGGTTGTCGCTGTTGAGAGTTCTAGTTTTTGCATATGGTGGTTCAATGTGCCCTGCGGTCAGGGTTCATTCAACCACCATATGCAAAAAGGGGGTACATCGATCCATCAAAATAAATATTCGGAGTATATATTTTTTCAAAACAAATTGTATAATTTGCTTACTCCACCCCTCGCCTCATATAGTTTGCTATATGTAATCAAGGTGTGAAATACCTTACAAAGTATGTAAATGGTTCAGCGGAGATTGATGATGTGTCTTTAATTATTCCGGCATAAAAACTATGCAAAATGTGATTTAAGCTAATTTATAAGCTGTTTTCAAGATGCAATATATGTCATTACTTTTCACTCTGTTTTTTATAATATTTTGTGTAAACGTGAATTAAATAACTTTTTAAATTAATGTTAGAATTACAAATTGATATTCATATAATGACCAATAGGCCTACCAGAAGTAATTAGAACATGGTTCAATATACCCCGGAAAACATGGTTCAATGTACCCCGGATGAAAAAAACATAAATTAATTAAATTTTCAACAGGTATCTGCAACTGTTTATAAACAAAATGTGCCGTCAAGGCATCTCATATAGATACATTTTAGTTATACTATAATGTTATTAGAAAATGTATTTAAATTTGGACAAATTTGAAAAAATAACTAAATTAGCGGAACACTACTTTCACAGCCTTAAAACTCTTTATTTCCATATTTCTCA